>CM070608.1:8502796-8829443 GCA_036346395.1 Hsuehochloa calcarea
TAGAACACGTGTAGCTATGCCATATTCTATTATCCTTATTCCGTGGCAATGTTTGTGTAGGCGGCGAGACGGTGAGTGGGAGGACACCTTCGTTGCTTCCCAGTACGTCACAGCACTGAAGGCAAGTACACTGTTAATTTGTGTGATTTTAATGATTGCATGTTAAAGTCATTACCTTATGAATATTCTTGTGACTTGAGTATGATGTGATAGATTTCAATATCACCTTCTATGATAAATTGAGATGAAGTCATGTTATGCATTCCATTCCATGCACGCATGCTTTCTTTGCCATCCACGGGAGTGGAAACTTGACTAAGTCCCATTAATTCCAATATGGGCATGTAAGACCTACCATTCCAAAGCAAACAGTTTTGGACATTCCGTATGAAACGTTCTTCATACGGACTTGGGTCCCCGCTCTTGGTTAAGGGCGGGCTTAAGTGAACACCGACGGGTGTGTCACTTCTTATCTAGAGTATAATCACGTGAGAGATCCATTCTCCTTCAATGCATACATTCATACCATACCTTCGCAAACTCATGGATGCAATTGTTATTACTTGGCATATTCTTCTGATTCAGAACCCGTTGTGATATAATCATTGTGCTTGCTGAGTTTCGACTCACCCTTGTTTTTATTTGTTTAGGTGAATTCCGGTGATCTTGTTGCTAGCGGGAGGGAGTAGTCCAGCACGTTCCACACATATGAATAAATCATACATTTATTAAGATTCTATTTACGTTTATTTGGTTTAATTATAATGTGATGAATTGTAATAAATGTCACTTGGATGTTCATCTTTCTCTCTATGGTTAATTCCTGTTTTAATATATTGATGAACTGATAGTAAACGCTAGATTGTTATCTAGATTATTCGTTTCTTTATCTTTGAAAGCGATATTAATCTTAGGAGTTGATTAGTATGTTGGTCTGTTAGGTGGCATCTTGTCTTCCGAATAGACAGGGTGTTACACAAACTCCAAGAGTAATAAGTCAAGCCCCTTGCTTGACTCACCACGTGCAACGAATGCATAAGCTCAAGTGAATACGAAATCTAATTCTAGATGCAACACATACAACTAGAGACCTCTCATTGCTCAATAAAATGAAATGGAGTGCCAAGAGTTGTTTCACAACCGGCCAAGAGGGTATTTATAGCCCCCACCACAAAAACTAGTTGTTGGAACAGACTTCCTAAAAAATCAGGATTTACAGCAGTACCGCCGTTGAAACCCAGTACTACCGATTTTGCGCTTAACGGTCGAAACAGTAGCATTTAATGTTGTCAACTAGCCGTTACATATAAAGTTGTGGTACTACTGCCAACTAGAAATCAGTACTACCGCAGCGCGTTAGTACCGCTCGGCCAAAACGGAACTACCATTTTCCAGAGCTCAAGAAATCTCAGAAAACACCTTCTCTGAAAAAAAAACATACCGCCATGTAAACATCGTTACTACCGCACGCCGGTAGTACCGCTCAGATCATGCGGTCATACAATTTCTCAAAGGAGATAAAAAAAATTCCCAAAAAACACACTCTCTAAAATTTATGTACAGTCATATATATTTCGGTACTACCACCTGCGGTAGTACCGCGGTTAAAATGCGGTCGTACCAATTTTCACAGAAGATCAAAACACTCAAAACAAGTTCTCTGTAATTTTTGTACCGCCATCTTTATTCCGTCACTACCGACCTGCGGTAGTACCGCAGTTCAAATGAGGTCGTACCGATTTTCAGAGAGGATCAAAACACATGAAATCATTTTCTCTGAAAAAAATATACCACAGTGTAAATATCGGTAGTTCTGACCTGCGGTAGTACCACCTATCACTTGCGGTCATATCGATTTTGGGATTTCAAGAAAACCTCCAAAAACTTCCTCTCTGAAAAATTCATACCATCATGTAAACTTTGGTATTACCGACCTACGGTAATACAACGTAATACTTGCGGTCATACCAAAATTGATGAACAGATTTTCAGAGGAAAAACAAATGCAATGCATGAACCCTAACAATTTGCAAACTTAGATCATGCCACAAGGAGTAGGTACATGGACTTCAACCATTTGCAAAATATATTTGTAAAGTATAGTCACATGCTACAAGGATTAGACGCATAAGCCTCAACTATTTACAAAACACATTCGCAAATAATAGTATCATGCCACAGCGAGCCAGAGCAAACGAGATTGAGCTATCAACACATGATGAGACTCAAGCTACTAGACAAGACTCCTCTTAATAGTACAACAACCTATACTAGCAATCCGATCTCCAACCAAATACCAAGACCGGTAAAAGACTAGGAACACATCCTTAGCCCTAGCTAGTCATACCTTTGCCTTGAGCATCCTCTTGAAGCTCGATGACACACATCTTCACTTCAAATCTGGGTCATTGTCTTGATATGCATCAACTAATGATGCATCATTCACTGCACTTCCATCAACACATGATGATTTTCTTTACTCCAAGTTATTGACTTGGATATGCATCAACTATGATGTATTCTTTTCTTAAACCTTGATTTGAAGACAATCAACTTATGATGCCATCCAAAGTCTCCATCATCATGAGACTTAACCTATTTCACCAACTCATGGAAGATGTTAGTCCACATGACGATTGTCATTAATTACCAAAACATACCATTAACTCATAATGGTGGGTTAAGATACTTCAATCTTTCTCTTTTTGCTAATTGATGACAACCACCTCAATTTGTAAGAAATTGAATATAAAGACATATGAGTATATACATGAACTATACAAATTTTATATACTCAAGGGATATGTTTCAAAGTAGAGATCTCAAATATGTGTGGCTAAGGACATATGAACATAATCAAGTTAGACTTTTAGTGGAGATCATCTTATATTTGGATCCGAGGAATGCAACACGATATAAGAATATGATGTCAAATGCATACCTCTATGATTTTCACATTTTCATCCAAATAAAACTACACAATAGGTATGTTAATAAAAGTGTTAGTCTCACACACATAGATTTGTCATTAATCACCAAAATACTCCATTAACTCATAATGACAAGCAGGGATCGAATAACCGGTACCGGACCGAATCCCGGTAGGGGGGCGGAAACGGTAACCGGCCGGTTACCGGTTTTCCCAGAAAAAACCCAGTTGAATTTCGCTTGAATTTGCTTAAAAACCAACCAAAATTCAAATTTTAAAATTTGAACTTGCAAAACCCGAGAAAACTGGCCAGGATTTTGAATCCCGCCGGTTACTGGTTGGGAATTTTTTCCCTGATGGTAGGCCTATATTCTTCAATCTCCCCCTTTTTGGTGATTAACGATAAATCCTTTATCAATAACAATATTTAGATATAAATCAACATAAGATAAGAATTTTAAGCTATTGAACTAAATCCATGCATGTCACTAAGCAAGTTAAAACTTGAAGCATTATGTATATAATGTATTCTTAAGCATATGAATGAGACATGCATGAAAAGGTGAAATCACAAAAGAGGATATATTACTCATCCAAATGTGAAAATATTAATCATATAAATATTTTCCTCCTTTTGGCATTAAACACCAAAAATACAAAATAAATCTTAGCCAAGGAGAAGTCTTTTGCAAAATAATGGCTTGGCAAAGAATTAATTTTAATATGGTCACAAATAGTATGAAATAGATACATATGACCAATATGAGATTTTGACTTCAAGAAATTTGAAAGAAACCATAATGGCCAAAAAGAGCAAAACAACTTGAAATGAGGCTATATATTGAGTTGTCTAAAGGAAATGATATTTGAATTGTTTGCATAGCAAGAATCATATAGACAAAACTCCCCCTAAATATATGCATATAGAAATTCAAATCGAAGTTCATGCATAAATGAAGATTTTAAGAAATATTGACGGTGTTTTTGTTATATGAAGGAATATGTGGAACAATGTTCACAAAGATCATTCAAGCAATAAAGATCATAACTGATAAAAATTTCTTGAGATATTATTAAGCATAAGCATTCCAAGCATTCAATAAACATAAGTCTTAAGAGACAAACCAAATAAGGTCTTACAAACATAAACATAAAATGCATTGTTCCAAACATAGACAAAATAGCTAATAAGATATTCCCTAAAAGCTAAGCTCCCCTAAATCTTTCAAACTATATCTTCAAACTTCTTTCCCTTTGGCATCAAGGACCAAAAGATATTAGTCTTGAGCAGAAGAATCTTGAGGAGTGTTGAGGCGACGATGTCCATAATGAGCTGAAGTAGATAAAGATTGTTGGATGGAATGAACTTGATATGTCATGGCTGCAATCCTGTTATTCGTTTCTGTTTGTGCCTCCTGCAATCTCTGTTAATTTTGCTCCAATCTTTGCTAAGACTCTAATTTCCATGACAACTGAAAGCATATGAGAGAGCGATGCTTTATCTGCTGGAGCTGCTGCTGGACGCTGAGGGGGTGCTACTGGAGCAGGAGGTGGTATAGATGTGGCACTGGGTTTATAAGGCTTGTGCACTCCTGACCGCCCTCCTCTAAACTGAGTCAATCTCAAAATGAGAGCCATAATATATGGTGCAAAGTAAATCCCATTGACTCTGTCATTCTTCGAGGAACTAATATCTCTTATAATAAAATCAACCACATCAAACTTTCTACCATGAATAATGTTATCAATGATATTCCAAGCATGCCATCGAATAGTATCAAAGTTTCCACTCTTGGGAAAGAAAGTATGGTTGATTATTCTATTAATCAGGCTTGGCAGAGGAAGAAGGCCTCCAATTGTTCTAAGTACAAAACTGCTTGTAAGCTAGAATTCTGAGAGCATCTATGTCATAAAGTTTTCTTGAGTCCCCATGTAAGTTCTCAAGGCACATTCAAAATCTGTCTTGTAGGCTTGATACCTTTGGATTCCCGTCATCAATATCAAGTGATCAAAAGATGTTGACACATGGACAGTGGCATGGAATTATCTTATAATCTCCTCATTATAGTCACACTTCAAAGCCACAATATCATGAAGACCGACTTCCTGAAACAATCTGTAGGCTCCATCATACTTATCAAAAAAGTTCAAATGAGCCCAATCCACATACTTGTGATCAATAAATTGTCAGTTCTGATTGTAAATATGAGTAAATACTTCTTGCTAAAATCTTTTATGAAACCTTACATCTGTTGAATTGTTGGGCTTCTCATATTGATTGACATGGCGAAGTAGAGCATAATTGTCACTAGATATTAACACGAGGTCTACTAGAGGCTCTTCGACCTCGGCTATTTCCTCATCACTCTCAGTCTCTTCTTGAGAAGACTACTCATTATTGCCATCTATCTCACTTTCAGACTCAGCCGTTTTCTTCCTTCAGGATGTCCCTTGATCTCTCTTCTTCATAGCTAAAAGAAAAGACCCAGTCTCTCAGTCACTTTCATCCCTTAGTGATCTTCTTGATGCTACCTTCCTTGAAGGTCTGTTTTGACGAGAAGGTCCAATGCTCGAGGCTAGGGGATCATAACGCTCTTCGGGATCTCCATCGGGAGTGGCCCCTTTGCGAAGAGATGGTCTCTTTGTCCTTGACATGATTGCTAAGACAAGAAGAGACAATTAGAATATGTTTTATGCAAAAGAGTATGATTAAATCAACTTTTCTCTTTTGGAGCGGTAGTACCGCTGTTGATATCCGGTATTACCGCAAGTCGGTAGAACCGGCGACCATGGGGCGGTAGTACCGCAGTTCCTGAAACTTTAGGGTAATATTTTGATTTTGATTCTAACTAGTGTTTGACATGAATAAATCTATGGAATTGACATAATAAGTCATCAAAAACTAATTACTACCAATTTTCCCAAAAGAAATTGACTCAATCATGCATATTTTGATTTAAACCCTAGAAATGAGATAGATCCCAAAAGTAGATGAGAAAAGAGTGAGTCAAGGCAAATACCTCAGGGATTCGAAGAGATTTGATAGATACTTCTAACAAAAAGATTTAAGAATGCTCCATAGAATCAAGAGATTTGAGATCCTCCACAGAATAAAGAGATTTGAGAGTAGAGTTCTTGGAGGAAAAGCACGGGAGAGAGGGGGGTCAGCGGCTTTGAGATAAAAGAATTGTGGTTACACCACAGGAAAGAGGAGGGCCGTAACAGCTGAGAAACTACTAGTCAAATGCGGTAGTACCGCTATTGAGATGCGGTAGTACCGGCGTAAAAATGTGATATTACCGTTGTTGCCTTCGACCACGCTGGTTTTCGACCATATTTTTTAGTACGTTTTCAACTTGGTCTATGGTCATTGCTTTACCAACCGACACAGTAGAACGGTAGTATCGCCATTGAAGTGTGGTATTACCGGGCAGCGGTAGTACCGGTGTTAAGAACGCGATATTACCGTTTTGCCTGAAAATTCAGAAGCTAAGCTTGAATGCAAATGATCCTTTTAATAATCACTCAACAAAAAATTTAGGATCATTATGCATGAGATAGATAATAGAAACTCAAATGAATATAGTTTTTATTCAAATAGAGATTTTAAGAAAGATTTTGAAATTATTTTCATAAATACATCAAGAGAACCAAATGAAAGCAATTATCATTAAACTTCTTCAAATATGCCAAATTGAGGATATGATGAAATTTAAAAACATTCAATTGTATGTATGAGTCATTAATACCATTATGAACATATTCATGTGAATAAATTTAGCTCAAATGGCAAAACTCATTTAAGTACTAGAAAGTGACACTTATGTCAAACTAGTATTTTGGACGAGTTTCAAAATCAAATTACTTTTGTTAGGTTTCCTTTTGGAAATCTTGTGAATACCAAAAAGGTTTAGAATAACCAACTCTATGATATTCCTTTTGGGATGATTTTTAAATTTTTTTTAGAATAGATTTTACACAAAAATCTAGTTAATGTCAAAAACAAGATACTATAATTTTTTATTTAGGTTAGAAACTCTTTTCACTTAAAATAGGTTTTTCTTGAGCCAAAACTTTGGGTAAACCTTTGAAAAGCATTTGTATATATTTTACAACTAGTTTTTCATAAGATTAATAGTATTTATGAAATTTTTGACTTTTGATTAAAAGGCTCAATTTTGAAAAATATTACTAGTACTTAATTTATTTGGGCACACTTAGGGATGTGATATACATGTAGATGACTTAACACTCCCCCTTAATGTGGCACTTCCATCTTGCTCAAGATTTCAATTAATGCAGTTTTTGGACAAGAGCAAAAACACCCTTTTTACAAGATTTCATGGAATGCAACCTACACAAGGTAAAAGGGCTATATACTTCAATGAAAATACTTGTTACCGAGATGACATTGATTCTTGATATGAAATGAATCCATAAGCTTGGCTCAAATTTTGCACATGGTGAAATCTGTTATGAAGATTGTGTGTATATTGAAGAGCCCTAATGGGCAATATATATAGGAGTACAAGAGGTGTATGCCATATACAGATAAGACAATACAAAAGACAAATAAGTAAATACAAAAGAGTCCCTATTCTAACTCCTATTCTAATACAAAACAGTCCATATTCTAACTCCTATTCTAACACCCCCCCTCAAACGCAAGGCGTCTACAATAGCATTGCATTTGGAAATGGTTGACACTAAAATATGAAAAATCCGAAGTCCGAGTCTTGATAATGTCGTTGTAGCATACAACTCTTGAAAAATATGTCGAATATCAAAAGATCTCCCATCCGGTGTCGTGCAACAGCCCATAAAGCACAAGGTGCAGGGACTGAAAAAGTCAACCACGGCAACACAACGAAGAAGATGAAACCGACATGAATAGAGAAATCTATCAAATCAAGCCGAATAGGAATAGGTGGAAGCATGATAGCGCAGATCGAAGCCCAAGACGGTGGCAGCGTGAAAGAAACGGGACGGCCTTAGAAGCTCGGTGCGGCGGCTAAGAAAGCAGCGGCATCATAACGACTTCTACGATCTGCACGCTGCTGCTGCCGTCGCCTTTGATCATTTTCTTGCTGTGAGAGTATGTTAAGCCCCACATGACAACCATCTACCAGCTCCTCAACCTTAACCTCATCTTCCTCTACTCTTATGCCCCTGGCCATCCTCGGCCTTCACCACTCTGCCCACACGCCCCTAGTCTCGGTCTCCATCACCTTTACCTCTACCATAGCCCATTATGCTTGGCTCTAGTCCCAATCCTCTTCTCCCTTCTGTCACTTTTCCGACTGTGTAGTCTTCTCCTCTGTCATGGCTGCATTAGTCTTGGAGCCACTTCTTCCTCTTCCTCTTCCTCTTCCTCTTCCTCTTCCTCTACCTCCACCTTGACCTCCTTCAGTAGATCTATTATTCCCACCACCACCTCTGCTAGGGCGAGATGCCCCCACACTCATAACACTATGTCCTCCTTGCAAAGTTTGAGTTGCCGCATTTCGTATCATGGCAAGTCCAATCACCCTCCGACCTCCAGTTCGTGAGAGAGGACACACCCAACTCAGGTGTCATGTTTCTTTACAGTTGTAACACTCCCTATCATCAACTATAGCGTACACTGACCTTATAGGGTTGCTACCCATCATCACTCTCTGTCAAGTTTCCTCGATAACCATAGCTGAAATAGTCTCTTCCATAGTTGGCAATACCACCTGATGATATATTGAAGCCCTCCTACTCTCAAACTTAGGGTTCAAACCTTTCAAGAAGTGGGTGACCCTCCTACGTTGTAGCCATGCCTTACCAAACTCAATATCACCAGCACGCGTCAGTTGTAGTGGATCATATTGATCCAAATTTGCCCACAACTGCTGCAGCTCACCGGCATATTCTTGAACATTCTTCTCCCCCTATTTTAGAGCATCTACCTCGCCCTGAACCTCCACCATCATCATCACATTGCCAGCTCCAGAATACATGTTCCCCAGTGTCTTCCACACACCATCGTTGCACTTGGGATCGCTTCCACCATCCTAGCAATGGACAGCGACACTGAAGTCAACAACCATGCCACCACCACAAAGTTGGTGGTGTTTCACACCCTCCAATCAGTACTCCCTCTGTCTGCAAGCTCAATGCAGGTCTCCTGCATATAGTGCTCTCCCCAGATTTCCCCTCCACACGGCACAGCAGCCCCGTGCGGTGGCGGTGGTGGCCCGTGCGGAGGTGGCGGCCCTCGTGGCAGCGGCGGCCCAGATGGCTCGAGCGACGGCTACAGCCCACACGCCCACCTACAAGATGTTGCGAAGGTGGCCAGTGCGGCGGCCTGTGTAGTGGCTACAGTGGAGGCAGAAGGGTGGATGAAGGGTGGTGGCGGCAGGTGAGTCGGGGAATCGTGGGTTAGGGTTACGGATGATGATGGATTAGGGCTCTGATACCATGTAGAATTTCAAGAATAATTGTGTTTGTCCCTTGGGATCCCCACACCCTTTATTTATAGTGCTAAATATTACAGTCCGACTCACACACGATTTGAACTCTTACCTAAACTCTAGACTCTTACCTAATTTTTAATATCGCCAACATAATAGTTCCCTGAACTCCTCTAGCCTGATCCATAACAAATGCGTTGGTGATTGCTAACAGGGTGACAAATATAAGGAAGCCGAAGCTACATTCGAGGACCTTATTAATAAATAAAAAAGTGCTTTTAAGCCAGACCAGAAGATGTTTCATACGATGATTTATATGTACAAGAAAGCTGGTGACTATGCCCTGGCACGTAGGACCGGAAAGGCGACTAAAGGGGGGGTGAATAGGCGCTTTCTCAACTTTCTCGCCTAAATCAAATTCAACACGAACTTTACTCCTTTAGCTATGAAAGCTAAGAAGATCATGGAAGCCTTGTGCTGAATTCGAAACCCCGACAACCACACGACACAAAAGTGGAGACTTAATCTCAAAGGGCTGATCTGGGCACAGACGGTCTGACCGGCTACCACAGGCGGTCTGACCGACGGTCAACCAGCGGTCGGACCGGCTACTAACTGGCGGTCGGACCGTTTGATATCGGTTCGACCCGGCAGTACTAGCGGTCTGAAAGGCGGGCGGTCGGACCGCCTTTATAAAACCGGTCAGACCGGTACAGTCCAGTACTGAAAAAACAAGCCCAAATCCAAAACGAAATTTGATCCAACTTTTGATTCAACCAATGAAACTTGACCAAATTTCGAGCACACCTCCCTAATGATATTAGAGACCTATTTCTAGCGACGATCCTTCGGATCCACTTCGCAGAATCGATCTCTCAAGGATTTAACAAAGAAGTGCACAAACCCTAGAAATATAAAAAACTTTGATTCAAGACTTGCTTGTGGGGGTTGATGGTCTAGAAGATTCTAGGGGTATTCCCACACATCAAAGCAAGACACAAGGCGTCAAGAGACCAAGCTTAAACACTTGAATCAAGGAAGCACCAAATTCATTCAAAGGAGAGAAGAACACAAAAGGAACAAATGACCTTTCAATTAAGCATCACAAGATTGTTTGATCACACTACATGCTTACAAAGCCTCTCCAACAAGGAGGGCAAGAGCTCACACAAGGAGCACACTCACAATCTCTCCAAACCCTATTTCTCCTCTCCTCTCCTCCAAACCCTAGAAAAAGGAAGAAGGGGCCAAATGAATGCTTAAGAGGGTTTTCCATCTCCCCCCTTTCTATTTATACTAGAGACCTAGGATTTTACTTTTGGGACCCAAAAACACATGGGACCCACACACACATAACTACTGAAGCAATCGCCTGCTTCACCACGTGTAGGTTGATTAGCGGTTCTCATCACGTCGCCAAGTCTCTCTTGTCCGAATCCCATCGGAACCTCCCAAAGACTTGCACCGATATCCGCACCACCTGATCCAACCAGCTGTACCGAACTACCCGTTCGATCCATCTTGCCCATTCTGCACCATGCTTGTGTCACACGACCTCACCCGGTATCCATGATCGTTCTGGACCTCAGCTCTGCAAGCGTAGTCCCGTTCCCCTCACCGTTGACGTCGTTGACCTGCAAGCCACCTGCACAGCAATAGACAAACAAACCGTTTCCGGGAACAAGTTCTTCACAACTTGACCCACATTAGTTCCACAATGCAATATGCAACAATAAAGCATTGAACTCCATACATGAAACACAATCAAATCCCATCAATGCAAACTTGGCTAACCTCCAAGTCATCGGCGGTCTGACCGCCCCACAAAGCCGGTCCGACCGATTTCAGGCCGGTCGGACTGATCCCACATCGGCGGTCGGACCGCCCGAAAAGACTTAACCAAATTTTCAGCGTGAAAATCCGAAACCTTCTGGAAACATCAACTGAATAGAACTTTTGACTGGGAGCTCCAAAAATGATGTGACCACATCCACGAGACTCCCCTCACTTGCCTACATAACCTATTTTTGGCTCAGCCCCAAAATCCACTTTTCATTTTGGCGGTCCAACCGGTAAGCACTACCGGTCAGACCGTCCCACTGGCCGGTCGGACCGGCAACGGCCGGCTGTCGGACCGCCTGTCTTGTGACCACGAGCAAACCCGAAAACGCGTGATTTTGCAAACCAACAAAGCCATTGCCAATTAACTCATCATCCTGAGATCGTGCACATATCCTCACGATATCCACAATCTCCCCCTTGATGAGCACATTGGTAATTTTCAAGAAAATGTGGTTTTTCGAAATGAAAAGTAAAAACTTCGCCGTTTTCGCATAAAGGCACAACTTGGTCCATGAGCAAGAAAAAGCCTAGGAATCGACCAAGCTGGCTTCAGAATGGTATAAGCAAGTGAGATAAAGCAATGAAAGCACCAAAGGATTTAATTTCCAGAAAGTAGCCAAAAATCTCACTTGGGTCCATATGAAAGACAAAAAGTTCAATTTGACATTTGATCATTGTGAGTCTTCTTCAAATGCAGATAAAATCATAAAAAGGCAATAGCACCAAGAGACTCAACTCACTATCATCACAAATTTTCAAAAGGTTCATCATTCTTTTTATATGTGTTCTTTTATATGAAACCTTATGTATGAAACCGAAAGCTCCAAACAGCATTTTCTTCACAAACTCTCTCCCCCTTTGACAATGAATTCATCAAGATGCATGGTAAAAGAAAGAGCATGAAGGAATGACTTTATTTTTGAACTTTAGTAAAAAGGAGCCATGACCATTATGCATGTAGACAGTACAAGTAATATACCAAGCCATATAAAGAGTAGACGATATATTCAATCATGGCAAAATGTGTACTGCAAAGCTAAAACCAAAATAGCAGTTCTCTGAGATTAACAGAATTAATATCATGAAAAGTTGCTCAATATCATAGTTTCACTAACAGCAACCAAAAACGAGTCAAGCCATGTCTATAAGTAAAAAGAGACTCAAAACAAGAATTGAGGCATTTTGAGCATTTAAGAGAAAATTTTTTTTTGAAGCAAAACTCAAGCACTTATCATTTTGAGCATTTTCCTAAAAGGATTTTTTTTCAACTGTGCTAGATCTCAAGCCTTGCCGCGACCATCTCAAGCGATAAGCTTGAAAGAGTGGTCTAGGTCATCCAAAACTCCCCCTGAGTTCATGCCTAGTGCAATGGCAAGCCGTCTCATGAGAAAGGATTGGTGAGATCAGTTTTTTCGCACAGAAAATCTCATTTTTCATTTGCTTGACTTAAGAAGTTAAAAAGCTCATTTTTCATCTCAAAGTAAGTTCAAGACTCAATTCAAACTATAAGACATGGCAAGAATCATAAGAGGATCACTAGAGCAAAACTAGTCACAAGATCCAACAAGACATGATTTGATTCAATTTGCTCACAGATATAAAGCTAGCAAGGCAAAAGCTAAGCCAAACACGAAGAGCCATAAAAGAAGTCTAGCATACTATCACTTGATATGACAAGGTATAGAATATGAAATCGAGTCATACAAGGATAATGATCAAAGCTCCACAACTTTTATTATACAATGCAAGACAATTGAATAGAAACATGCATTATGATACAATGAATGCAAAAGAGCAGATTCCCCCTCAAAACAGCCCAATAGGACTAATAACTCCTAACTCTCCCCGCAAAGCAGCAAAACGAGAAGAATCAAGAGCTTTAGTGAAAATATCAGCACGCTGTTGCTCAGACTCTACAAAGTGAAGCACAACATCACCTTTCTCAACATGGTCTCTAAGAAAATGAAATCGAATATCAATATGTTTAGTCCTGGAATGTTGCACTGGGTTTTTTGCAATATTAATTGCAGAAGTGTTGTCACAGAAAAGAGGAACACTTCTCAACGATAACCCATAGTCTCGCAGCGTGGATAAAATCCAGAGAACACGAGAGCGACCAGCGGCGCAGCTACATACTCGGCCTCGGTGTGGATCAGCAAATCAAGATTTTCTAGAAGAACAAGAAACAAGAGATGTGCCCAAGAAATGACAAGTGCGTAAGTACTCTTCCTATCCACTCTACACCGCAAAATCAAGCATCGAAAATGCTCGAATTGAAAGAGCGAAGTAAGAATAATACGAGTCCAAAGTCAAGCGTATCTTGAAGGTACCTGAATATCTGACGTCTGACTTGACGATGAGAAGCACGAGGAAGCTGAAAGTGAGCGCATTGCGGACATACGGCGAATTGTATGTCCGGCCTCGTCGTAAGATAGAGGAGGAGCCAATCATATCTGCGGTACTCCTTCCGGTCCACG
Source organism: Hsuehochloa calcarea (assembly GCA_036346395.1). NCBI lineage: Eukaryota > Viridiplantae > Streptophyta > Magnoliopsida > Poales > Poaceae > Hsuehochloa > Hsuehochloa calcarea. The sequence continues at coordinate 8,516,482 of CM070608.1, forward strand.
GACTCTCCATCCTCATCGTGGTCCAAAGACGGTGGTTGTAGCAATGGGAGTAGACATTGGCCTCATCGCTTCCCATATTGAAGCGCCGAAAAGGTCATTTGTATACTTACTCGTGAGCGAATGTGCCTTCTTTGATTGCTTGATTTGTAAACCAAGGAAGAATATCAACTCTCCTATCATGCTCATCTCAAATTCACCGCTCATCGAATCAAAACTGGACACCAAAGCATGAGAAGAACCACGAAAATAATATCATCCACATAAATCTGAACCAACAAGAAATCACTGCCATGCACGAGAGTGAACAAGGTTTTATCAACCATTCCCATTTTGAAATCATTTTCAAGCAAGAAACTCTTAAGCCTGTCATACCAAGCTCTAGGAGCTTGTTTCAATCCATCAGGCTTTAGAGAGTTTAAAAACATGGTTTGGGAATTTTGATTTTCAAAACCGGAGGTTGCTTGACAAAGACCTCTTCTTCTATGAAACCATTCAAGAAAGCACTTTTAACATCCATTTGAAAAAGCTTGAAACCCTTGGATGTTGCAAATGCTAAAAGAATGCGAATGGCTTCCAATCTAGCTCTTTGGAGCAAAGGTCTCTTCAAAGTCTAAGCCCTCTACCTGAGAATAACCTTGAGCTACGAGTCTAGCCTTATTGCGAACAACCAACCCATCCTCACTTTGCTTATTTTTAAAAATCCATTTTGTTCCAATAACATGAGAATCAGAAGGCGCTCAACTAAAGTCCGGACTTTGTTTCTTTCAAAATTCTCAAGCTCTTCATGCATGGCGTTGACCCAAGAAGCATCGATAAAGCATGGGTGATATCTCGGGGTTCAAAAGAAGCGACAAAAGCGTAATGTGCATGAGAATCGGGAGATATAAACACGAGCGAGTGACTCGCTCTTGAAGATCCCCAATCATCCGCTCGGTGGATGTTGTCGCGAATGCGAAGAGGTGCTCTCGGTGCAGTATGGCCTCTACCTCATGAGTTGTCGAGGTAGGAGCAGAGCCACTCGGATCGTCGGTGGGGATAGGAGGAGGTCGCCACTGTGGCCAAGTAGTAGTAGCAGCTCTCCACCCCTCTCGAGGTAGCGGAGGATGGTTCGGTTCCTCATCCTCGAGTCATCATCGGCGAAGATGCTTCTTTGAATTTCAGAACTGTGTACCAAGCATCGGGTCTAGTACTGTGACTAGCCTCATCAAAAGTGACTTCGCAAGTCTCAACAATTTTGTTAGTGTCAACATTAAAAACACGATAGCCACGAGAATGAGCGGGATATCCAAGAAATATGCCATCAAAGCATCTAGACTCAAATTTATCAAGGTTGCCATGTTTAAGAATGAAGCACTTGCAACCAAAAATCTTGAAATGAGAGACTTTGGGAGAATGACCAAATCTAAGCTCATAAGAGGTCTTCCCAACCACAGATCTCAAGAAAACCCTATTGGAGATATAACAAGCAAGAGAGATCGCCTCATTAAAATCTCCTAGGAGTAGAATGCTCATCTAACATGGTCCGAGCCATCTCTACAAGGGTTCTGTTCTTTCTTTCTACAACACCATTCTCATTGGGAACTCTAGGAGAAGAAAGCGATGCTCTATTCCCTATCGAGCGCGAAGGTAGAAAAGAAGAATTCTTGAACTCATCCCATTGTCACTCCTAATGGCTCTCAAAGCTCCGGGAATATCAACAAAGAAGTCTAAGGACCAAATCTCTAAAGAATCCAAATGCTTCGTCCTTAGAAGCGAGAAAATAAACCCATGAATACCTGGAGTAATCATCCACAACCACCAGCACATACCATTTCCCACCAGCTGACTGAACTCTAGAAGGACCAACTGTGTCTAAGTGAAGAAGCTGTCCCGGTCCATCATCATTACCAAAGTAAGAGGTGGGTGGAAGCGAGACACCATCTTACCATGTCTACAGGCGAGCACACAAGATCTCTAATGACCTTGACCTAGGCAAACCTCTAATCAAGTCCTTGCAACTGACTCTAGACAGATGATCAAAACCTATATGCCCAAGTCTACGATGCCACAGAACAAGATCATGAGAATCAGAGGCTACAAGACACCTAGGACCTGAAATCAAGAAATCTTGAAATCGCATGTAAGATCTTCTCAAATCTAGAGATCTCAAAAACAAGCTCACCCGAGGAATCTAGAACTCTACACTCACCACTCTTAAACCTCACTTCTAGACCCTCATCAAGCGGTGAGAAGCAGATAGAAGATTATACCTCGACCTTACTTACCAAAGCGACGTCTTTAAGCATGAACTTGTCGTTGACGCGCCACAGTGCCCTTTGCAAATCCACGGTCGGTAGAAGCATCCCCAAATGTAATCAATTCGTTCGGATGCACGTGTGAGGAGGAGAACCATCTAGAATCCCCGGTCATATGTCGAGAACACCCGGAGTCAACAAGCCATATGTCCTCCTTCCTCGCACGACGGACCTAAAAAGCACAATCAGAAAATATACGTGCCTCATTACTGGGGTTAGTGATAAATGATCGAGGAATCAAAGATCGAGAAGCACGATGTCCAGGAGCAAGAAGAGAAAAGCAATGAAACATGATCAGAATAAAATCATAAGGATGCACATGAGAACCACCTAGACCTCTCCGAAATGATCTACCAAAAGATCGATACTCCCCCTGTCTAGGTGCTACCCGTGGTCTCTCCTCACGATGTCCTAATCCAACATGCTGCCTAGACCCACCGAAAGAGTCTACAAAATTCTCTACAAATCTAGGCCTATATGTATTGCGATAAACAGACTGCCTAGCTCTAGAGACTACAGCTGGAGAAGGGACTCCTCCAATGTATCTCAGGACGCTCATCCTCTCTTTTCTCTCAAGTTTTGCTCTCCTAAGGTAACTCAACAAGATGGCCTTCTTTCTTGCGAGAAAGTGCAATGGTACTGGACCTTTTGAGAGGTCTGTACAGAATGAGTAAAAGCACATTTCTTGCCAGAAAGAGTTTGAGCAAAACCAGCGGATTTGAAAACAACCCCGGATGGCTTAGGAGGTTCTAGCTCAAACAGACCATTTTTCACAACTCTAGCAATCCTAGGTGGGTTTTTCTTGGAATGCTCTAGGGGATTGAAACCTAGACCACTATTTTTCACGCTCACCTTGGATTGATCAAGAATCATGTTGAGTTTCTTTTTCCCACTTGAAAACTTCTCAAGAGTCACCTTGAGGTAATCATTCTCTTTAATTAAACCTTCACATCTAGTGCACTTGCTAGACTTGATTACCTCATTACGCTTACTCTTAAGAAGGGTCACTTCCACTTTGAAGGCCTCACAAGACACACAATAGGATTCCTTAATCCTATTCAACTGCTCCTTAAATTTGACTCTAAATGCCTCTTGAATCTGACCAATCATGGTTTCAACTTCAGCATTCAAAACACAAGAGTTAGAATCAATGACTTTCTTAGAAGCAGTAAAAGACATGGATCTTTCAATTTTAGCCTTTTCTTCAAGAGTCTTGTTTAAGGCTTCAATCTCAATTGTAAGCTTGGGACAATTTTCACAAGATGCAACTCTAGAGTAAACCAGCATTTCTGTCATCTCTTGCATCTTAATCTTATTATTCTTACAATGAGAGCATGTGTGACTAGCATCAAATTTTTGCAATTCTTTTAAAGAGCTATCCAATTTTAATTCTAGCAACGTACAATTTGAGCAAGTTAAAGGAATAGCTTCCATGGTAGTCACATCAAGTGAAATGGCATCTAAGCAAGCAGAACTAGACTTGAGAGATTCTAGTTCATCGAGAGCATCTTTTAGTTGATTAGTAACAGAGAAATGAGCAGATTTCAAGCTTGTCAAATCTTTAAGCAAGCTAGTGCAGGAATCACAAATATCATCAGGATTAATAGATTTAAGCCTAACAACTTCTAGATTCAAATTATCAATCATAATGTCCTGCTTCTTAATCATTTTTACTTGCTTATGCAATTTCAGACTGACAAGCACCAAAGCCCTTTTCATGTCAAGAATAGAAGGGCATACCTCATCAGGATCACTAAAAGGATCCTCATCGTTGGAGGAGTCGCTGTCGTGGCTGTTCTTGGCCATGAAGCACATGTCTGTGAAGTCATGAGCCTTCTTCTTGCCACGAGAGTCACTCTCGTCGTCCTCCGTTTTCGAGTCCACATCGCTCATGTTTACATTTTCTAGAGCGGCAAGGACCCGGCTGACAAACTTCCGATAGTTTGTCTTCTTGGGTTTTGCATCCCTCTCCTGGGGATGTCTTCGTGTCTCCTTCTCCTCCTTGCCCTTTAGCTTGGGGCATCTCGAACGAATGTGATTTGGCTCACCACATTCGAAGCACGTGATAGGTCCACTTCTCCTCCTATTCCTCACCTTGTTATACGCTCTCGTGAATTTGGTGAGTCATCATCGGGTAGTTTCTCAAGTTGCTCATCGCTTAAAGAATGCAAAGCAGATAATGAAAAACCAGATGAGCTACAATCAAGAGAATCAGAAGAACAACCCTTGGATTTGTCGACCACTAATGCCATCGACTCTGTCTTGGGAGACGCGAGATAAAATCAATCTCATGCGTCTTCAACCTCGAGTAAAGCTTATCCATGGTAAGCTCACTCATGACAGTGTTGTCATTGATGGAAGTGGTCTTCATTCCCCAGACCTTCACATCAAGAGCACCCAAAAGCTGGCGTGCAATTTCAGACTCAGAAAAGACCAAATCAACAGCGCGGAGATCATGAAGAATCTTCGAAAATCTTCCCCACAGCTCATCCAAAGACTCACCAGGCCTTTGCTCGATCTTAGAGTAAACCTTTTGAGTGGTTACATCTCACTTCCTTGATCGCGATGGACCCTTCGTGATAGTCACAAAGTGTCGCCGGATCTCTGAAAGACCGCAAGTGAGCAACACGCTCAAACTCGGATCGGCTAAGGCCTTGGATCAAGTAATTCGAGCCTTCTTTGTTGGCCTCCACATCCAAGTGATCATATCGTCATCGGTACCGGCACGACATAAGGGTTTTTCACCTTAAGCCAAATAGCGTGCCCTTGAGCTTCGATATATGCTTGCATACGAGCCTTCCAGTATGCAAAGTCGACTCCCTCAAAAATATGTGGCTTGGTTGAGTACTTGTCAGTCGCCATGGCTCCAAAGACCGGTTAAGATCTATGAGAAGAGCTAACCGGCTCTGATACCACTTTAGCTATGAAAGCTAAGAAGATCAGTAAGCGCACAGTGGAAGCCTTGTGCTGGTGACTATGCCCTGGCTCGTAGGACCGGAAAGGCGACTAAAGGGGGGGTGAATAGGCGCTTTCTCAACTTTCTCGCCTAAATCAAATTCAACACGAACTTTACTCCTTTAGCTATGAAAGCTAAGAAGATCGAAGCGCCGCATGGAAGCCTTGTCTTTGAATTCAAACCCCGACAACCACACGACACAAAAGTGGAGACTTAATCTCAAAGGGTCGATTCAGGCACAAAGCGGTCGACCGGCTACACGGGCGGTCTCGACCGACGGTCAACCAATGATCGGACCGGCTATTAATCTGGCGGTCGGACCGTTTGATATCGGTTCGACCAGCGATTTAGCGGTCGAAAGCGGCGGTCGGACCGCTTTATAAAACCGGTCGACCAGATGCAGTCGAAGATGAAAAAACAAGCCCAAATCCAAAACGAAATTTGATCCAACTTTTGATTCAACCAATGAAACTTGACCAAATTTTGAGCACACCTCCCTAATGATACTAGAGACCTATTTCTAGCGACGATCCTTCAGATCCACTTCGCAGAATCGATCTCTCAAGGATTTAACAAAGAAGTGCACAAACCCTAGAAATATGAAAAACTTTGATTCAAGACTTGCTTGTGGGGGTTGATGGTCTAGAAGATTCTAGGGGTATTCCCACACATCAAAGCAAGACACAAGGCGTCAAGAGACCAAGCTTAAACACTTGAATCAAGGAAGCACCAAATTCATTCAAAGGAGAGAAGAACACGAAAGGAACAAATGACCTTTCAATTAAGCATCACAAGATTGTTTGATCACACTAGATGCTTACAAAGCCTCTCCAACAAGGAGGGCAAGAGCTCACACAAGGAGCACACTCACAATCTCTCCAAACCCTAGTTCTCCTCTCCTCTCCTCCAAACCCTAGAAAAAGGAAGAAGGGGCCAAATGAATGCTTAAGAGGGTTTTCCATCTCCCCCCTTTCTATTTATACTACAGACCTAGGGTTTTACTTTTGGGACCCAAAAACACATGGGACCCACACACACATAACTACTGAAGCAATCGCCTGCTTCACCACGTGTAGGTTGATCAGCGGTTCTCATCACGTCGCCAAGCCTCTCTTGTCTGAATCCCATCGGAACCTCCCAGAGACTTGCACCGTTATTCGCACCACCTGATCCAACCAGCTGTACCGAACTACCCGTTCGATCCATCTTGCCCATTCTGCACCATGCTTGTGTCACACGACCTCACCCAGATCCATGATCGTTCGGACCTCACCGCAAGCGTAGTCCCGATCCACTCACCGTTGACGTCGTTGACACGCAAACCACACCGCGACAATAGACAAACAAACCGTTTCCGGGAACAAGTTCTTCACAACTTGACCCACATTAGTTCCACAATGCAATATGCAACAATAAAGCATTGAACTCTATACATGAAACACAATCAAATCCCATCAATGCAAACTTGGCTAACCTCCAAGTCATCGGCGGTCTGACCGCCCCACAAAGCCGGTCCGACCGATTTCAGGCCGGTCGGACCGATCCCACATCGGCGGTCGGACCGCCCGAAAAGACTTAGCCAAATTTTCAGCGTGAAAATCTGAAACCTTCTGGAAACATCAACTGAATAGAACTTTTGACTGGGGGCTCCAAAAATGATGTGACCACATCCAGGAGACTCCCCTCACTTGCCTACATAACCTATTTTTGGCTCAGCCCCAAAATCCACTTTTCATTTTGGCGGTCTAACCGGCAAGCACTGCCGGTCAGACCGTCCCACTGGCCGGTCGGACCGGCAACCTGGCCGGTCGGACCGCCGTGTCTTCGACCATACCGAGCAAACCCGAAAACGCGTGATTTTGCAAACCAACAAAGCCATTGCCAATTGACTCATCATCCTGAGATCGTGCACATATCCTCACGATATCCACAGTGCACAGTGTGATGCTGCACAGTATTGAATAGATATATTTTTTCTTCTTTTCCCTAAAAAGTGACATAACTTTTAGATGCAAAGAGCTAGACTAAAACCAGATGTTGTGAGCTATTCCCTGCTCATCAAAGCTTATGGGAAAGCTAGGAGGGAAGAAGCATGTGATATCCCGTTTTCGGACGGTAAATAGTACCGATTATTTAATTTCGATTTTCGCTGTTTTTCAATTCGTCGCTTGAATTTCCAAAACTCCGAGCTTCCTCCAAACTCGGGTTTGTGTTTCAAACCTACTTTCAAATCCCAAATTCAAAATTTAAATCAAAATTCAATCTTCTCCTATTTTTGGACCCCTCTAAATTTTTTTGCCTCCCTTTTATCTTGTTTGGGCCAAACCAATTCCTTTTCCCCAATTTCCCCGGCCCAAAGACTCAACCCGGCCCAGCCTGCCTCTCCACTCCCTTTTCTCCCCCGGTCGCCATTTTCCTACCGATTTCCTTTTCTCCCCAGCTTACTTACTGGCTCATTGTTCTTTTCCTTTCATGCACCCCTCCCTTGGTTTTTCCTCCGCCGGCCCGTTCACCCTTTCTCTCTCTACCTTATCTTTTCCCTTCGGTCGTTTCGCCTCCTCCCCTTTTCTTCTCCCAAGCGCGCCGCCTTTCCCCCCTTCTCTCCTCTCTCGCCCGGCCGCTCCGCCCCATCCGCTCTCCCCGCTCCAGTGCGCCACCTCCCCAGGTCGCCGCCGCCGAAGCTTTCCCTCCCCCTCACCTTGTCAGCTCGGCCCCGCTTTCCCCGGCCCATCTTCCCCAAGCGTCGCCCCTACCTCTACGGCGTCGCCCCCACCTCCACCTGCCCGCCTGCAGCACCATCCCCTGTGCTCGCCCCCACCGCACGTCGCCTCCACCTGCCCCGGTCGTCGCTTCCGTCGCCATGACATCGGCGCCATCCCTCCGCGCGGTCCAAGCAGCGAAGCCCCGGTCCGTCGCCTGCGCCATCAACACTTGTGTCCCGTCGTCCTCGCAGCCATGGGCGCCCACTCCGTTGCCCATGCCGCCGTCCCCTCCATCGCTATCGCCGCCCCCCACCTCCCTCGGCTCCTCCCCTCCTTCCCGGACTATAAAAGGCCCGACGCTCCCTCTACCTCTCCCCGCCCCAGTCCTCCCTCTCCCAGGTGAGTGCTCCCAAGAGCCCCCGATCCTTCCTTCTACCACCGGTCGCCTCGTCGCCGTCTCGGCCCAGCCGCCGGCTCTTGGAGCTCCTCCTCGGCGCACTCGTGCCTCCCCAACCACAGCTGCAGCACCCCGCCTCCCCGGGACCGCCGTCGCTGTGCTCTCCTCCCCGCGCCACCCTCGACTCCGTCACCGGCCACCTCCGCCGCTTCTCCGCCTCCACCAGCAGCCCGGTGAGCCTTCCCTCCTCTCCCTGATGCTCATGCACTTCCCCCTTATCCTCCCCTCTCTCGGTCGCTGTCGCCCTGGTGTGGCTACCACACCTGGCCGCCATTGTCTCCTACAGTGCCGCTCCGGCCCCAACACTGCCTCCCTAGGCTTCCCCTTCCCTCTGGATTTCCATTTTGCCGGTTCCCTTCCTCCCCTCCGTCCTCCACCCGCTGTCGGTAGCCGCCACCCGAAGCCCCTTCTTCCATGCTCCCCCCCCCCACTGTCGATTGCTCTCTCCCTGTGGCCGAAGGCCCCCATGCATAGTGGCAATGAGTGTCGATCAGTAGCATTGAGCTTCAGTATCAGTGATTGTTGATTGTTGTGATTATTGCTTCCCAGATCCATATTGTTAGAGAATTGTGTGTTCATTGCTCATCAGTATCAATGGCTGGGTTGACAATGTTTGGTACAGCCGGCAATTGAAGTTCTGTATTGATCTAGCATTTGAGTTCCCTGTTAGTAATCTGGCAATTGACGTCTGTGCTAATCTGGCAATTTGAAGTATCAGTGGCCATTTAATTAGTGTGTTAAGCTTGCAATTTCTGTATAATCGGTCAAATGGTTGAATCTATGTGTTAATGGCATTGTTTGACAGTAATTTGAATATCGGTATCATTGTCAAGTAATGTGTGTTTTGTATCTAGCATTTGAAATATGTGTGTAAACCGGCAATGGATCATTTGTGTAATATTCTGACATTTCGACAAGATTGAGTGATTTGGCATTTGTGCATTGGTGCATTAGGTTAATAGTTTGTATGGCTGGCAAAGGAAAAATTCGCCTTGATCTGGTATTTGAGTTTTTGTGTTGTAGAACTTACAATCATTTGTTATCCCTCTGTCTCAATTGTCAATGTTTGATTCGTAGTTACTTCCCCAGATCATAGCGGTAGCAATGAGGTTGCAATCGATCCGACAATTGAGAATTTATGCAATAAGATAGTAGGGTGTTTCGCTGGTAGTAAATTGAATTGTTGATTGTGATCCTAATTATTAAGGATAGCTTTGATCTTCAACAGCAGTATTATCTTTTTGTTTTATTAATCAATTGTTAGATGTTGGTTAGTGTTTCATTAGTAGGTCAATGATTGTTGGAAGTAATTGTATTTTGTGTAGGCTGCAAGTATTAATTTGTTTGTATTGATTGCTTTATCAATCCATATTGTTTGGCAATGATTTGTGTTCTGGCATCGATTAGTTGGCGATAGGATATGTCTTGTTATGGCAGTAGGTTGTAGTAGTAGGTTGAGTAGCTAGCAATTGAATCGTTGAGTATTATCTGGCAGCTGAGATTGGTATTGAATTGCCATTGGATTGTGTGTTGATCGGGTATCCTAAATTTGGTATAGAACATGTAGTTAAGTTGTTTTGTCGCCTGTAGAAGTATAGTCAAGCAATCTTCCTAATCCTCAATAGAGCATTCCGGCAAAAGCTCCTTTGACCTTATCCTCCTTTGTATCCTCCCTCCCGGCAGAATTTCTCTGCCATTCCTCCTTTCACCCAACTAGTCGTTTGACTCTATCAAACATTCCAGTGTCGCTCAAACCCTTCTCTCAAGCTCGTCCTCCGCAATCTTTCTGAGGCTCTTGTGTTTTATTGGTCTTTTTTGAGTTTTTTTTTGGTTTTTCGATCGTTGTTGCGTAATTAGAAATAGAAGTCCAGAAGAAATGACGACTCGAACAGGATCGAGATCCAAGTAAAGACACCGACCAAGATTTTGAACCCCTGTTCAAGCAGGCTTTGAGTAAGATCAAGGCCACGGTAAAAATAGCCCAAGCGAGTCAACACTTTGATCATATTGATCCTACATTTTATGCAAATTATGTTCTTTTAAAGTATCAAATTGCATGCTTTAATTTTTATGCAAATGTATGTCAAACACTCTAAGGTAGCTAAATGCCTACTTGATTATTTAAATAATTATTATATCATGTCCTTGATAATTGAACTCCCAATATCCTTGTCACCCTAGTAAATATATGGTAACCTACTAGTTATAGGTTGTACTTAAACGCCACGCTAGACTTGTTTAAGTACCGGGGTATTTCTACCCCAAATCATCATTATTTAATCATGACAATTGTTTTGGGCAGTCATTGGGGAGAATGACTGAATTGGTTGGATAATTTGTTCCAAAACTCTAAAACTTGCTAATACCCCATCTGGGCGAATGGAAGGGTGGTGGGTGCCGTCGAGCACGAGAATAGTTGGCATGTGGTACAAACTGCCCAAATAATCTTAAGGACTTAATCCTGTAATGTCCTCCAATTGTAAAACAATACAGCCACAAGTCTATAATGGTGTCGACCTGGCTAACTAATTGGTGTCCACCGGTACGCGCTGCACCATTGGGGGACTCCCCTTCACCGTGAGCCCACGAGGCTACGGGTTGGGGTATGTGACTTGCGGGACCCTAGACGTAAGTTGCATGGCGCAAGAGTGGGTCTGGGTAAGTGGTTGTCGGGTCCCACGGGAACGAAACCCTACTCAGGTGAAACCTTAACGAGTGTGGCAAATATCGAGGGATGCCTTGTAAAGGCCTTGTGATAATCTCCCCTTGATTCACATGTCTACGGAAACATGTGTATATATCAAGCTGATTATCTCTTGTGGGTAAAGATGTACAATCTCTGCAGAGAATAAAAAATATTCGAACAGCCGTGCCCACGGTCACGGGCGAGCATGCGGAGCTTACGAGAGTTAGTTCTATTTCAAAAACTTTTGTGGATGGGTTGGAAAATGTGTGGGGCTCACCTAGCCCTTGATTTGGATTTTCCCTGGGTATTCTTACACATCGTTGGTAATAGGTGGGTATGACCACCAGCAAAAATAAGCATGAAGGTGGAGGTAGCCTCTGCTTTTATTAATTATTGCACAATTAATCTCTTTAAAATGCAATTTGGTTAAAATACTAAGTGATAGGATTTTTCTAATATCTGTATTTATAAATGCTGCTTTACGTAAATAAAAGAACCCGAGCCATCCTTGTTAAACCTTGCATATATATATTATTGCATTTGTTGTGTTGGCTTGCGAGCACAGTAGTTGTGCTCATCCTCGCTCTTTCTCCAAACCCTCATAAACAGGAACCCCGGAGCTGTCGACTGCAACAAAGATCCAGATGTCCGAAGATCCAGGAGTCACTGAAGCGTAGTTTAGTCCTTCGCTGTTCTAGTCTCACCCCAATCTAGCTGACTTCGTCGGTTCTTGTGTACCTCCTATATTGTCTGAAGTTTTCGAATAATATCAGGCGTACACAGGTTCTCCAGTCACTTGCCTGCGGTAAGATGTGCCCTCACCCCTTTTGCTTTCGTTGTTGCTTCCGCTATCTTTCGTAATGTATTCATTTGGCCTGTTCGGCTCTTATTGTAAAAATTGACCCGAAGCGGTCTATGTAAACTCTGATGTGTAAATTAATGAATGGAATAATTTTACACCATGTATGGTTTAATTCAGTAATATATCTGTGAAGTGCTATCTACTGATCCAGGGAATAGCACAGTGATTTCACAGAGGAATCCGGATGGAGAAATCCGGGGTCCTACGAAGCATTGGCGGTTTTTGAAGAGATGCTTGATGCTCGAGTCAGGTTCGTTCTTTCTATAGTTTCTTGTCTTGGTACATTTAGTGCATTGATCATTGTGTTGGGCTCTGTGTAATCACGAACCCTGTTTTTGTACAAATTAGTAAAAGCCGTGATGTTTAAGGCTTTAAGCTATGAGAACATGCTTTATCCATGTGAAGTTTCAGTTAACAGTTGTTAGATCCGGCCATATTTTTAGCACCATTTTTTCTGAAAATTTGTTTGATACTAATTGAGCATGTGCCACTCCTAAGCACATTGAAGACTTGTCATTTAGGCACGTACAAATGACAGGTTCCATGCTGTTCATGTCGGGACATGTAATTGTGATCAAATATGGCCTTTCAAATCATAGTAATAAGAGGGAAGTTAATTTGGAGGTTCTCTTTCATGAAAGCAAGTCAGTACTCTGTTGCATGCACAAGTTAAAAACAATATGCTTAGTTAACCCAAGTTTTCACTGAAGAATAGCTGCTTGAGATCAATGTTTACTGGTAAGAGGTATTCAAGTATGCTATAGGTGATTAAATTTGCTGTTATTTTCCAGGCCAACATGCAAATCATATAATATTTTGCTTGATGCGTTTGCAATATCTGGATTGGTAGAAGAGGCTCATACAGTTTTCAAGGCCATGAGAAGGCACAGGTACAACTTCTATTATTTTACTTAAATTTCAGAAAGAAATTGAACTGCGGGATTCTCACCTTATCACACTGTTTGCTTTTGCAGGGTTGAGCCTGATATCTGCTCTTACACAACAATGCTCTTAGCTTATGTAAATGCTTCTGATATGAGTGGGGCTGAGAAATTCTTCCGTCGGATTAAAGAGCATGGTTTGAAGCCCAATGTTGTTGTTTATGGAACCCTGGTGAAAGGCTACTCAAAGTTAAATAATGTTGAGAAAGTAATGAGAGTATACGAGAGAATGCGGATGCAGGGTGTTGAACCCAACAAGACTATCTATACTGTCGGACCCGGATTTTCTTAATCCAGAATCCTTTATGAAATTACTGTGCTACTCCCTGGATTAGTAGGTAGCGCTCACAAAACACATCACTAGATCATTTCATACATCGCAGACCATACCAAATATAATATTACAACCACAGAGTTAAATAGACCACGTCGGGTTGGGTTTACAAAAGAGGGCCGGTTAGGTCAAATAAGCTCATTACACAACTTAAAGAAGCATGCGCGAAAGCAAAAAGGGGGCAGGGTGCAGCTCCTCACAGGCGAGCGACTGCGGTGACTTACGTACAACCGATATTAACCAAAGAGTTGGTGAATATTAGTTGTGCGCCGACACCTACGAAGCCAGCTAGACTGTGGCGAGTCCTAGACTACGGACTTCACTACTCCTCACCCTGGTCTTGGTCGTCAAATCCTTGCCCCTCCACATACGCGTAGTCGTCCTGGTCGGCGGATTCTGAGGGTTGGGGGAAGAGCGAGGGTGAGCACAACTCGTGCTCGCGAGCCAACACAGCAGATGCAATTATAGAAATGTAGGGCTTAACAAGGATGGCTCGGGTTCTTTTGTTTGCGTAAAGCAACATTTATAAATACACATAATTAGAAAGTCCTAACACCTACCATTTTGACTAAAATAAGTTTTCTTAAGAGAATAAATGTGCAATATTAAATACAGCGGATGCTACCTCCACCTCATGCTTATTTTTTATGGTGGTTACACCCACCTATTACCAACACTGGGTAGGACTACCCAAGAAAATTCAAATCAAGGGCCCGATGAGCCCGTCACAATTTTCAACCCACCCACAAAGTTGTTTTGAAATAGAACTAACTCTTGTAAGTTCCTATGCCCGCCCGTGATCGTGGGCACGGCTGTTCGAACAGTTTGATTCTCTGCAGAGATTGTACACTTTACCCACAAGAGATAATCAACTTGATATAATCACACGTTTCCTTAGACATGTGAATCAAGGGGAGATTACTACAAGGCCTTTACAATGCATCCATCGGTACTTGTTACACCCGCTGAGGTTTCACCTGAGGTGGGTTACGCTCTCACACCCGCGTCAACCCTTGCCCCAGACCCCCCTTTGCGCCATCAAACGGCCTTCGACATGCACTCCGACCCTTCGTCACGAAGGCTTACGGCGTCGCGAGTCATCTACCTGGTGCAACTCGTATTGATGGATACAAATTATTTGGCCAGGTCGACACCATTATAGACTTATGGTTGTACTATTTTATAATAGGATGTCATCACAGGATTAAGTCCATAAATTTATCTGGGCGGTTCATACCACATACCAAACATATACTAGTATATCTTGGGCTACATTAGTACCCAACCACATACCCTCCAACATACCATCCGTCCAGATAGGGTATTAGCAAGTTTTTAGGGTTTTGAGAGGAGTAAAACAAATTAACTCAACCATTTCAGTCATTTACCCCAATGACTTCCCAAAATAATCTTTAAGTTTAAAGGATGATGATTGGGGTGGTTAATACCCCGGTACTCAAGCAAGGCTAGTATGGCACTTGAGTACGGACTATAACTAATATGTTACCACATAATTACTAGGGTGACAAGGATCAGGGTATCCAATTATCAAGGACATGGTATAATAATTACTTAATAATCAAGTTGGCATTTAACTACCTTAGAACCATTTAACATACATTTGCATAAAAATTAAAGCATGCGGTTTACTATTTTAAAAGAACATAGTTTGCATAAAATGTAGGTTCAACATGGTCAAAGTGTTGACTCACCTGGGTCAAAGGGGAGAGAATCTGGGTAGCCTTGAGCCTTGTTGAAGTTGAGGTCGTCGGCTTCTTTGAACTCTACTCGGGCGAACGAGCCGGAAAAGAAAAGACAACAAAAAACCAAATAAATACCAATCACAGAACAAATGAACTCCAAAATTTACCACACCAGTACAAATTTAAAGGTCTTGATTTTACAAATTTTTTGGCACAAGTATCATACTTTTTGGAGTTATAATGAAAAAGTTATGAATTTTTGAAGTTTTACAAAGAATTTTCCGTTAAAGAGAAAATCAGAAAAGCCAAAAAATTCTGACGCCGACACATGACCACGGCGCACGCTACAGTGCGTGGACAGAGTCCACGCACGGACCCGCAGGCCTCGTCGCAGTGACAGTGGGCCCCACTTGTCACCGCGCAGGCGGCGACGCGAGTGGGGCCCACCGTCGGCGTCGCGCAAGACGGGGATAAGCAGGCGACGCGTTCGGTTGAACACGTTGCCTCGTCTTCTCCGTCGCGCGGAGGAGACGAGGGGACGATGGGGAGTAGGGGAGAGAGAGGGGATGGGGGAAGGTGCACGCAGTGAGGCGCGGAGTGGGGAGAGGAGGAGGAGCTGCCAGTTGGGTGGCGCGGAGGTGAGGAAGGAGCCGGCGGCGCGGCGGCAATGGCCGGAGGCGGCGGTTCGGCTTTGGGGAAGGAGGAGTAGAGCTGGGGAAGAAGGGGAAGGTGAAGAGGCGCGGTGGCCTTAAATAGTTGGGAGGGAGGGAGAAGCGGCCGAGGAGGGAGGGGAGCGGGCGCACGAGTCAAGGTTGCGCGCGGACGGCGATGGGATCGTTCGGCGGCGCCTTCTGATCTTGACGGGGAGAGAGAGAGAGAGACGAGAGGAAGAAGAGGAGGTCAGGCACGGGCGGGAGGCTAAAGCGCGCAAGCTCGAGCGGCGCTTGCAGCGCCTTGAGCTCGAGGCGGCCTGGCTCGTCTTTGGGCGGCGCGGGGCTCGGCGGCCCAGCATCACCGCTGCTGCGAGCGGCGATAGGACGGGAGCGGGAGACCGAGCGAGGCGCGCGGCGGACAAGGAGAGCGGCTGGCGGAGGAAGGTGGGCGGACGGGGCCAAAGCCCAGGTAAAAACTCAAATCCAACTTTGAATTTGATTTTTGAAATTGAAGTTTCAAATTTTTGGGAAGTTTTAAAATTGAAATCATTTTTTCTTGATTTTACAGGGAATGGATGTTACATGTACTACCATCATGGATGTACATGGCAGGAACTCAGATTTTGGAAATGTTGTCATTTGGTTCAAAGAAATGGAAGCTCGTGGATACCCACCAGACAAGAAAGCAAAGAACATCCTACTTTCTCTTGCCAAAACATCTGAAGAACAACAAGAAGCGAATGAGTTGGCCGGGACCAGGAGTGGTGCAATTCAGCTGGAAGTAAAACCCAATGGAATGACGTCCAGTTTAGAGATGGATGGTGCTGATGAGTATGAAGGTGGACAAACTGATGCTGGACATCACCGTTTGTTAGATGGCGCATGCACAACAAGTGATCTAAATGGTAGTATCGGGGCTGGGAACAGTGGTTTTGGTGAGGACGACAACGACAACGACGGTGATGATGATTACGAGGAAGAGGATGACGAAGAGTTCAATTTTGTTTCGTTCAAAGATAAGCGAGAACTAAATTTTGCGACTTGATGTACTGAATCTCGGTGTATTTTTTCTTTTTGCAAACTTATGATGGCATTTCCTATACAAAGGATTTCATGATAATCTTTAAATGTCAATACAGCTGGTCTGAACGATGTTTCTGTCTAGCCTTGTCTGTTTGAAGGAAACGAGTTAAGGTAAAAGGCCAATGGTGGATACCTGTGACGTAATTGCCGATGGTTTATCAGGTAAGTTCTGCTTATATTTCCGATTGATTCCAACGGCATCCAATACAGAGACAAACGCTGACCACCCCCATCCAATCAATTTCACAAGCTGAAACTTCCTACACGATTTGGGTCGGCATGCCCCTCTGCCATGATAAGGAAATTTTGATTCGAAGCTTTTCATCATTTTACCGCTTTTGTCCAGAATTGGATATTGCCATATTGGTGGTTCTTTGAAGACCCGATAGGAGTTGTGTTAGGGCTCAGTTGCACTAACGTGATCACGTAAATTCTGACATAAAGAAACTAGTATAATGATTTACTCATTTCACAGTGTCAGTAAGGGGCATTCTTTAGTTGCACTCGAGTAATCACAGGGTTTCTTACCTCTAATTAATTTGCCCAAAGGTATCATCTTTTTTTCTGAGGAACATATGATGCCACTGACTATTACTGATTGTTATAGGCATATGACAAACTAGCTCTCTTTGTGCATGGAAATTGAACTATGGCTGTTATTGGTTCCACCAGTCTGCATGCTGACCTTTTATATGATCATCCTGTTTTTTTTATATAAAAAAATTGATATACTCTTGAAATTGAGATATACTGTTGCGTTAAATACTATTCTTGAAATTGAGATGTACTGTTGCGATAAACATTCCCTGCTTACTCTGTACAGCAATCTATAACATAAATTAATAGCTACAATGGTAAAAACACCTGGGTTACAAACTGATGATTGACCTGCATGCACCAAACCAAGTCAAAAAAATCTTGATTTTGTTTTATTTGCACTCAGTTTACTCAAATTATTGCTCAATACTTCTTTTAAGTTTTCTGTTCCCTCCGTAATGATAATTCCACGCTTATCCTGAATATACTCTGGTTTAACTCTTAACATTATTTCATGTTCCTCTTCCCCATGCTTGTCCTGAATAAATTTTATGCAAACCCGAAAAAATGTCTGTGGGTACGTGTTTCTGGGAACTTTCCCATCTGATTCTCACATCACCTGCTGAATCTTGTCCTCTTAGATCTTGCTAATCTGCTTGATAACAACATGCAGCACCCCTGCCCCTTCGATTCTGGTTGGGGCATGACCCTACCATCTCACTGTTTGCAGATCAAAAGCTTGCTCCTCCTGCCACTGATAATCATTAATAGGAAAAAGTAGTACTGTCAAGCATCTGCTGTGTTGTGCCACTGCAGCTTGGCCGGCGGTCTTGCTGTCGAACGTGTGTCGAGCCATTGACGGGCGACTGATGCCTGCCCATTCGTGACTCTCACCGGCTGGGAGCTGGCACAATGAACGGCACATCACCGGTGCTATTGGCAATTTGGCATTGAAAGCACTGTTTGGCGATCAATCACTGTACCATGTTGCTAAGGTCAAATGGTTTTCTTTTCCTTTTTTGTGTCTCTTAAATGGCTTTCATTGAGAAATACTAAATCTTTAGGTTTTATTGTAGTATTGTTAGTTTGTTTTCCTCATGCCATGGTTTCTCTCTCTCTCTCTCAATTGTAAGTTCGTTCATGGAATACACAACTGCAAACTCGATACAAACAATATATGCACATAAAAAAAAAGGAGCATGATCTACCTCTATTGGATTAGTGAATATTGGACTGAAAATTGGAGCATGATGTCCCTTAACTTGCAGCGAAGTGTCACGTAGGTCTGTTGACTTGAGATAAACTTTATAGATCAGCTTTGCCCTGTAATGGCTAACCCTAGTCCCTGTATCATGCAGCTTCTTGATGATGCACAAAAACCAAAACAACATCAAGATGTGAGAGCTCGGAGTATTTAACTTATAATATTTAACCATCCAATTAATTCTAGTATTACAAATTAAATATTCTGCTCTCGGTGTATAGTGTATCTCTCAAGAGCGGTACACATACACCCTTCACAAATATAATATCAAGTCATACACAAATATTACATTACCGGTGTCTTAATAACTTACAACATAACCAACATACAAGTTCAGATTACATAATAGGGTCGACCAGCAAAATAGAACATCCAAAAGATAGAGTACGCAACGGAAATACAAAAGCCATAAGATGGCACAAAAGAAAGCCAACCGGCTGCTCTTACCCACAAGGCAGCCGACTAAAAACCCGTCGAACTAGTCATCGTCGTCGTAGACAATCACATTGGCTAACCCCTTGGGGGTTAGCCTCCTCTGAACAAGTAGATATCTGGGTTAAGTATAAAGTTGTACTCGCAAGTCTTACAAACAATAGAATATAATAGATGCATTAACTATCAAAAGAAGACTACTATACTAGGCAATTTTCAGCATAAGGCAATATTTCAGTTGAAGTACAAGTAATAGATTGAAATTGCAAGTGAGCAAATATTTTTAATACTTTAAATAACAATAGACAATATCTAAATGACAACAGGTGGCTACCCCGCAGCTCAGAAACATAGCATGAAAACTACTCTCAATACCACCCGATCAAGTTTTAGGTTTGAATCTCTAAAATATTAAGTCTAACTCCTGTAAGTCCAAACCCAAGTGTGCCCATAACCTAGGACGAGGTTATTCGAATAATTTAAAACCCTACAGGGGTGTACAACTATACGTACATGCCAGATCACCCTTTTGCCAAGCTATAAAGCACACTTTCTTAGGTATGCCGGTAAGGCTAAGTACTACTAGATCTTTTTGTGGATATCATGGGGATATACTCCTGATCTTAGGATGATGTGATAATTGGCAATGGCGTTAAAGGTTTGTCGTTTCACATGTTTTCGGCAAAGAATCATGGCTGTCAGGTCTCATGCGGTCGGCCGCCGAGCCGTGATCGAGCCGCCACCCCAGGTGTTGGACCGCCGATGGCGATCAAGCCAGGCCATAGTGGCGGTCGGACCGGCCAATGTCTAAGTGTGGTATTTTGAGCTGGGACAAAACTAGAGGTTGCAGGCAAGAGAGGGGATTCTATTGCACTTAGTCTCATAATTTTTGGAGTCTCCAGTCAAAAGTTCTATTCATTTGAAAATTCCAGTAGGTTTCGGAATTTCAGATGCTAAAATTGGCTAAGTCCCAACTAGCGGTCCGACCGGCTAATAGTTGGCGGTCAGACTGGCCAGGGTGGGCGGTCAGACCGGCCATAGTGGCGGTCTGACCGGTTTTCACTTGGATCGTCAGCCTTCGTGGCGGCGATGTTTGGTTGTTAGGTCAAAGTCATGAGTTTCAGTGCATATGTGTTGCATGATGCATATTTTGACTAACATGGGTCAAGTTGTGAAGAACTTATTTCTGGATTCATATTGCTTGTCTATTGTTGTGTAGGTTGCTTGGTGGTCAACGACGGTCAACGGCGAGGATGATCGGGACTAGGCTTGGAGAGCTGAGTCCAGAACGATCGACGATGCCGGGTGGGGTCAATGAACTCAAACGAGGTGCAAGATGGACAAGGGTGATATATTAGCCAACCTGTGGCGCAAGATGACTCAAGGTGAAGCTAGTTAGGTCAAGAGGCGATAAAGACGGCACATTAAAATACGTGCGTATGTGGCCCGTTTGTTTTGGGCCTTAACGGGAGCCCAATTGAGTCAAACACTTAACGGGAGCCCAATTGAGTTAAACTTCTAGAAGGTCTAGGCCTCCACTATAAATAGAGGAGGGTGGTGGCTGCACCCCCTCTCTCGTCTCTTTTGTTATTTTGAAACCATAATTTGCTTAGGGAGGGGTTTTGTGGATGCTAGGGTTCTAGAGAGTTTTGATTTGATTTCGTGCTCATTGATTGAACTTTGTCCTCCATTGATGGAGTGGCTGTAAACCAAAATCATATCAAATCAATCCAAGGAAAGTTTGATCATGTTTTGTCTCTTTGCTTTCCTTCTCTCTATTTGATAATTTTGAGTTTTTCTTTGATCCGCGAGTTTTTGCTGGAATTATTTATGTGATCTAGCTTGCTGTGATATGTGGGAACATATCTAGGATCATCTTGATCATCAATCACCCACGAGCAAGATTTTGGATCTAGTTTTCGTTTTGACTCGGTTTTGAACCTTTCTCGTCTCAAATGGAAAAGGATCATAATTCTTCCAAGAATTTTCATAATATTCGATTGGAATATGTTCCTAACATCATAGAGAAGGTGTGTTCCAAGTTTCATCGAGTTTGGAGTTGTAGATCAAAAGTTTCATCTATTTGCAACTTCGTCATCGGGGCTGTTTGATCTGTTCTTGAGTAGGAGGTCGAGGCCTTGAGGTCGTGATCAGATCGCCATTGAGCCAATGATCGACCGTGAAAGATCGAATTGCTTTAGCTTGTGTTGATTTTTATCGTATTGCTTAGGGGGTTAAATTGGATTCAATACTAGTCTTCCGCTGTACTGGTATATTGATCTTCATAGCTTCCATAGCTACTTGAGTAAAATCTTATTGAATCAATTATTTGTGAAAAAGTGAGTATGATCCTATTCACCCCCTCTAGTCGCCTTTTCGGTCCAACAGTTTTCAATATAATGTATTAACTACGAGCCGCCCATATGAGTGAAATCCTTTGTGAACCGCTCTTGTGTGTGCAGATGGGGCTCTCACGGATGACCCATCGGAGCTACCGGTAAAGCCTCGGTCAACTACCGACGGCCCTCGGGCAAGGGAACCTAACTAGAACCCTCCCCACACAACCCAACAACAACATAATATTTTTTTAATAGAACATCAATCACGTGCGACACAAAAATAACACACCCCAAAGTACTAAGTCAAGAGGGGTCTCATATCCCCCTCATGTGGAATGCATGCAAAGATGCTTGATTTTGGTGAAACAAGATGTTCGGTCCTTGTTGACCTACGCAAGACCATCCACACACCAAACAGTACACAATTCAACCACTTGCCCAAGTCGAAATCGTTTTATTTGCACTTTTAGTTTTCAAAGTATAATAGCACATGGTGCTGGACATAGCATAATACAATGACTTATGTGCTCAAGGTTGCCGCTCAATCTACCGGTCTAAGCATTGCTAATCATCACTTCGCATAAACATAAATAGACCGTATAACATCCACCGAGCACTAACATCAGTGGGAATATTAACTTAGGCTAGTGGCAAGGAAATAACATTTTCCTACAGCTCATGCATCTACTAGGATTAGCTACCTCTAACAAGAAATTAATCATCAAATAGAATGCATACATACAATTTGCAAACAAAATAATTGTATTGAAAGTAATAGGGTCAAAATGATGAAAGGAGTGATTTATTGCCTTGTTGGAGATAGTCCACTTGCTACTATTTTGGATCACTCTCGAATGCACTCGGATCTCCGTAAGCTATCAATTGAATACGAAAAGAGAATAAGAACAAATAACGTCAAATAAAACCAAAATTTTAAAAACATCCTAATTGCATGAAAATTATATAGTATGTATATTATGATTTTATATGAATTTATAAACAAAAATAATTTGATTCATAGTTTGCATGAGGGAGTTATGGCCTTTTGAAAATCAGCAAATGAGAAAAAGGCTTAAAAACCAGACTCGATCACTGTCCATCCGAAGTTAAACATTTTGTGAAAATTTGTAGAATACTAGTGGAGATAAAAATTACATGGTTATTTATATATTAAAATTTTAAGACTAACAAAAATTGATTCATTTCATTTAGATTTAAAATGAATTTTCTATGAATTTTCAAAATTATGTCATTAGTGTGCAAATAATTTGAATATCAAGATTTTTTGTGATAGTGACATACCTCAAACCTATTCCACATTAAATTAAATTAAAAATGTAAACCTTCAAATTTTATTTCACTTAATTTGGAGTTATAAAGAAATACTTATGAATTTTTGAAGTTAATTCCATTTCTAGTGTGAAAAATAATCCTAAACCGAATTTAATCATAACAATTAAATTCTATGGGACAGTAGCATGTTTCAAAACTATTCCAAATTAATTTACAATAAAAATTTAACCCAACAAAATTGGTTTCACTCAATTTGAAGTTAATTTGAATTAGTTATGAATTTTTGAAGTTATTTACAATGACTAGTAGGGTCCACTGCATAGTATTCTTTTTAATTTAATTTTTGAATTAAAAATCTACTAACATGTGGGTCCTACACGTCAGAGACTCGGCTCAAGGGAATAGTGCATGGACTAAAGTCCATGCACTCGGTCCACGGTCCATGGACCACTGTGCGCTGTGCACTTAAAGTCTCGGGTCCACTTGTCAGCAACTTAGTGCAAAAACAGGTTATTAAACAACATGGGTTTCTGTTCATGGGGCCCGCTTGCCATTGAGACATTAGTGCATTAATTCAACAGGTAATCAATTATTAAACTAATCCGACCGGGATTTGCTTAATGATTACTTGCTACAGTAATTGTCGCCTCTCCCGACAACAGGGGAGCTCCGGCTGTGAGCTTGTCGCGGCCATTGCCGGCTACTCCGTCCACGACGGCACCATCTAAGGGCTAACACGGGTTCCTGGTGTATGGGCGAAGCTAGGGGTGGTCGAAACATCGCTGGAGGAGGTCTGATGCGGCGGCGCGACAACGGGGAGCGGAGGTGCTACTATGGCCAACATGGCCATGGCAACTAAGAAACGACGACGCCTAGAGCTAACTAACACGTGCATAAGCGACTATACGGTCCAGTGAACCTACCGGAGTACCGTGGAGAGGACGAGCTAGCCGGAGGTGTACTGGCGGTGACGAGCTATGACGGCAATGGAGCTTCAATGACGGGGAGGCAACCTGAGCCAAAAGAAGAGTAGTGGGTGGTTGTAAAATCTCAAGGGGGTATAGGGAATCTCAGAGAAGAAGGAATTGGGAAAAGGCTTACCGCACCGGGGATGGGGAAGAACTAGGGTTCCTTCGGCCGAAATTGAAGAAATTCGAACTCTATGGGCTCCTATGCAAGAACAAGGAAATGTGTTGAGGGAAAATCAACCTCATGCTAAGAAACACGTTTTGACGCAGCTAGGAGAAGACATGGCTCACCAGGGAGGGGAAAAAGACACGGCAGCGGTTCTCTGTGCGTAGCCACCAGCTCCAAGGATGACCTTCGCGTTCCAGGCGCTACAGACAGAAACAAGAGCTCGCATCAACAGCAATGGACGAGGCGAGGAAAGGGGAAGGAGAGGGACATGGCCCCAGGAAGCTCACCCAAGAGGATTGCAAGAGCTCGCCTCCTTTCCCTTTGCCACCGAAAGGAAAAGTGAGCTCCAACGAGCGAGAGAGAGCGAGTTATAGCGGAGCAACGGCGAGGAAGGAGACGACGTGCGGTGGCGACGCTTTGGACTGGTCGCGGAGGGTGGTAGATTGACGACGTGCCTCCGCGCAGTCTGAGCGCTGCGGCGGCGTGGCATTTATGTTCTGCGCGCACCAGCGAGAGGAGGACGACAGGGCTAACCGGTGGGGCCGAGGCGTCAGCGACAGAAGGTGGCTGGGTAGGAGTGTGGTTCGGGCCAGGTTTTAGTTGGTCTGGTTGAGTCAAGTCAGCTCGGGTTGGGTTCGGTCGCACCGGTTCAACAGGGTTTGGGTTCGGGTTCGAGTCAAACCAACAGTTGACTGAGAATTTAAATACAACTCTCCACTTTGACCGGTGATTAAAAATAGTAAGTAAATTTAGAAAATTCTGAAATTTTGCGGAAGGGTTCGTGGGATGACCTAGTACACATATAAATTTTATATACCCACTTTTCATGTTTTATTTTTCATTATTTAGATCATTTACAGAAAGGACTTTTGAATTGTGTTTGTATTTTTCTCAGTATTAAGTTGGTTTCTAAAAATTTGGGAAAATTCATATTTAATTATGTTAAATATTTTAATATTTAATTAAATTATTTCCCAGAGGTCTTCCAAAGCATTTATTTCTGATTTTGTTTGTAGCTTCGATTTGAGTTATATGTTTTGCTTTGATTTGAACTTTTACAAATGCAATAATTTGTGCAAAAGCTCTAGAAATCTAATGCATGCTCAAAAGTTTTTAAAAAAATTATACATTTGAAATATAAACTCAAAATTGGAATGTTACACAGAAAAACCATTATCTTTTGAGGTACGAGGACACAAATGGACGTGGCAGCCTCTGCCACCAATGGATCGAAATAGTAGTCTTTTTTTTCTTGGTCAGATGATTTGTTAAAGGGACACAACATCACCGCATCTCACAACCTGTCTTCGTCTGGTCATTCATTACCACAAGATGAAGAAAACAACCTCTCTCTGTCGCCATGCGGCTGCCCCCTCGCCCTGAGGATAGCTTGCAGCGCCATTCCCTCCCTGTCCTGCAGAATAATGTACACTTCCGTGTATATCTCTACTATATTGGAAATTCTGTCAGATAATATTGGAATAAACAGAAATGTCAGAGAGTTACGCAATACACTGTATGTTTTTTGTCGTTTCCATGGGTCGTATATATTTGGGGAAATTGGCGACGCAACAGTTGTAGTTGTATTTTTGATTCTGATATCTCACGTAGCAAATTATATGTAGTTGGACATATTGAACAATACAAATGTGCCTATTTTCCTAATAATTCCTAAAGCAGCATTGATGGTAGTTTGCAAAACAAAGAGGGAAATTGAGATAAATAAATATGGTGTGATGTCCTGAAAGAAAACAAAAGAAAAATAGGAGCTAGGTGGCGGGGCGTAGATGGTATGGGTCATTTTTGTACAAATTCGTCCTCATATTGCTAGTACTCATGTGTGACCTTTTGTTGACAAAATGCTAATAACTATCAAGCATGTTCTGTGCAAGAAATGTATATTCTGTTTGCTAGTAACTTTCACTTTGCATTGTTTTGGAGGGTACCGTATTTTTTTCATTCTTCACTAGATATCTCCCCATCCACTAGAGAGGAAAATGTTTAGTTTGTTAAGAATGCAAAACAAATATTTTTTTGAGTTATTTCTTGAGCGATGAAAAAAAAATATTGAGAGGGGTATGGGGAAAAGGTTCTTGATTTTTTTTTTTAAAAAAAACATAAAACTACCTGTTTGTGTTATATGACTGAGAAAAGCTTCCATAGAAACAAAGAGTAAATGAGTATGTATATGCTTTCAACTGAATAGATCTCAAAATACTAGTGTTTGCTAGTGGCCGGATTGTTTCATATGAGCTCTTCAATTCCTAATTTATTTAGAACATAATTGGTTTCCTTTAGAAAAAAAATGTAAAAAATAATTTCCACAAGTATTCTTCTTTCAGTCTGTGTTTATTTATTGAAAGGGGCATTAAGAATTATAATCCCATCTTTTTTCTAGCTGGTACACTTGCACGGTTAGAACAGTACACTCGGCATAACGTCAACATGCACGGCCAAAAAAGCATACATGACATAAGTACATAGATTGCACAATATACATAGGGTGTACAAAGGGTGCATACAATATACAGATAAAGCAATACAAAAGACAGATAAGAAATACAAAATAATTTCTATCTCTAATATATCTCTAACACCCCCTCAAATGCAAGGCCTATGCAATAGCATTGTATTTGGAAAGGGTTTGTAGGACCGAAAAGGCGACTAGAGGGGGTGAATAGACGTTTTCTCGATTTTTCGCCTTAATCAAATTCAACACGCACTATTCTTCAATAGCTATGAAAGCCAAGAAAATCAGTAAATGCACAGAGGAAGCCTTGTACTGAATCCGATTTCCCCCTTAACACAAGATTCAACAATAGAGAATTGATCTCACTGGACCGGTCTGACCGTCGGCAAAATGGCGGATCAAAAGTCAAGGCTCGATCGCGACCAACCGGCGGTCCGAATGGTGGCGGTTCGATCACGCAGATAAAATCGGTCGGACCGATTTAGTCCAGTAGCACTGCACAATGTCCAAATCCAAAACAGAAATTGGTCCAACTTTTGATTCAACCAATAAAACTTGACCAAACTTGGAGCACCCCTTCTTAAGGATATATGGGACCTATTCCTAGCGATGATCGTCCAGATCAACTTCAAATAATTGATCTCTTTAGGTTTCACCAAAGAAGTGTTCAAAACCTATAAATATGAAAAACTTGATCCAAAACTTGCTTGTGGGGGATTGAAGATTTAGATGGTTCTAGGAGTACTCCCACACATCATAGCAAGGTAAATGAGGTCAAGAGACCAACCAAAAACAACCGGATCAAGGAAGCACCAAAATCATCAAAAGAGATAAGAAAACATATGAGACTTCATCCTTGAATAAACATCCATAGATCGATTTATTCAAGATGTTGCTTGTCAAAGCCACTCCCTCAAGGAGGACAAGAGCTCAATCAAAGAGCACACAAACAAATCTCTCTCTAAACCCAAGCCTCTCCTCTCCTCTCCAAACCCTAGAAAACTTAGGGTTTTCTCAAATGAATGCTTAGGGGAGTTTTTCCAACTCTCCCCTTCTATTTATAGGAAGGCCTAAGGTTTCTAGTGGGCTCCCATTAAGGCCCAATACAAATGGGACACACACACACACAAATCTGTTGAAGCAATCGCCTGCTTCACCACGTGTAGGTTGATCAGCGGCTCTCATCATGTCGGTAAGTCTCTCCCATCCGAATTCCATCGAAACCTCCAAGGCACTTGCACCGACCCCCGCGCCGCTTGATCCAACCAGCTGCAACGAACTGCCCGTTTGAACCATCTTGTCCATGCTGCACCATGCTTGAGTCACACGACCTTACCCGGCATCGATGATCGTTCTGGAACTCATCTCTCCAAGCTTAGTCCCGATCCTCCTCGCCGTTGACGTTGTTGACCTGCAAGCCACCTGCACAGCAATAGACAAAGAAATCGTCTCCGGGAACAAGTTCTTCACAACTTGACCCATATTAGCTCAACGATGCAATATGCAATAATAAAGCATTGAAACTCATACAATAGACACCATCAAAACACAACAATGCCAAAGTGGTCGAAGTTCAAGTGGAAGGCGGTCTGACTGCCATACCCACCGGTCGGACCGATTTCACGCCGGTCCGACCGACTTCATAATGCCGGTCCGACCGCTCCAAATGACTTAGCCAAATTTTCAACTTGAAAATCCGAAACTCTCTGCAATTTTCAAATGAATAGAACTGTTGACTGGGAGCTCTAAAAATTATTTGACCACATCCAGGATACTCCCCTCTCATGCATTCACAACCTATTTTTGGCCTAACCCCAAACTCCACCATCAACTGTGGCCGGTCGGACCGGCAATGCCTGCCGGTCGGACTGCCACACGGCCGCCCGACCGAGGCTTGGCGGTCGGACCAGAATTTGACAAAGACATGGCGTTTTCGAAAACACGAGATTTTGCAAACCAACAACGCCATTGCCAATTGACTCATCATCCTAAGATCATGCACATATCCCCACGATATCCACAATCTCCCCCTTGATGAACACATTGGCAACTTCCCAGAAAATGTAAGTTTGTGGTTTAAAAAGTAAAAAAAACTCGCTATTTTCGCGCAAAGGCACAACTTGGTCCATAAGCAAGAGAAAGCCTAGGAAATGACCAAGCTGGCTTCAGAATAGCATAGGCAAGTGAGATAAGACAACGAGAGCACAAAAAGTTTTAATTTCTAGAGAATAGCCAAAAATCTCACTTCGGTCCATATGAAAGAACACTTGTTCTATTTGACCTTTGATCATTGTGAGTCTTCTAGAATTGCCAATACAATCAGAAAAAGCAATAAGACAAAGAGAATGCAATTTAGATGTAAGTTCCCACTCACTATGATCACCAATTCCGGAAAATTCAATTCCCCCTTTATGACTCCAAAAAGCTCTAAAAACCACATTTTCTCTAATCTTTCTCCCCCTTTGACAATGAATTCATCAAGATGTAAAGAAAAAGATAGAGCATGAAGGAATGGCTAGTTTTTTTAAAAAAAGAATTGTTTTTGAACTTTAGCAAAAGGAGTCATGAAGATTATCCATGAAGACAGTACAAGTATTACACCAAGCAATATTAAGTGAAGAGGCTATGTTCAATCATGGTAAAACATGTACAACAAAGCTAAGACCAAAATAGTAATAATCTGATATTAAATGAATTGATGTCATGATAAGTTGCTCAATATCATAGTTTCACCAAGGTATCCAAAAATGAGTCAAGCCATGTCTATAAGTAAAATGGAGACCAGAAACTGAGGAATTTTGAGCATTAAGAGTTCAAATATGAAGTAATTTATTCAAGCACTTAGTATTTTGAGTATTTTACTGAAAATAAATTTTTATAGCATTGTGCTAGATCTCAAGCCTTGCCGCGACCATCTCAAGCATGAAGCTTAAAAGAATGGTCTAGGTCATCCAAAACTCCCCCTGAGTTCATGCCTAGGGCAATGGCAAGCAGTCTCACGAGAAAGAATTGGTGAGATCAGTTTTTTCGTACAGAAAAACTCATCCTTCATTTGCTTGACTCAAGAATTACCAAAACTCATTTTACAACTCAAACTCAGTTCAAAACTCAGTTTAACCTATATGACATGGCATGAATCATGAGAGGATCACTAAAGCAAAGCTAGTCACAAGATCCAACTAAACATGATTTGATTCAATTTGCTGACAGATATAAAGCTAGCAGGGCCAAAAACTAAGCTAAACAAGAAGAGCCATAAAAGAATCCTAGCTGACTAGCACAAGACATGGCATGGTATAAAGTATGAAAACATGACATACAAGGATAATAATCAAAGCTCCACAAGTTTATAATACAATGCAAGATATTCAAATTTTAAAATGCATTATGATACAATGAATGCAAAAAGAGCAAACTCCCTCTCAAAACAGCCCAAGAGGACTAATAACCCCTAACTCTCCCCGCAAAGTAGCAAAACGAGAAGAATCAAGTGCTTTAGTGAAAATATCTGCAAGCTGCTGCTCAGACTCTACAAAGTGAAGCACAACATCACCCTTCTCAACATGGTCTCTCAGAAAATAGTATCGAATATCAATGTGCTTAGTCCTAGAATGTTGCACTGAGTTTTTGGCAATGTTGGCAGAAGTGTTGTCACAGAAAAGAGGAACACTCCCCAAAAATAACCCATAGTCCCGCAGCGTGGATAAGATCCAGAGAACCTGAGAGCAACCACTGGCTGCAGCTACATACTCGGCCTCGGCTGTGGACTGTGCAACAGAAGACTATTTTCTAGAAGACCAAGAGATAAGAGATGTGCCTAAGAAATGACACATGCCAGAAGTACTCTTCCTATCGACTCTACACCCCGCAAAATCAGCATCAGAAAATGCTCGAATAGAGAGAGCAGAAGAAGAAGAATACCAGAGTCCAAAGTCAAGAGTATCTTGAAGGTACCTGAAGATGTGACGTACTACTTGACGATGAGAAGCACGAGGGGAAGTCTTAAAGCGAGCGCATAGACATACAGCAAATTGTATGTCCGGCCTCGACGCTGTGAGATAGAGGAGGGAGCCAATCATACTGCGGTACTCCTTCTGGTCCACGGGCTCTCCATCCTCATCAGGGTCCAGCACGGTGGTTGTGGCAATGGGAGTACATATTGGCCTACTGCTTCCCATATTGAAGCGCCAAAGAAGGTTCTTTGTATACTTACTCTGGTGAATGAAGGTGCCTTCTTTCAGTTGTTTGACTTGAATACCAAGGAAGAATGTCAACTCTCCCATCATGCTCATCTCGAACTCACTGCTCATAGAATCTAAAAATCTGGACACCAAAGCATAAGAAGAACCACCGAATATGATATCATCCACATAAATCTGAACCAATAAGAAATCACTGCCATGCCTGAGAGTGAACAAGGTTTTATCAACCATTCCCATTTTGAAATCACTTTCAAGCAAGAAACTCTTAAGCCTATCATACCAAGCTCTAGGAGCTTGCTTCAATCCATACAAGGCTTTGGAGAGTTTAAAAAAATGGTTTGGGAACTTATGATTTTCAAAACCAGGTGGTTGCTTGACAAAGACATCTTCTTCTATGAAACCATTTAAGAAAGCACTTTTAACATCCATTTGAAAAAGCTTGAAACCCTTGGATGTTGCAAATGCTAGTAAAATATGAATGGCTTCCAATCTAGCTACAGGAGCAAAGGTCTCTTCAACGTCTAAGCCTTCTACCTGGGAATAACCTTGAGCTACAAGTCTAGCCTTATTGTGAACAACCAATCCATCCTTACTTTGCTTATTTTTAAAAATTCATTTTGTTCCAATAACATGAGAATTAGAAGAAGGCTCAACTAAGGTCCAGACTTTGTTTCTTTCAAAAAAAATTAAGATCTTCATGCATGGCATTGACCCAAGAGGCATCAGATAAAGTATGGGTGATATCTCGGGGTTCAAAAGAAGCGACAAAAGCAGAATGTGCATGAGAATCGGGAGAAATAAACACGAGCGAGTGACTCGCTCTTGAAGATCCCCAATCATGCGCTCGGTGGATGCGATCATTTGAATATGAAGAGCAACTCCTGGTGCAGAAGTGGCCTCTACCTCACGAGCTGTGGAGGTAGGAACAGAGCCACTCAGGTCGTCGGTGAAGATAGGAGGAGGTCGCTATTTGAAAGCTCGAATAGTAATAGCAGGCTCTCAACCCTCTCGAAGTGAGTGGAGGATGTATCGGGTCCTCATCCTCGAGTCATCATCGCGAAGATGCTTTCTTGAATTTCGTGAACACGTGTACCAGAGCATCAGATCTAGTATCAAGACTAGCCTCATCAAAAGTGACTTCGCAAGTCTCAACAATTTTGTTAGTGTCAACATTAAATACACGATAGCCACGAGAATGAGCAGGATAACCAAGAAATATGCCATCAGAACATCTAGACTCAAATTTATCAAGATTGTCATGTTTAAGAATGAAGCACTTGCAACCAAAAATCTTGAAATGAGAGACTTTGGGTGAATGACCAAATCTAAGCTCAAAAGAAGTCTTCACAATCACAGATCTCAAGAAAACCCTATTAGAGATATAACAAGCAGTAGAGATCGCCTCAGCCCAAAATCTCCTAGGAGTGGAGTGCTCATCTAACATGGTCTGAGCCATCTCTACAAGGGTCATGTTCTTCCTCTCTACAACACCATTCTGCTGGGGAACTCTAGGTGAAGAAAACTGATGCTCAATTCCCCTATCAGTGCAGAAGGTAGAAAAGGAAGAATTTTTGAATTATGCTCCATTGTCACTCCTAATGGCTCTCAAGGCTCCAGGAATATCAACAGCAAGTATAAGGACCAATTCTCTAAAGAAGCCAAAAACCTCGTCCTTAGAAATCAGAAAATAAACCCATGAATACCTGAAGAAATCATCCACAATCACTAGCAGGCTCGGAGAGAAGAACGGCGGCTGCTGTCATACAAAAGAAATTCCTATACTTCTATGACTGATAATAAATTTATGGACTCGCATGGCTTAGACGAACTCACAGATAGAGCGATACAAACTTGGATGGACGCAAACAGAAGACTTAAAAGAAATGACTCAAAGAAGGAAAAACCTAAGGATAACTAGCAGCAAATACTGACGGCAGACCAGGACGATGGCCAAACAGCAAGGAACAGCGGCAAATAGCACTACATGCAATCCAATACGGCATCAGAACAACCCACAACACTAACCCAAAGCACCAGCCTCATTCACCGAGCAGAAGCAGTAAGCGTCCTCAATCACACGTGAAGCAAGTGCGTGTGGATTGCTTGCTTTTCCTCTCCTCGATCGTTGTGCGTAGAAAGAACATCGGTCAAGCAAAAAAAACAGCAGCGGTGTCAACGTTTCTTGACGGCGTGATGATTGACGACAAGAAAAAACCCGACGTACGCAACGCGTAGTTCTAGAATAAAGTGACACCGGCCTTCTCTTGCTTCTCTCAACCGACAGCCGCACACCAAAAGCCCTCCCTCTAGCGCCAACGGGGCGAGGGAGGCCAGATCCGGCGAGGCGCCGGGCTCCACAGGATCCGGTGGTGATGAAGACGAGTAGGCCGATCGCGGCAGCCTCGGCTTTGACGTCCGCGAAGGTGAAGAAGACGTGCAGGCCAACCCGGTGCCGAAGCAGAGAAGCAGAGGCGGAGTTGAGGAACGCCCCGAGGAGGCACGAGCGCGACGAAGACCGCGACGACGAGGTGGCAATCGAGGAGCCAGCGGAGCAGTGCGGAGTTGGGGAACGTCCTGAGGAAGCACGAGCACGACGAAGACCGCGGCGGCAATGGCGAAGGCCCGCTAGAAGAGGAAGAAGTCGTAGTCGATGCCGACCTCAGGAACCTGCCGAAGGCCAAAGAAGTGCTTCCCGATGAAGCCGTTGGACGGCGTCCCGAAGGCGAATGTGAAGCCGAAGATGTAGTAGAACAGCGCGATGGCGGCGGCAGCGATCCAGGGGCTGCAGGCCGGCGACGTGGAGGAAAGCGCGGATCCTAGTGGGAGGCTCGGAGGCGACGGGCAGCAGAAAATGCTGCCACATCCTATGAAGATGAGGCCGTCCCCAAGAGCAAAGATCGGTCCTCCCAGGGGCAGCTACAGCGGAGAACAGGGAGAGGTTGGGAGACGGCGCAGGTAAGAAACCCTAACTTAGCCCTGATACCATGTTATGAATATTGTGTGTATATTGAAGATGCTCAATTGGCAATACATATAGGGTGCATGCTATATACAGATAAGGCAATATAAAAGACATATAAGGAATACAAAATGATTCCTATATCTAATATATCTCTAGCACATAGCTCCTGAATTTTCCCTTGAGATGCCTGGTCATTCATTCCAGCCTTCACTTTCAGCTTATTCATTCTAGCCAAAAACTACTTTTTCAGGGAATTCACTTCTTATTTCTCCAGTAATGACCACATCAATTTCGAATGTGCAAAAATCATAGAGCATAGCCTACATAAAGCCCCCATAGACAACCTCGTGGGAAGTGTTTGAATATAGCAACCTGTATATTCCAATGGGCCAAAGGCCAATATATAACATGTACAAGGATGGAACAAATGCAAATAACACCCTACACAATATATATATCTAACACCCCCCCTCAAACTCATGGTGGATCAACAACACTGAGTTTGGAGAGGTAGAAGTTATGCTGAGCTCGAGTCTGTGCCTTAGTAAAGAAATCTGCTAACTGAAGTTCCGAAGGCACATACTGAAGAGCAATAACTTGGTCTTGCACCTGCGATCGCATGTATGAAGTATCCACTCCAATGTGCTTGGTAAGCTCATGTTTCACGGATCACGAGCAATCTTGATCGCACCAAGATTATCGATAGAAGCGGAGTCGGTCTTTGAAACGAACGCATAAAATCGCAAGGAGCCACCGGCCGTGTGATCTCGGTATCAACAAATGCCATGGCTCTCAACTCACCTCGGCGCTCGAGCGAAATCAGTAGTTTGCTTCTTAGTCTTCCAGGCAATCAAGGAGGAACCAAGGAAAACACAATAGGCAGAAAGAGACCGGCGATCGGAATGATCACTAGCCTGTGTCGCATCGAGTACGTCTGAAGTCTGTAGAAAGAATCGAACGAGAAAAGAAAAGACGCCGAGTGAGGGTTCCACGAAGATATCAAGAACACGAAGAAGGTGGTGTAGTGGGTGAGTGGGAGCAGAGACAAACCGACTCGGGGATGTGAATCGGGTGAGAAATGTCGGTCGAGTAGTCCCAAGGTAGACGAGGCTCCAGGCAATATGGCGATAGCGAGTGGGATCCTCAAGAGGCTCACCATCGATGAGGGCGAAGGTGAACACCTAACTCCATAGGAGTATCCACTACTGTACCGATCGGTGAGACAAGCACGAGTAAGGATATCCTGAAGGTACTTCTCCTGGGAGAGATAGCAGCCCTCAGGCGTAGAAGTGATCTCAATCCCAAGGAAGTAACGAAGAGGGCCCAAATCAGACATCAAGAACTGCTTACTGAGACGCTCCTTCACAAAGGCAATGTACTGAGAGTCATCTCCAGTAATGATCATGTCATCCACATATAGAAGGAGGAGCGTCCGACCCCGTGGAGAGGTGTGAACAAAGAGAGCAGGGTCGTGAGCACTGGCAGAGAAGCCGGCAGCAGTGACAACAGAGGAGAAGCAGTCAAACCAAGCACGCGGGGCTTGTTTTAGCCCATAGAGAGAACGACGAAGGCGACAAACCAGACCATCAGGGACAGAATACCCAGGGGGCGGCTGCATGTAGACCTCCTCACGCAACTCGCCATTGAGAAAGGCATTCTTAACATCCAACTGAGAGATGGGCCACTGGCGAACAGAGGCCACAGCAAGGAGAGTACGAACAGTGGTCATGTGAGCAACAGGGGCGAAAGTCTCATCGTAGTCGCGACCATGCTCCTGCTGAAAACCACACGCTACAAGACGAGCCTTGTAGCACTCAAGAGAACCATCCGAGCGAGTCTTGATCTTGTACACCCATTTACACGTGATAGGAGTAACATGTGCAGGCAAGGGCACAAGATCCCAAGTGCTAGTGCGCTCCAAAGAAGCAATCTCCTCAGACATCGCAAGCTGCCACTCAGGGTGAGCGGCCTCCTCCTGAGAGGTCGAGGCTCGAGAAAGAGCAGCGGCAGCAAAGCCGTAGCGCGCAGGCGGCCTGATAGTGTGACGATCATGAAGAGCATATCTGGAAGGAGAAGACGGAGCTGGACCCAGCAATGATGGAGAGGAAGGAGGAGGCCGAGGACGGCGAGAGTAGTGCAAGGGTAAAGATGGAGCCTCAACAAAGGAGCGAGAAGGAAAATCCGGTGGAGGCGGAATAGATGGAGCCGAGGAGGAGTAGATGGAGGATGAGGTAAACAGTGGTGGAAAGCCGAGAGTCGGAAAAGTCGAAGGAGATCGACTCAGCAAGAGAATCCGGGCTGACAGTGGGGGAATGAGGGTAGTAAGGACGGGACTCGTCAAAAGTGATATCCCGAGAAATCCTCATCCTACGAGCAACAAGGTCATAACAACGATAACCCTTATGCTCAAGATCAGAGCTAAGAAAAACACACTCAATCGATCGAGCGATCTTGCAGTGCGCCACGAGGTGGAAGAAGAACAAAATGCACACGCCAAAGCTGCGAAGATGGTGTACTCGAGCTCGACCAAAGAGACGCCAACAGAGTATAACCTCAAGAGCGAGAGAAGGTCAGAGGTTGATCGAGAAAGCGGCGGAAGAAAGCGACCTCGGCCGAAGTGAGGGGAACAGAGGAGGCAAGCATGAGAGCGCGGCGGTCTCAAGCAAGTGGCGATGTTTACGCCGACACCATTCGAGCGTGAGCACCACGACAAGAGTATCGAGGAAGAGTGCCCCGCCAACGAGAAACGACGCATAAGCAAATAGAGAGATACTCACCACAGAGTCAAGACAAAACACGAATGAATCAATCAAACTCACGAACCATGGTGGTGAACATCCGATAAATAGAAAGAACACGGGTCGCGCTCGGACATGAAGTAGATCCAAGTATAACGA
Organism: Hsuehochloa calcarea; assembly: GCA_036346395.1. NCBI lineage: Eukaryota > Viridiplantae > Streptophyta > Magnoliopsida > Poales > Poaceae > Hsuehochloa > Hsuehochloa calcarea. The sequence continues at coordinate 8,552,686 of CM070608.1, forward strand.
GAATAATCATCAATAAAGATCACATAATAGCGATGACCCCCTTTCAAAATGAAGGGAGCCGAACCCCAAACATCAGAGTGAACAAGATCAAAAGGACAAGTAGAAATAGAATCACTAGTGGGATAGGGAGCTGCAATGCTGCCAAGCTTGCAACCCATACAATGTAACGATGTGTCCCGTAAATGACCCAAGAACACCACGACCAACTAAAGACGATAGACGCGAGCCATAGAGATGACCGAGACGATGGTGCCACTGAGCAAAAGATGTAGTGGAGGACGCAGCAAGAGCAGAGGTAGTGGTAGTGGCCGACTGGCTGGTGGAGTCAGCGGAAGGAAGATGAAGCCAGTCGAGCTCCCAAAGACGCTGCGAATCACGGCGCCAAGGGCCAGTACCAAGCAGTCCCTGTGCGGCGGTTCTGGACACAACAAGAGTCAGACTCAAGAACAACACGATAGTTGTGATCAGTGATCCGACGGTAGACATAAGTCGCATAGTAAATCGAGGAACATGAGAGACTGCAGAACATGAAAAGAAGAAGTGGAAAGGATGCCTCGGCCATAATAGAAGAGAGGTACCATCTGCATCTGAGCAGTGGAAGAAAAATCGGTGGACCGCATGTAAATAAGGTGGGTAGAATCGTGTCATGTGAAAAGAAGCACGAGTCCAAGATCCACGAGACAAGATAATTGATGAGGGAGGAGGCGGAGGCGAGGAAGACTCGCCGAGAAGCAAGAGCGACGAAGCGTAACCCGAGGAGTCCGAGGATGAGCCGACACCGCTGCGGCCAAGCGATGAGAGAAGCTGCGTGTGGCGCCACAGAGGAGCCTCGCGAGAGGGGCCATCCCCGAGGGAGAGGAACCTCAGAGCCCTTCGGGACGCCCGTCCCGACGACTCTGGTCCTCCTCCGCTTGTAACAATCCCGATACACTGTGGCCAGACGACGACAAGAGGTGCGAGTGGAGACCCGCAGAGAAAACAGCAGCCACCGGAGGAGCCGGAGAAGGGGTCACGGTCGGTCTTGAAGAGGGCGGCAAAGGGCGATCTTTCAAGCGCATAAAACAGATCGTGATCCGAGCCATGCCACGGTGACGAGTCTCCTCAGCACGCACACTCGTGAGGGCCTCCACCAAGCTCGGGCGCGGGTGGCGAGTCGAGCCGAGCGCGCACGCCTCGAACTCAGCCGAGACGCGCCAGAAGTCGAGGCGGTGAGTCTCTGGTGGCGAAGCCGACACAGCAGGGACAGTCCGGCTGCACATCCGCCCAGAGAGTCAAGCCGACGCCACACCTCGACAACTTCCGTAGAAGTCATCAACGGTGGCATCAAGTGCAAGAGAATGTGCCCGTGCACAATCAGAGATACATAGCATCGCTCGTCGGCTGGTAGTGAGCTCGGAGGCGCTCCCACATAAGCTGTGTCGTTGGTAGCTCCGCCACATCCATAGAGATGGTCACAGGCATGCTACCCACTAGGATGGCGGTAGCACGAGCCTCAGCCTCCTGCCAGCGCTCGTAGGCGTGTACCTCAGACTGGTAGAGCTCTAGCGCCTCCAAAGGCAGCATTGTTGACCTCGGTTACCCCGTCCGCACCAAGAGAGAGGCGGGCAAGGTCGGTGTAGGACGAGGCGACGAGTGCTCGCCACCAGTGAGATGACCCCCAGACGCTGGCTGTTGAGGTGAATCTTGAGGTGAACGGCCCACTCCCGGAAGTTCGTCCCATCAAAACGAACTGGGGGGAGCCGGATGGCGAAGGAGCCTCCGGTAGAAGCCATCACCGATTTTTTTTTTTTTTTTTCTTTTCTTTTTTGTCGGCCGACTCGCCCAAAGAAAAGAACGACGGGAGGGAACCTTTAGGGTTCTCTCGGCCCTCCGAGCGGCGACGGCGGCGCGCCGCCGGAGCGAGGGCGGCGGCGGTGCTCGGGCGCGGAGGCGGAGGCGCGCGGCGGCGGCGCCGGAGCGGAGGGCGGCGGCGGTTTCGCGCGCGAGGGCGGCAGCTCAACCCGGCGAGAGCGGCGCGCTTCGACCCGGGCGATCCGGCGCGGAGGGCGGCGGCGGTGCTCGCCCGAGGCGGCGGCGGCCGGCGGAGAGGGCGGCGTCGGCCCGGCTCGAGGGCGGCGTTGCTCGACCCGGCGTGGATCCGAAGGGCGAGCTCGACCCGCTGGATCTGGGGAAGCAATGGACAACGGCAAGCGGCGGCTACGGAGCGGACAGCGGCGGCGGCTACTGAGCGGCGGCGGCGCGGCGGCCATAAATGGCGGCGGCATGGTGGTGGCTAAGAGGTAGGGTTTCAAAACCCTAGCTCTGATACCATGTTTGAATATAGCAACCTGTATATTTCAATGGGCCAAAGACCAATATATAATATGTACAAGGATGGAACAAATGCAAATAACACCCTACACAATATATATATCTAACAGGAAGGACAAGCCACATTGAGCAATCCAAATGCCTCCCTTAGAGTTCTCTTTCTTCCTGTTCTACACTCTCCTTCCTTCTTCTTTTATGTCCTTACAATTTTAGCCTAAATACTTTTAGCTCACTATAGCATATATGGCTCAATTCGCTTCGCCGCCAGAGTCACCACGGAGGTTGCGCCTTCAAAGCTGCCGTCGATCATCAGGCGCACAAGGCTCCCCAGGATGCTTGACACCATTACGGAGGATGACAAGGAGGCCATGGTGCCACCAAGGGCTCCTGCTCACAATTAATACAATTAGCTGCTACGCCGAGGAGGTTGGCGACAACTCGATCGGTGCACTGCACCGACAAGCGGGTGTTCCTCGCCCCGATGGAGAAAGCGGGGCGCCTGAAGATCAAAAGCCTAGTTTGGTAGGAGAGATGGAGTTTCTAGCTGGCTAGTCTTGCTCTCCTTTTTGGTGTGAGCAGATAGCATCCGTGAACCCCCTTTTGAGTGTTTTCGTTTTTGCTACAGTAATGTTTTCTGCTTTACTGTCTAGCTAGTACTACCAAATGTGAGAGTGTTTCTTTGTGCCAAGTAGAGTTGCTCATGTTGGAGCAGAAGTACTATAACCTCAAATAAATGTTGATCTCTTTGTTCTTGTGAAAGATAATAGGGTGGTAATGTTGAACTCTTTGTTCTCGTGAAAGATAATAAGGTGGTTCTTCGTTTCTGCCCTTTAGTGCGGAAAGAAGATCCCAAATGGTGAAACATGCATATTTCCGGAAACTGTAGACCTTTCTACCAAATTTGTGAGACCTTTGTTAGTTTGTTACTCCCTCCGATCATAAATACATGTTGTTTATCAAATTATAAAAACGTTGGCTATTGATACCTTTTGAAATATATTTAGATTGGGTAGATGAAAAATATATGTGTAGATTTGTCTTGAAAAATATTTTCATAAAATTATAATTTTATTATGTTTTATAAATATATTACAACGAAATTAGTGGTCAAAGTTGTGTTTAGAGGACTATGTCGATGTCTAAAAATATATATTTTGTGACTGGAGGGGGGAGTATTTAATACTAGAACTAATTCTGAATACTTGATAAAAGATATATGCCCCTTCTTTACATGGATTGTTGACGGCCTATATATGTTTAATGTTGAGCAAGGACTGAAAACAGTGTATCGAAATCTGATTTTATTAGGGTTCATGCGCTAACCATACTGTTCAAGAGCATTTAGTTATCAAGGAGAGATGGACATTTCTACTCATAATCGAGGACTCCTCGCATCTATGCTAGGTGTGTAATATCCCAGCCTTACTTGCGCCGCCACCTCTATCTCAAGGCCGGCCACCCCTTGCAGCACTTGCTGCCGACCAGAGGACGGAGCCCAGGAGGTTTCAGCCAGCAAGAGGAAAGGGAAGAAGGAAGAGAGGGATAGGGTTTTTTGCGCGAGGTTTGTGATCAACGTCGTGTTCTTCAAAGGTAACGTCTGTAATCCTTATATTTATCATAGATTGGTCGTTGTTCGATTCGTGGATCGTTTTGTCCAAGGCAATGGTAGATTTATGTATACCCTAGTTTGTTAAGTTTCAACGCAGAACTTTGTGAGGGTAATTAGAGGTGTTTAAGTTCGAATTCAGAGTTTTGTCCAATTATAAAATTTAGAGGATTTCATTAGCCTTCCAGGAAGGTATAGAACACTATATTTTGAGTTGTGAGTGAAAAGTGAGGGCCTCAGAAAACGGACGTCGTTGGCAGTTGTCATGGAGATAGGCTGTTTAAACCTAGTAAATGAAATAATTTGATTTTAGTGACAATTTTAATAAGTTAGGGAATTTGGGTTAGATTCCATAACTAGTATCATTCATTACTTTTCGAGTTTTATAAAAAATGATACAGAATTGTGAAGTGGTCTGTCCTGACATATTCTGATGTAGACTTCGGGGAAGAAAACAGGGGAGTAAACAGAGGATTCAGAAGTTTGTCATAACTAGGAAGCTATAGATAAACTCGTGAGGAGTCCAAAAAGTATATGGATTACTAGATTTGGGGTTCATATGAGGAAGCTAAAGCCTTTTTACTACTAGGACAATGGGTAGTGCGCCCGGTAGAATCAAGTTAATTGTGTCGTTGTTGCATAAACATGCAAGGGCGATTAACATAATGTGTAGGACCGGAAAGGCAACTAGAGGGGTTGAATAGACGCTTTCTCGATTTTCATCTCAATTAGATTCAACACGAACTTTTCTCTAATAGCTAGAAATCTAAGAAGATCAATAGATGCACAGACGAAGCCTTGTGCTGAATCCTATTAACCCCTGAAGCAAAAGACCAAAATATTGAGATCAAACTCAATGGAGCAGTCAGAACGATGGCAAACTGGCGGTCTGACTACCCGATGATCTAACCGGCGTTATGGAACCGGTCTGACCGGCCCTGACCTGAAACAGTGCAGACAGCCCGAAACCAAAATAAAAATCGGTCTAACTTTTGATCTACTCGATGAAACTTGTCCAAATTTGGAACACACCTTCCTAAGGATATCTGGAACCTATTCCAAGCAACGATCGTCCAGATCTACGTCAAAGTTTTGACCTTTTTTCTGTTTTACTGAAGGAGGGTTCAAAACCGAGCAAAACAAAAAACTTGATCCAAAACTTACTCGTGGGAGATTGCTGTTCTATATTATCCTAGAAGTATTTCCACACATCATAGCAAGGTAAATGAGGTCAAGAAACCAACCAAAAACCACAAGATCAAAGAAGCACCAAAAATCATCAAAAGAGAAGGAAGAACACAAGAAACCTCATCTTTGAATAATCATCCATAGATTGATTCATGATGTTTGCTGGTTACAGCCACTCCCTCAGAGAGGACAAGAACTCAATCCATGAGCACACACCCAAACCATCTCTCTAGGACCTAAGCCTCTCCTCTCCTCTCTAAACTCCAAAACAAATTAGGGTTTTCCAAATGAAGTGCTTAGAGGTTGTTTGACAGCAACACCCCTATTTATAGTGAGGCCTAGCTTCTAGAAGAGTACACCTAATGGGCTCCCGTTAAGGCCCAATACAAACGGGACACATACGCACGCATTCTGAAGCGTCGTCTTCATCTTCGATTGACCTAAACCGCTTCTCCAAGCGCCGACCCGCGCCGCGGTTTAGTCAAGAGTCACAAAGGTGGTATTTGGTGAAATTACCAATATACCCCTTCTCGATCCTTCTCCATGGACCGAGTCCAGTACAGTCGAAGCAATCGCCTGCTTCGCCACGTGTAGGTTGATCAACGGCTCTCATCATGTCGGCAAGTCTCTCCCGTCCGAATCCCATCGGAACCTCCAAAGCACTTGCACCGACCCCCGCACCACTTGATCCAACCAGCTGCATCAAACTGCTCGTTCGATCCACCTTGTCCATCCTACGTCATGCTTGAGCCACTCGACCTCATCCGACATCCATGATCGTTCTGGACCTCAGCTCTCCAAGCTTAGTCCCGATCCTCCTTGCTGTTGATCATCGTTGACCTGCAAGCCACCTGCACAGTAACAGACCAAAAAATCGTCTCCGGGAACAAGTTCTTCACAACTTGATCCACGTTAGCTCAAAACATGCAATATGCAACATTAAAACATTGAACGGAATGAACTTGACTTAACCAACACACAACGCCGTCAAGATGGCCGACGAATAAGTGGGAACCGGTCTGACTGTCATCCATGGCCGATCTGACCGCCCTCAAACCGATCAGACCGATTTGTCTTAGCCGGTCAGACCGCCAAAAAAGACTTAACCAAAATTTCACTCTGGAAATTCGAGAGTTCTCTGGAAATTTCAAACGAATATAACTTTTGACTGGAAGCTCCAAAAATTAAGAGACCAAATGCAGGAGACTCCCCTCTCTTGCCTACACACTCTATTTTTGGCCTAGCTCCAAACTCAACCAAAAGTTCTGGCCGGTCGGACCGCCGCACAGAGCCGGTCTGACTGTCGGACTCTTCGGCCTGACTAGTCGGCCGACCGGTCTTCTTGCCGGTCGATCGCCACACCACGGCCCGACCACCGAGGCCCGACAAAGATTAGAACTTCTCTGAAAACGCGAGATTCGGCAAACCAACAAAGCCATTGCCAATTGTATCATCATCATAAGATCATGCACATATCCCCATGATATCCACATAATGCTTTGGTGCTGTGGTGATGTGTTTTTTAGTATATTTTTGAATTGTTTCTTCAAGTAGTGTGGCATCTAGTACCTTACCACCATCTCACTATCTAGCTCTGAGGGATAGTGGCAAGTGAATGATAGAACAGTGATCGATGGTTGGATCGTTGTATTGCTTATTATTCATTACCGTTATGTTGTTTATGCTATTACTTTATTTAATTACAAGTCTTGTGAATGATTATGGTATCAATCGTGTTGATGAAGTCATGAATGGTGGATAATGAAATAATTGGTAAATTTAAGTTGAATTGTGCATCATGTATATCATTGCATAAAAGAGAAGGCGGTCATAGTGATCACATATCTACCTCGCTAGTAGAGACTCCATGAGAGTGGAGAGATCCTCGATCCTTTGAGGATGGGCTTGATGAAATGGTGAACACTCTCGCAGGTGTTTACTCATACTATACTGGTATAAACGATGAAATGAGCATATGTGCATGTAATGTAGAGATACTTTGCATTAAATGAAAAGTGAATTTGATATTTGAGTACGAGTATAAAGAGAAGAAAATAGTTGATGTTGATGATGGTATTGATTATGGTTGATAAATCATTATTCATTGTTTTGTTCTTGTTTTTGCTAAATCGTGGATAGGGGTGAAAACGGATCAGATACGAACGGATAATGGTTTGCTGAATCGTGGATAGGGGTGAAAACGGATCAGATACGGACGGATAATGGTTCTGCCATATTTGTTTTCATATTTTTTTCTGGATCCGGATACAAATACGAATACTCCTGATACGAATATGGATACGAATAATATCGAATACAAATATGGAACGAATACGAATTGAAACAAATACGATCGCGGATATTTTTCGGAACATGAAAATCCCTTAAATTGTATGCCAGAAATTAACGAAAACATATCACTAGTTTATTTGATGCAAACATTCATGAATTGTTCATATTTTCAGCAACCACACATAACATTGGCACTAGCAAATTGCATTAACTAGTTCATCACAAATATAACACTTAGTTTACCATATTTAGCTCATAAGTCATAACTCACAAAGTCACAAGTCATCACACATTCACACTAACATTGATCAGGCTAGATAGTTAATCTATACACAAATAACTGTAACATCCCAAAGTATGTTACCAAAAATAAAATTAATAAATTTATTATTTTATTGAATTTTTTGAGATTTAAAAGAGTTTTCTTGGTTAAAAAGAAAATAATAATAAAATAAAGTCAATTATTTAATTTCCTAGTTTTCAATGTCAAAAATAAGATTTATTGAGATTTCTAGGATTTTATTGGATTTAAAGCAAAAAATGAAATAATAATAATTAATTTCTTGAATTTTTTGGATTTTAAAAAGGTTTTTCCTATTTTTTTTAGAATTAAAAATAATGTATATGCAAAAATAAAAACCACCTTTAACTTGGACTTTAATTTTATTAAGTTAAAAATAATTCAAGGAATTTTTGTGATTTTTCTAGAATTTTTTTTAACTCTATTTGCTATTTTCTAAAAGGCTATTTGATTTGTTGCATTTTCTGAAATTTGGAAATCAATTAAAATCCCATTTTCTCTTTTGGGCTGAAATCCTCTTCTTTTGGGCCAAAATCCGGATATCTGGACTTGGTCTTATCCGGATAATCCGTATCTGTATCCGTATCCGCCGGATAGCATGCGTACTGTATTCGTTTTCATTTCTGACAAAAATATCCGAATCCGTTTCCGATCCGAAAATTATCTGAGAAAAATCCGATCCGAGACAATCCGAATCCGTTTCCGTCCGGATCGGTCGGAAACTATCCGATCCGTTTTCATCCCTAATCGTGGACTTACTCTTACTCTATTGTTATTTTAGGTGACCGTTGACAACATTTCACTTGGAAAGGAGTAGCGCACTTGGTACAACTGCATACCCTAATCGTGGACTTACTCTTATACTTATATATTTGTCATGAGAAAACTTTACTATAGTACGATGGTTTATTATTTAAGACATAATAGACATTGAATAATCCTAGATAATGTTAGTGATGTGCCCAAGAGGCAATCATAAATAATTCGGTTTTATAGGCTAAGAGAGATATTGATCCATATGGGACTAGGGTTCTATTGGGCTTACAACGTGGAAGTTCATTAGCATGCTCTATAAATATAGAGACGGGACTGTAGGCACAATTGGACGAAACCCTGGCCGCCACCTTCCCTTAGCCGTATCCTGAAACCCTAGCCGGGCGCGTGGTGCTAGCACACCAGCCGCACGCTGCTCCATCCCGAACGTGTGGACTCGTGGGCGCACGCTATTCTTCTTTGTCAGGCCGATTGGCAAAAGAAGGCTATTGCGTAGGACTCGAGGAGGAGACATTCAGTTCGTGAAACGATCGACTGTTCCTTCTTCATCAACACGTATCTACGTTGGACCGAGCTACCCCAACTCTTCTTCCGCTGCGCAGCGCATCTAGTGGTAACTATCCATGACTCCCTTACACGTATATTTTCTGGTTGAACACGGTAGAAAATCAATTGTTGTAGCTAGCGTAGCCTACCTGTTCTCCTTTCAGATAATTCGTTGGAATTTGCTTATTCATTCAATAGATACTATTTGATTAGTTTTTGCTTAATTCTTGAATTATTATTCAGCCATGCTATTTATAGATTAAATAATATGCCTGCCATGCCATTATTTTTGTTTTATTATGACCCGTAAATGAGTTTTATAATTGAAGTGTTTGTTGTAATTTGTTGTTAATTGTTGTTAAAATTAATAGCTAGAGTTATTTAGTAGCATTTCGGGTTCGGTATTGAACGGGAGTGTTACAGGGTGCGTGAATAAATTTTGAAAGGCAACAAACCACAAGGGTGTGCAACGCCGTAAGTTCACAAGGTTTTCCATGTGAGAATGAAGTGGGTCTCGAATTCAGATCTCCTGTTGCCTTGATACATTTGCGCATCAACTATCTCACCCAAAACCTTAAACTGTTAACAAAAAGGTGGATAAACAATTCATATTAGAGGGGAGTTTTGCATCAGTCCCTTGACAAAAAAACGTCCTTGACCTTGCATCAGAGATCACTCATATGCTGCATTTAATTTTCATCCCGGTGAGTTCGTTTTTTTCTTTTAGAGGCCCGGTGAGTTGGTTCGATCAGGACGCTGCCGAATTGCTAGGCGTCTGCAGTAGGCCTGAAAAGAAGCCTAATAGGCAATAGTTTTTTTTTCACAGGACAAAAGCCTTTTAGGCCGGCCCGTGTGTACCATTTACTATTTTAGTTAATCCTAACTATGTTGTGGTAGTTAATTAGTCGTAATTTATTTTTCCCGGTCGACTTCAGCTACTAATACTATTTTCGTGCATACGGGTAGCGAGAATCCAAAGACACCGAAAGCAATATTTTAGTTTTAAAAAAGCAAAAAAAGAGGGCTCTCGCACCACCGACCGCCGAGAAAAATGATGCCCTTGCGGCCGGAGAAGGAAATTACTGCACCCAGGGGTTAAGACAAGGGGAATCCGACCCTCGAGGGTTAGGACGAGGGGAATTCGGCCCCAGGGGTTAGGACGAGGCTAGGTGTCGCCCGCACGACGGCAACTAGAGTCCTCGGGGCACAGATAGGATGTCATTTTTGCCTTTGATGCGCGGGATGAGGAGGGCTAGTTTTGTTATTTTACACGACAATAACTCTATTTTAACCTTAAAAACCCGTAAAGCATGCATGCTTTTTCTCGACATAGCTAGGGACCATGCACATGGTGGTGTTACTGTCCTCGACATATCATGATCAGCCATTCACCCAATCTTCTCCTTTTGAGCAAAGCAATTGAAGATGGCACAAGAACATGTGTTGGGAAACATTCCCAATCCCTTGATTTCGTTGATAGCAATCAATGCCTGCCCAAAAGGGGCAGCTCTAACTGGAACAGGGAAGTTTGTTGTCATGTAACAGATTAAATGGGTGTCTATCTTATCTTTTGTTTCCAAATACTAGCAGCTCATGTTTTATTGAATGTTTGTTCGTTGGAGGTGTGGTCTCTGTTGTGGGTTAGTTTTGGACGGTCTCAGATAGTGGTTTGGTAGAACATGACTCATAATCAGTGGCTTTCGAAAAAAAAAAAAAAAAAAACACCTAATATTGTGCCAATGCCCGATGTCACTTTTTTTTAGCCCGCAGGCCAAGGATAGGGATGAAAACAGATAAGATAGTTTCCTACCGATCTAGACGAAAACGAATTCGGATTGTCTCGGATCGGATTTTTCTCAGATAATTCTCGGATCGGAAACGAATATGGATTTTTTTTGTCGGAAACGAATACAGATTATCCTGATTATGCTAAGGCCAGATATCCAGCAATTCAGCCCAACAACGCTCCTCCAGTCTGGTCTACTTGTCATTGGGCGCCGGCGAATGGTGGCGTGGGAGGGCCGAGCGGTGAGCAAAATGGAACGGTGTCATTTCGGGGAGGTGATGGGAGGTGGCGGCGCGGGCAGAACGGCACGGTGGCAGTGCTAGCGGAGGCGGGAGCGGCTCGGGTAGGGATGGCAATTGTGCCCGATTACCCGCGTGCCCGCGGGCGAATACCCTAATGGAGGCGGGTATGGGCGTCTTTCTTTGCCCACGGGTATAAAAACGGGCACAATAACTTACCCATCGGGTAAACGGGTGCGGGCATGGGTAAACTCCACCCGTGCCCGCTTTGCCCGTTTACCCGTCATATACACTGACATGTAGGACCGTAGACATCCTCACTATAAAATCACCAAAACCCTAACTTCCCAGCCGCCTCCTCTCTCCCACTCTCCCTCTCCCGGCCGCCTCCCACGCCCACTTCAGCGGCGCCTCCTCTCCCTCCCACTCTCCCTCTCCTAGAGACCCAGACTCCGTTCCCCCGATCCAGATCTCCTCCCGGCCAGCCGGCCTCGTCCCGGCTGTCCACCTCCCAGCCAGCCGCTGCCCCCTCCTCCTCCTTCGGAACGCCGGTCACAGGATTCGCTCCTGCCAATGGTCAGCCTCCCTCTCCTCATTATCCTCCTCCTCCTCCCTCCCTCCCCTCCCCTCCCTCCGCACGGCCCCCGACGCCGCCATGGTGTCCAGGATAGCCTTCGGCTCCTGCGCCAACCAGAGCGCGGCCCAGGTACTCGACGAAATGCCCCTTTCGTCATTTTCTTGTTCTCGGTCTCTTTGCTTTGCTTGAGCAGAGGTGGTGGGGTTATTTTGGTGACTCTCTAGTACTCCGTCCTTTCCTGCAGCCTGTGTGGGAGGCCATCGTGGGGTTCGACCCGCAGGTGTTCATCTGGCTCGGGGACAACGTCTATGGCGACAACAAGAGGCCGTTCCTGGTGTTCGGGAGGGAGCAGACGGTGGGGCCCTGGAGGAACGTGCCGTCGTTCTACCCGTCGCCGGAGGAGGAGCTGCGGAGGCGGTACGAGCTGGCCAAGGCCGAGAGGGCTCAGGTGAGCTCCCGGTCATTTTCTACACTGAATTTGCTAGTTGTACTCGAGTGCCTGTGTATTTAGTAGTCGGTCATGAGATTTTGCTTCTTTAGAGTGTTAAATAATTGTTTTGTTTGGTCTCTATTGTTGGTTTAGATGTTCTGCAAGTCCAGCAAGGTCGTTTGAGTTGGTTGGGGACCATGAAATATGGATATGGCGATGTTCTGCAAGTCCAGCAAGTCCACAACATTGTTATTGCTTCTTTCGACAACTCCACTTCTACAAGTTGAGGTCTTTGTATCACTATAATTCACTACAAAAAGATTATGGATTGAATGATGTAGGAAAAGAATTTAGTAGGAAATTGTTTACTCAAAGGCTTCTATTAGATTTATTGGATGAAGCTGGAGATAGTTCACGGTATGTGCGTAGGAATACTGGAGTTAATTTTGAATTTCTTCATGTTCAATTGTTATGCAATATGCAGCCATTGCTTATAAATGACGGTACTCTAGAATGCCTTTGTTGTTGTTATTCTTCACAATATTTCTTGTCAATCTGTCTTTTGCAGCATATTCAGATCTTCTGTGACTATACTTTCCTACGTAGGTTTCAAGATCTTCACACATACAATTGTAGGCCACCAGAATTCAGAAGCCTCATAGAACTCACTTTCTTGTTTATTTAGTTCTTCTGGTTATCTAATTAACAGTTTTTGTTCCATTGATGTGCTCACAAAGCTGGCTTCGGAATGACCTTAAAGGTATGCAATGTAACTAGTGATGTAAATATTTTAAATTTTCTATGTGATTGCAAACTAGTGATGCAATGCAATGTTTACTTTTCAGGTGAAGGAGGAGTTGAGGGTTTATGGAAATGCCTTGAAGACATTGAAGAGGAGCTTAAAGATTGTTGTTCAATCTCGATCATCGACTCTGATTGAACCATTTTCATATGTTCTACTCTTGTTGCAAACTTAATTTGTTTATGTGTGAGGAAATATGTGTGACTGTGTGAGAAACCGTAGTTTGTATTTTCTTTTTATTTGTTGAACTTGATTAGTTGTCTTATCGAACTTGATGTGTGATTGTGTGAATTGTGATGAACTTTATTAGTTGTTGAATGTGTGATGCGCTATTGATGTGAATTGAAATGAACTTGATGTGTGTATTGTTTGTGTGTGATGAGTATGCTCGCGGGTGATGGGTACCCGTGAGCGATGGGTACCCACGGGCGGTGGTGCATTGTTTGCGGGTAAACGGGTATGCCCGCGGGCGACGAATACCCGCGGGCGACGGGTATGGGCGAGGTTCTTCGCCCGTTGTCCTTCGCGGGTATGCCCGTGGGGGAAAATTTGGGTCGCGGGTATGGGTATGGGCGAGCACTGCCCGTACCCGCCGTGCCCGATTGCCATCCCTAGGCTCGGGCGCACGGGAGAGCGGCGGCAGCGGTGCTCTGGCAGCATTCTTAGGGAGGCAACACGAGCACAGGAATGGCGAGGGCGATGGGAAACTACCGGGTCACTCTGGGTGCCCGAGGTGGTCCGAGGCGGCAGGGCAATGTCGGCCGGCACCAAAGAAGAGGAGTAATGGCGGCTCGGCTCTAGAGGAGGTGGGAGTTGGGGGAATGTGCGGGGTGAAGAATTACAGTGTTGGTGTTCTCCTTTTATAGGTGTGGGCGGCGGCAACCGAGTGAGTGCGGCACGACGGGGAGGCCGGTGGTACTAGGCCAAACAGAGCAAGCGTCGAGAGAAAGAAGAAGAAGAAGAAATGAAGAAGAATGAAAAAAAGGGAAGATGGGCTAGTAGACTAGGAAAGAATGGGCTCCGCCCATGACGACATGTATCTACTTATTATCAAACTATGAATGCTATTAATGAATTAGGTATGATAAACTAAGTGTTAACTAAGTTTTATGTATGTGATGAACTAAGTGTGAATGTGTGATGACTAATGAGTTATGAACCGAATATGGTAAACTAAGTGTCATGTCTGCGATGAACTAATTAATGTAGCTTACAAGTGCCAATGTTATATGTGATTACTGAAAAATGTGAATAATTCATGAATGTTTGGATCAAATAAACTAGCACTACTACAAAAGGGGCTATACTAGACGCCTCATCACAGACGGTTCCCTAGAACCGTCAGTATTAAATGCAATCACATATGATTTTAATTTAGCGCACGTTTGTGTTACTGGTTGCGGTAAAAACCGTCTGTGAGGATGTAATATCACATACGGTTCATGTTGAAAACCACAGACGGTTCTTAACAATAACCGTCTATGATATTAATAAATATCACAAATGGGTTTTAAATATAACCGCATGTGATAATTCACATACGGTTCTTAACAAGAACTGCCTGTGATATTTTTGTATCACAGACAGTTTGTGGTTGGAACCGTCTATGATATGTTTAAGCCCTTCGGTTCCCATGTATGCGTCTCTTCGTCTCGCACATCGACGTTATGATGCGTCTCTTCGTCTCGCACGTCAACGTTACGATTCAGCTCAGTTTGTGATACGTTTTAAAAGAATGATCATGTCTTTCGCACCCTCCATCAACAACCAGTAGAGTTAAAAAAAAATCAATCACTACGGTATTGAAAACTCATAGACCGTACATCGCGCACCATGGTGAGCACACGGAGTATGATGGCGAGGATCAAGGTGAGGGGGTCAGCGATTACCATTGCACTTTCTCACGATGTCGTCACCAACATCGTCGGTCTTATGGCCGCGAGCTCTCCTCGGCACATGGCTGACCTCTGCAGCCTACGAGCCACGTACTACTGTTTGTTGTGGCAACCAATCCATGCATGCATACATGTTAGCATTTTAATTGGACTAGAGAAATATGTCACTAATTTGACTAGCAACAACGCCCTTAATTTAGCCTTAATTTTAATTTTTTATTACGGAGTAATTCTAACATCTTGAATTGTATACGTATATTGAAGTTGTAAGGCCATGTACAAGGCGTCCAAGGAGCGCGCTGTGGGGAGGCGTATGGCGCTGGAGCGGGAGGAGGCGATGAAGTGGCTGGGCAACAACTGCTACCTCACCGTTGTCAATAGCATCGACTGGCAGAGCAGATCAGAGCAGTTTCGACCACAACAACGAGGAGACATCTCATAAGAGTATGATATACTCAGTTATCGGTTAAATCCAACACAGATTCTATTCAATAATAAAAAAAGACACTACAATCATCCCCCTCTTATGACCCTATCCTATCCTACTCCTACACTAAGTTTTCACAAGCCTACCGGGACGGACACCAATAGAAACAGTTTATGGTTGATTGCATCGGGAATAGACTGAAGTAAAAGCGAATGAAAGTGCTCAGCTTAATTCACTGTTATATCGACAAATAACAGTACAAACAGACTTATTAACCTTCTATGCTGAAATGTTACGCGAACATGCCAGTGGTGGTACTGCCCAGTGTTGCTCCCAGCCCAGGCCTTTCATCTGATGACAGTACACAAATGATAGCATGCCCCATTTAAACGTGTGCCCACAAATGTCATTATCACATTCACATCTACTACCATTTTGTGCACATCTCACATATTAGGGCATGTCAACTTTGAAATGATTAGCATTCTTAAAAGCATATCATCCAATAATTATAAAGATCTAACCATTTATTCCTCTGTAGTCCCATAGCAGAAGAAGCACCTGTGCCATGCACCAACCAAAATGGACTAATGGAGTAGTAGTAGCATCTACCATTTGAAGTATGCAAGCTGCCACTTCATAAAGACTACAAAAACAACAGCTATGTCTGAAACTTCTTCACTGTCCAATTTCTTCAGAGTTTGGCATGAAGTTACTAGGCTGGGTAAGTTAGAAGGATTGTTGGGCAGCACAGCACCACTGCTTGTGTGTGATCTGAACTTCTGATCAGGTAAATTTATAGGCTTTAGCCTTACTATATGTCTTGTCATATTAACCAGGAATAATTCTGTTCAAGTTTCTCAAGAATCAAACTCTCCTAACAGTGTCAGAACTCGAATAGGGACTACAAGCTCTATAAGATTGATCAAATGCCAGAAAACGGTTGTGTTTTGTTAGCTTATGATGAAACTTGGGGGAAAGGGAAACTAGTTAGTAGTTACCAATTTGAAAATTACTACAAATTATCCCAAACCAATAAAACTCGGTCTAACTCACCCATTATTAGACTAATTCCAAATTGTCTTACCTCAGTCGATCTCACCTTCGGTCACAGTCTCATCCTACAAAAAATATATTTGTAGAATGTAAGATTTCTATATTTCTATCTTTCATGTTAAATAACAAATTAATAATTATCAAACCTCTTCGTTCATGTTTGTGGTAGCACATTGTTTATCCTCTAGCTCCAAATCCAACTCATGATCAACAAGTGATGCTATCTTCTCCTTAGAACGTGAAATTATAAAATGACATGAAGTTAGTAAAGTGAAGTTGGAAGTGGTATGAACTATGAACTAAATGACTTATTATTACTTTTTCTAGAAGAAGTTGTCTAGTCCTTGGTATAAATTAGAGCCTCGACCACTTCGGGCTCTAGTCGACTACGAAATGAATCTACAACACGTCCACCAACACTAAAGGCCAACTCTAAATTAAGCAACGATTGATACTTGAATAACCAACAACATATCGCAGAAGATGATTTATTCGATGGCAAATCGTAGAAGATGGAGTTATTCAATGACAAACAGTAGATTTTCTCAAAAGGTATATTGCATCTCGATTTGACAATCAACCAGACTATGTGTCTGCTTGGCCTCTTATTGCGCATCTTATGTTTTGGGCAGTCCGACTGGGATACATGAATTTCGCAATAATTTCACGTGGAGCAGTTAAGCTTCTGAAGAAGAAAATCTAGAATAAATTCCTGAATTCCAAACCAAATGAACTCATGCTGAGATTACTTCTTGCTCAACATTTACAAAACATCGAATCAACGTGGCAACAAAATACCATAGGCGAGAGGTGGGCATTGTCGGTGCGTCAAGACTACCAATGCCCACCGCGCGTCTTCGACCGCCGTGTCGCGGTCACTCGGCTCGGTCATCCCACCGTGTCGTGCCAGCTCGGCTCGGTCATCCCACCGTGCTGCGTCGCGTTTACCCGTATCACCTCTAGTCGTGCCTAGCACGCCCAAATTCCGCCGTCTTGGGATCGTGTCGTACGCCCAAGTCCGCCCTAAGTAACTATAGCGCTGAGAAGACGATAACCGCCGCCGCGCCCAGAAGACAAAGACACATGTGGTTTAGGTCAGTGGCGAAGGGGATGATTGGTTGGGCTAAGCGGTGTGGGGAGTGATTGGACCGGTGAGGAGGATTGGGCTAGAACGAAAGGTTGGATCTATTCGCGTGCGTACCAAGACTGCCTAACTTATCGCGCCGCGTCGCCGCGTGCCGTCTTGCGTCGTGCCGCCTAACGGACGCATTCTCGCGCCCGACCGACTCATTGTTCGTGCGTCCGCGCAAGATCTTACCGTCTGCGTCTGATTTGTCTTGATTGGCCAAAAAGACGATCCAAGTCCCAACTCTACCCATAGATGCCACCCTCGCTAATTCTACCAAAAAAAAAAAATGTGCAAACGGGCCCACACCCCATGCCCCCCGTCACCCCATGCCCCTGCCAAATGGGTCTGTGATCCCCCATCGCATTCACATGCACCGCTGCCTCTCCCTGTCTCCGGGGGCAAAAAATAAAGAAGAGAAAAGTCGAAAAGGAAGAGAATATGGCGGGAGACGTTTTTTTAATCTTTCTCGCGCGCGCGGGAGGTCGCTCGCTCAGATATTTGCTCCTTTTCCTTTTCCTTTTCCAACGCCCAGCCTCGCGACGCGAAAGACTGTTTCCACGTCCGGCCGCCTATACACGCTTGGCACCCCGGCTTGCGTCCCTCGCGAGGCACGGCCGGGCCCACCGAGTCCCTACTACGTGGGTCCGTTTGTTGGTCGCTTTTGCTATTTGCTCCCCCTGCCTGCCGTCTCCAAGCTGGCATCGCGCTGGGCCCCTCGTCCTTCTCTTCGCTTTTCTCGGTTTTTTTTTCTCTCTCCCCTCTTTTGCTTCGCGCGAGATAGCGTGAGGTGAGGACGGGGGATTTGGGTGGTTTTCTAGCTAGGTCCTCCATGGAAGATATGATTTACATCTGTACCCCTGGAGGTTGGAAGTGCACGCAGTTAGGGGATTGAGATCCCCGCATTGAAACTATTAGTGGTACAGCACTAGGAGTGTAAGTTCATATTCATTACTATAGTAAAGTCGATATATTACATATATCGTTGTTGCTACTATCACCGTAGAATACTATTCAACTTCTCACGAAACACTGTTTGTACGATGAATCTCTGCGTTATTGCAGAGGATTCGGATCAACAGTTGGAGGGTTTAGGGTGTACATGTGCGCACTTGTAAGGTACATTTTACACTTTCTTTTGTCTCATTACATATATATATGAAGGTAATTTAATTTCTAGTAATTTCGTCTGGTTCTTTTTACAGTATTGGGTATTTGAAACTGTAAGAATTTTTTAACTATATTTTTGATAGTTAGAGTCGAAACCAATAGCTTGCTATTATTCCTACTTAAATATAGCTTTGCCCTCAAGTTTATGTGAAATAAATAATTGAAAGCTCGTGCTTCCCCATGTATTTGAACAACCCTTTTTGATGTCCTTTGGCTAGGCTTTTTCACTTATGATAATCTACTTAACACTTAACATCGCTATGTCCCGAATTACTAATATTGGAAGAAGAGTAGACCTGTATATAAAGTCGGGTACAGTTCACATTTTGAAATGTCAGATTAGTCAGGGCTGTATCCGCAAATGAGGCTCCCCTCCCCAGAAAATCTCAGAAGCTGGAATGCGGGGGTAACTCGTGAGACGGCGCACGATTCGTGTGGTCCAACTCGCGCGAGAAACCCACCTCCGCAAATCGTATGCGCACCCCGCAAACCTACCTCAACCTATGAATACCCACTGCCACCGGGAGCCCGCCATTCGAACAATGCAATGCCCTACATGTCAAAGACTTGTGTTCTAGCAACCACTTAAACCAACGCGTTCACGTAGCAATTTCCCGAACGAAAGCCACGCCAACTCCCAGATGGCCGACACGTGTCAGGATCTCGCATCCCGACCCTCCGCGCCCCGCTGCCCGCGGTCACACCAACCGCAGATCGTAACCGTCGAATCTGCACCTGGTCAGAATCCAACGGTCCAGATCCTGCCCAACACGACCCACGGGCACCTCCCACTGCTATTAAAATCCCCCCATTCCCCTCTCTTCGGCTCAACCCAAATCCCCAACCGGGTATCGAACCCGTAGCCCGCGAAGCCCAGGCCCGAAGCGATGGCCTCCTCTTGCCGGAGATCGTGAGATCGTGCGGCCGCACCCGCCGCCGGCGATGACCTCCGCCGTGCTCGCCGGACGGAACGAGGTCCACCATCACTGGGGCGACGCCGGCGTCCCCCTCATGCCCAAACCCTCTAACCCTAACCCTAGGCGCCACCGACCGAGCCCAAACCCTAGATCCAGCATCCCGCCGGCGGCCGCGGCCGCGGCCGCGGTGCCGGAGCCCTCGCCGTCGGGCCACGTGACGATCCGGCCGTCGGGGCTGTCCCGCAAGGAGGCTCGGGAGCTGCGTGCGCGGCTCACCGGCGAGCTGGCCCGGGCCCGCGCTCTCCTCTCCCGCATCGACTCGTGGGAGAGCCAGCGGCGTCTGCCGGAGACGCAGCCGCAGCCGCGACACGCGGAGCCGCCCCCGGCGCTGCGTGCGGCGATGCGGAAGCGGTGCGCGCAGATCCTGACGCGGTTGCGGAAGCAGAAGATTAGCATTTGGTTCAACTCGCCGGTGGACGTCGAGGGGCTCAAGCTGCACGACTACCGTGCCATCATCAGGAACCCCATGGATCTCGGCACCGTGAAGGAGAACCTCGCCGCGGGGAGATACCCCTTGCACGAGGCCTTCGCTGCCGACGTACAGCTCACGTTCAACAACGCGCTGCGGTACAACCCGGCCGACCACAAGGTCCACAAAGCCGCCGGCCATCTCCTCGCCACCTTTGAGGGGTTGTACAAGGAGGCCGTTTCTTGGTTCAAGCAGGAGTGCCAGCGCCTTGAGTCGCCAATGCCGCTGGCTTTGCCGCCGCCACCGCCTCCGCAGCCACCGGTGCCAACGCCGCTGCAGGCGCCCCCGAGGATTGGGGGTGGGAAGAGGCCGAAGCCCAAGGCCAGGGAGCCAAACAAGAGAGAGATGAGTGAGGATGAGAAGCATACGTTAAGGGTGGAGATCGGGAACTTGCCTGAGGAGAAGATGGTGAATGTGCTGCAGATTGTGCAGAAGAGGAATACTGATCCAGCGCTGATGGGGGAAGTTGTTGAGCTTGATTTTGATGAAATGGATGTTGAGACGCTGTGGGAGCTTGATCGGTTTGTGGTCAATTGGAAGAAGGCTCTCAACAAGAGTCGGCGGACTGTTGTGATGAATGGTGATGCCGTTGATGTGGCTCCTGTTGTTCCGGTTGAGGATGATATGGTGCTGGTGGATGTGAATCTGCCTATGGTGGTTGACATTGGAGACTCGGTATTACATTGGGAAACAATGCAGCTGTTCTTTTTTCTGAGTGGGTTAATTGTGTTCATTTAAGTTCTGTTTTTGCAGGAGAGTGACATGCTGGAGAAGAGGGCTACAGAGGCTGAGATGGTTGATGAGTATGTGGATATTGGTGATGAGATGCCGACGGTGAATTACCAGTCGGTAGAGATTGAGAAGGATGCTCAGGTGGCGAGCAGCTCGAGTGGGTCTGGAAGTGGCTCATCTTCATCCAGTGGTACGATGGCAGAGGATGAGTTATACCCCACATCAGCTGTTTTCTTGATAAGTTATTTAACCGTTAAAATTGTTTGCAGATTCTGACTCAAGGGGCTCTGGGGACTCCAATTCTGATAGGGATGATGCTACGTCTCCTGATTAGGTGGTGCTTCTTTCTCTAACGACAGGATTTTATTGATTAAGTAGGCGACTAAGAGTTATTTTTGGTGAGGTATTTTGAGTAGTGGTATAGGAAATTGGAGGGGTTCTTGTTCCTGTAAGTTGTGAAGCATGTTTGTGTGTGCGTGTGGATTCAGCTTAGGTTGTTGGCACTTTTTTGTAGTGAATAGGTAGATCTGTGGGTAGTTCCGTTGTAAAGAAGGCAATATAATTGAAAAATGATAGAAAGGTAGCAATGCCTTGGCAATTGATCACGGGCTCGTCTCCTAGAGTTTGCTCTTCAGTAGCGTTTTTTTGTATCTGCAATACCTGTTCTATTGTACATATCTTCCATGGAGCTTGATTTGGTGCAATGAATGATGGTGTTAACCATGTTGCAATACCTTAATGTGATGTTAAACTACTAGTGATTACAATCAATGTTGAGGTTTTCCCTTAGGGATAGCGATATATGCACAAAAAAATATATATGATGTAACACATTTATGTAGAGGAATGATTTACCCTGTTGTTCATTTGCAGTATCATAATTGTAACGCTCGTATAACAAGTGTCCGTTGAAATGCATTTGCCTGTGCCTTAAACTCATTTGAGGGTGCCATCTCCTGTGATCCACCATTTGCTTTGGCATGAGCATTAGTAACGAGGTGGAAAGGAAGGAAACAACAGCATTGCTATTGTGCTGAATGATGTGAAGTCGCGCAGCTGATGATCTCGTCTTTTGATGTTGCTGCCCTGTACTTGATATGTGAAATTGTGAATGTCCACTTTGCTAGCGAGCGGGGATGCGGGTTGCACTTACCAGTGGTGGAAAAAAAAAGGGTGAGATTTTGGCCGATATGTCTCGAATTACAGTGCTAATACTTCCTATGTCTATTCCGCATTGTACATGATACATTGCCTGGTGCTTAGCAGTGTGTGTACCGTCTACTCAGTATCTTTGCTAGTTAAAATCTAGCTGACTGATCTGGATTTGCTATTTTATTGTGAATGTTTTTCAAATACCATGGGATCGGGGGCGGGTCCCCGAGGAGTGGGGCCCCGACGGGGCGGAACATTCAAGAGGTCAACCAAAGAAAAGTTTTATTCGTTGGAGACGCGAGTAGGTTGTACGGCGTTGGCATTTCTTCGTTGATTTGCGAAAAGTAGTAGCTGACAAGGGGTGCAGTGCAGTCCAACTCTCGCGCGCAGCATCTTGATGCGGCGATGAAAACGTACGCTGATAGCAGCAGCGGCAGTTTGATCCAAAGCTCCAGGCTGCAATGAAATGAATGATATTGGGACTAGAACACTTGTGTCCCTGTGAGGCGGTTTTACCTCATAACTTAATACGAAAAGAATGGAACTAGTTACGCACAAAAGAGTCAGGGGGTCCGAATGCACGAGTTTCGCAAGAAATAGTTTATTTCCAAGCAGCTCCTAACAAATTTGCGTTAAAATGGTTCAAATGTTGTAACTGTTTGAACTTAAACCCCCCAACTGAAGACCTTGTGTAATAGTAACAGTTAGCCAAAGGCTGCATTCATTTATCTGTCCAAGATCCGAATGCCTTCACAACAATTCTGTAACTTCTTTCCTCCATTTTCTTTCATGCTGACGGGAGGCGCAAACGCAGCGAAGTAGTACCAAGGAAATAACAAAGCACAAAGCCTAAGTGAGAAGAAATGCGTACATGAGTAACAACTTTGTCTATTATCGTCTAATAAGGAAGGAAACAAACTGAAACACAAGCTATTACAGAATTAGAGGTATATATAACCAGTCCATAGGAGTAAGCAAGTCCAAGCATACAAAAATCGGAGGTGACCGGTAGGATTACCGGTCATATTGGGCCCGACAGGTAAAAAAAAGGGTTCAAAAAAGTTATAAATATAGTTATTAAAGCGGTAAGATGAGACGCGGTGACTCGCTACTTTTTTACCGGCAAAGCACTTATGACGCGCGGCGAGGTGATGCCATACACACATCCTAACATAGGATGGCAGTAAATTAAATCAGCAATTTTAGTAGCACATGCATATCTTGATATTGTCGGTTCTTGAGCCTATGTAGCACTTATCCTCTTTCCGATTGCTCTTCTCCTATGTAGCACCCATCCTCCTTGTGAGTTTCTAACATGTAGTTTGTTACAATACATTACAATAATTCATATTTTAATTAATTGAGTAAATATGGATTGAGTAGCATACCTTGTTTTGGACCAGTCTTGGGATCATACACGATCTCGGAGGATGAAATACTTATACTTGCCATTTTTGTAGTGCTTTTGCATCAGAGAGAGGCGGAGAGCATAAATATCAGGTTTGTTGATCTGTTCTACTCGATCCCCGACGCCTCCCCTTCCTCCTCTGTCCCACAGGCGCCGGGAGGGAGGGGGAAGTGGGGAGGCTGGGAGGGAGGTAGAGGCCGGGAGGGAGAGGTGCTAGGGATGGTGGCGGCCGGGAGGGGAGGCCAGGAGGGAGGGGAGGGGGGACGTGAGGGAGAAGAGGGGGAAGGAATGAGTACATGGATCTGGAAGGCGACGCCGCGATGGGGATGGAGGCGCTGCGACGGGGATGGGGCGCGATGGTGGTGCAGCAGTAGCAGATGTCCAGCGCAAGGGGGATGGAGGCGCGATAGGGGCGGTGGCGGCGCTACACGCTAGGGTTCATGCGTCTAGGTGCTCTTTCTGTTTTCTCCCCGCTGGCCCCTCTCTTATTTCGCTCAAGCCTTCTTGTGGCGTCCGCCTCAGTCGTCCCCGACGCCATACACCACCTAAGCGATGCCACGGGGACGCCTCGAGTGTGAGGCGGACGCCATATCCAGGATTGGCGAGGCAGGGCTGTGGCGATACCTCCCTAACCACCTTACCGCCTAAGGGTTTTAACAACCATGGTTCTAAATTTTAAATTTGAATTTCAAATTAAAAAAGGTAGCAACAAATGCTACTATATGCTTGTTTGCAAGCTAATGAAAGTATTAGAGGTAAGGCAGCATAGCTAATTGTATAAATGCAGCAAAAACATGAACGCCTTCTTATGAATCGATTTCTTGTCAGAAGGATAATTTTGTGTCAAAACTTGTTTCCGTATTCACCGGTAACCAACTGGTAACCCGTCAATTACGGCCAGTAACATTCAAAATTCCTTTAGAGCATTCAATTCTTTGTTTGATAAAATTTGGCCGGTTTAAAACCGGTAACCAGCCGATATTTTCTGTATCCATTTTTTGAATCCTAGTAAGCAACACACCCCTCGCTCTTGTCTTGATAAAGGAAGACGCTTGCTCACCCAACTTTGCTTAAGCATCAGGGTTATTTTGCAGTGCCTGCGAACATGTGGTTACCAGGTATTCGCTGCATCTTCTATAGTTCTAGGACACCTATATATACACAAGAATCTGAAAAATAAAACCGTAGTTATATTAAATGTTTCACTAAAGTTGCAAGAGGTTCTATCACTTTAGTAAGAATTGGATTGTTCTAACCGTCATTCTTAACAGAATGCTTGTTTCCCCTAAAAATATTTATTTGCTTGTTCTGTCTTGAGGGAATTGCGATTCTGAAGGTAAAAAAGGGCCACTGTGGAATACTTTATACCAATACTGACATTAGCCAAGGTGATTCTATTCACTTTCCTTTTCAATGACAGTGATAATATAAATTGCAATCACTTGCAATGCTAATACTTGCCAATGTTATCAAATCTAATCGCAGCAGTTAGTCTGCTGCTGCATGAGCATGATATTTTGGGGTTTCATTAGCACCTGCTAAGAGACAAAAAAATGTTTTAGCAGTATGATGTCCATCAAGGGAAGAAAAGGGGTTAGATACAGGCAAATTATGCCTTGAACACCCCGGATGATCTTCTGAAGACAGAAAGCCACAGCAGTAATATGTGCATAGCCTTGCACACCTACAGACAGATAACTTACTTCAGCAAGAGGAGGTTGAGGGTATCGATTACTTGTAAAGATGAAATGTGGTAAAGCTTAACCTGCAAGCAGCTCACCCATGGCTCGTTGCACACTCAATACTGCAATCAGTTCACAGATTCTCCATCAATTCGAACCCTGACCTTTTCTTTTGCTGCCATTCTGCATTGCTCATTTAGCTCCTTGCTGCATCCATCTGTCGACAGATCTATTAGAGAAGGTGGGAGGCCCTTTTCTGGTAGTTTTAAGATCCCTGGACAATTGACTTTTGACTTTACTCATTCCATCACAAATTGGTGCATAGAACATGTCTCATCGTCACGGTCAATTGCGATAGATTCAATGACTACAATACACCTCCTGTTCGAAATAGTTACTTTAAACTTTTGGGCCATCTTTTAGTCCAGATTCATAGGCTTTCCTTAAACCCATGCAGGCTATATGTTCTCTGAACACGTTGGGTGGTAAGCCTTTAGTAAGCGGATCCGCTAACATCTTTGCTGTACTTATATGCTCAAGACTTATAATTTGATCCCGAACTTTATCTTTCACAACATAGTACTTTATGTCAATGTGTTTGGCGGCACCACTTGACTTATTGTTGTGGGCATACATTCTTCTTGGTTCATTATCGCAGTACAACTTAAGTGGTCTATTGATGTCGTCAACCACTTTTAAGCCGGTATGAACTTCTTTGATTCACTTCACCGCCCGTAGCCTCATAACATGCTACAAACTCGGCATACATTGTGGGCGATGTAGTGACGGTTTGCTTTGAGCTTTTCCACGATATAGCTCCTCCAGTGAGAGTGAAGACATATCCGGATGTCGACTTTCTATCATCTCCTTAAAATCGAATCTGTATACCCACTATATGGAGTAAATCGATCTTACGTATGTCATCATGAGGCCTTTTGTTCCTTGCAAATAACATAAGACTTTCTTTATCAATTTCAATGTTCTATTCGAGATTGCTCTGGAATCGCCAAATAACCCGGTAACAAAAGCTAAGTCGATGCGTGTGCACACTTGAGCATCTTGTAAGCTTCCGCAATTTGAAGCATATGGAACCGCTTTCATTTGATCGATCTCATCTTGGTTCTGAGGCATTGAAAATCCCCATATCCGTCGCCCTTGACTATAGGTGCGGTGAAGGACTACATTTATGCATCCCAAATTTCTTTAAGACTTTCTCTATATATGTCTTTTGTGATAGTCCCAATATCCCTTTGTTTCTATCCGGTGAATTTGATCCCTAGAGCGAACGAAGCTTCACCAAGATCTTTCATATCAAAGTTTGAGGACAAAAATCTCTTCGTCTCATGACGATGACATCACTACTAGCTAGTAGGATATCATCCACATCTGGGATTAGGAAGATAAATTTCCCATCTTTAAACTTTGTATAGACACAATTGTCCTCTACATTCTCTTTAAACCCAAATTTTCTTATTGTCTTGTCAAACTTCAAGTACCCTTGTCTTGAAGCTTGCTTTAACCCATAAATCGATTTCTTTAGGCATCCCATTCTTTCATTTTCTTCCATGACAAAACCTTTTGGTTGTGCCATGTAAACATTTTCCTCAAATCCCCATTAAGAAATGCGTCTTTACATCCATCGATGTAACTCTAAATCATAATGTGCTACTAATGCCATTATGATTACGAAGAATCTTTACATGAGGCGGAGAAAATGTCTCATTGTAATCAATCCCTTCTCTTTGTGTAAATCCTTTTGCCACAAGTCGCGCTTTGTATCTTTCTACATTCCCTTGGGAGTCGAGCTTTGTTTTGTAGACCCATTCTGACCCTCTGTTTTGGCTCCTTTAGGAACAATTTCCAAGTCCGGACTTTATTAGTCTTCATGGACCTCATTTCCTCTTCCATGGCCTCAAGCCATTTTGAAGAATTTTCGCTTCTCATGGCTTCTTCAAATGAGGTGGGGTCATCCTCCATTTGAAATTCTTACGTGTGATAAATCGATAATCATCGAAATAGTGATCTTCTTACTCTTTGAGACCTCCTCGGGGCCTCCATATTTGGTACATCTTCATTTGAAATCAGCTTTGTTGCTCCCCTCATTTGTGGCAATGGGTTCTATAGGATCTGAAGAAGCAGTTCCTCATTTTCATTCATTGTTGCCACGGGAGGAACAATAACAGTCTTTGCACCACGGTGTCTTATACCGTCGGTGCGGCGGCACAGGTAGTGGGAAGAGTGGCTCTTGAATCATCGGAGTGGGCACATATACCGCTTCTCTTCAAGATCAATCTCTCGAGCTACCATGCTCCCCTCATCATTTCATCTTCTAAGAAGGCAGCGTGTCTCGTTTCTACAAACTTTGTATATCTGTGCGGACGGAGAAACGAAAACCTTTTGACTTTCGGGGTAGCCAATGAAATGGCAACTTCTTTTTGGGATCTAGCTTCCCAAGGTTTGGGTTAAATACTTTAGCCTCGGCGGGACTCCCCACACACGTAAGTGGTTTAGTGAGGAACTCTTCACATCCACAACTCAAATGCGGTGTTTTGGGCACCGACTTACTAGGCACTCTATTGAGAATATGAATGGCGGTTTTAACGCCTCCATCCATAAACTCAATGGGAGTGTGGAGTAGCTCATCATGCTTCGCACCATATCCATCGAGTGCAGTTGCGTCTTTCGGCTACTCCATTTCTTTGAGGTTCGCCGGTGTAGAATCTTTGGGCTACTATGCCATTTTCTGTAAGAACCTGCATAAGGTCCAGGAACTTGTCCATATGGGGTATGTCGATCAGTAGTACTCCCCACGATCAGATCGAACTATCTTAATCTTTAAATCGTGTTGGTTTTCAACTTCAGCCTTAAAAATCTTGAATTTATCCAAGGCTTCATTTCTTTCTTTGATTGGATAAATGTATCCATAACGGGAGTAGTCATCTGTGAATGTTATGAACGAGTCATAACCATCCACACTTTTCACAGGAAAAGGACCACAAATGTCTGTATGAACAATTTGTAGAACTCCTGTGCTTCTTTTTGCGCCTTTCTTAATTTTCTTTACATATTTTCCTTTAATGCATTCTCTGCATTGTTCTAAGTCTGAGAACTCTAATAGAGGAAGAATTTCATTCTTAACTAGTCTTTCTATTCTCCCCCTCGAAATATGGCCTAAGCAGCGATGCCATAATTTCGACGATTCATTATGAGTTCTCTTTCGTTTTACATTTACGTTCGTGAGCGAGATTCAATCACTTTCTACGCGACGTTCTCATTATCGCATCGACATTCACATCATCACACAATGATAACAAATAAAGTTCATTTTGTAATATGGCAAGACCAACACATTCTTTATTAAATATTATTTCGCACTTGCCATTTCCAAAATTACAATCATAACCATCTTTATCCAAATTGGAAACACTAATCAAATTCCTCTGTAAAGAGGGTACAAAAAGAACATCTCTAAGTAAAAGATTGGAGCCATTAGCTAACTCTAATGAAAGATCGCCAACGGCTTCAACTTCTGCTTGGACTCCATTTGCGACTTTAATGCATCTTTCGTTTCTTTGCGTAGTCCTCGTCGAACGGAATCCCCTGTAAGGAATTAGCAACATGAACAGTTGCTCCTGAGTCAATCCACCAAGTGGATTTCGAATATTGTACATACAAGCATTCATTTATGAATGTAATAATGTTCTCACCTTTCTTTGCCATGATCATCTTCAAGTGTCGGGGCAGTTCTTCTTGTAGTGTCTGTCTTCTTCTGATGAAGACAACGATCTTTGTCTCTGACAAATTTGTTACTGTTGAGGTTGATGGACAGATGCTTTTCCTTGTTTCTTGAGAAAGAGTCTTGTGGAAGTTCTTTTCTTGTTATCCTTCACATAGTTGATAGATCCACCATGTGAGGATTTAAACCTTTCCTCCTCTTGAACACACATAGCTATGCATTTTTCTAAGTCCCATTTATCAGGTGCATATTGTAATTGACAACAAAAGTGTCAAACTTTATTCGCAATGAAGCAAAAATCAAGTGAATAAGGAACTCATCCTTGAGTGCCAAATCCATTAGTTTGAGCTTGGATGCCAAGTTGCTCATCCTCAATATGTGTTCTCTTATACCACCACCGAGAATACCTTTACATCACAAGTCGCTTAATCATTTTGTGTTGCATATGTCTTTGAAGAGCGATGAACCGACTCTTTATTTTATCAAGGTATACGTGGCAAGAGTGTCACGATCTGCGATTGAGCCCACAATTGTAGGCTCAATCGTGTTCTTTATCATGACCATACATTTCTTGTTGGTGTGGTCCATTCTTATGCTCTAGGTCATAAGACATCCGTAAGAGCATGATCTCTCTCTTTTACGCAAGCGATATCATCCTCATTTTGACCCCTCACTGGTGCCGTAGGCTCAGTGGGTCGTGCTGTAGTGAGGACCCAGTCCACCTCAGCCAAGATAAACGCTAAGTCTATCTTTTTCTTCCACTCTCCATAATTATCTCCTTTGAGAGTGGGTATTTCTCTGATACAACTCATCAAGTTGTATCCTCCTGAAAATTTAGATCAAATGAAGTGAGAACGTAACATTAAAATTATATGCCTTATTTCCAACGTTGGTCAAAATATGACATACAATTAAATCAATTTTATCTATACATTAAATCTATATCACCGTTGGGCAGAAATAGAAACAATGCATAAAAACATCATCAATTAAAATTATAATACTGTTATTATCAACTTTGGTCAGAAAATAACAATATCATAATTCACAATTAAATTCTTAAAAAATTAAACTCTCTCGTTGGTTCGAATTTAATTAAAAGAATTAATCAACATTAACTTTTGCAGCGGAAACTGTAATTATTCTAAAATAATTCAATATTCAGAAGCATAATAACTATATACAATTAATCTCTGGAAATAATAACACGTTGGTGTAAAATTTACAGAGATTTTATACAATTCTTCTATTGAAATTCACTCAAAAATACTTCTGAAAATAAATTAAATTCAATTTTACGTATTCTTTATTCATAAAGTAGGAAAAAGCGTGCAAAAGGTTTTTCTTGTTCAAAACCGCCAAAGCTGTTTGAACCAAGCCATTTGGCCCGTCTCGTGTTTCGGCCCATTCTTGTTTCTTGGCCCACGGCTGCTAGGGTTTAATAGCGGTAGTCGGTTCACATCGACTACGGTGGATTCCATTCAGCGAAACCTCACGGCCTTGATGCAATCTCGGCCGTCGATTCAATCGGCGGTGGCGTCAATTCGAGGTATAAAATGACGCGATGGCGCCGCGCCCCCGTGAAACCCTAAATCATTTGCTCTTCTCCATCTCTCTCGTCTCTCTCTCGTTTCTCTCCCGAGCGGCGCAACAAGGAGAAGACACCGAACGGAGGCGCTTGTGAGAGGAACGAGAGAAACGCCGCCATGCGCCCTCTCGCCGGCGTCTGCGCTCCCCGAAGGGCGGCGCGCCGTCAGCGGCTCCGTGTCGGCGGCTCGGCCCATTGAGCGCGCGGTTGTCTTCCCGCGCACGCCGTGAGCCACGGCTCGCCCAACCTCTCTTACTCGGGTAACATCCGATATCTCTCGGATCCGGAGTTCTAGGGTTAGGTTTTGCTTTTCTTTTCGGTTTGTTTTTCTTTTACCGTCCGGATCTGAGCCATTCATTGCTCGATACCATTGTTAGATCTAGGGTTAGATCTCTCTTGGTCTTTGGTTGCTTTGGGTTCTTGTTTTGATGGATCGGGTTCGAGAGAGGCCAGGAGAGAGAGAGGGTTACCGTCAAAGTAGATGAAGGCGAAGGATTGGCCATGGTAGGTTGCGGTGGTGGTGGCGGCGGTGGTCGATCCGTCCCTCGGGTGTAGCCATTGTAGTCGATCCGTCGGTGTCGGTGGCGATGGAAGTCCGTTCTTGTCTCCTCAAGCGGTGGCGTGTCTGGCGGTGGTGCTTCCGTCGCAAGCACCTCTTAGATCGAGATAGGGTTGTTGGTTAGGGTTTTGGCGGCGGCACGGTGATCCTTAATTCTTGTCGCCGGCCCCTACCACTATTTATATGGCGCTGGCGACAGGGGCCCACCAGCCTAATGGGCTGGGCGCCCCTGATCAGGGCGCGATCGAAGGGGAATGAGGCATTTAGCCGTTGGGCCAAATGCCTCAGGAGATCATTCTAACAAATTGGTGATCACTAGATGCTCAAGGCAGGGAAGGTTATAAAGGTCCGCAGGAAGATGTAAGAGATTCGGGCAGTTCTCAATTTGGAGCAACCTGAGGGAAGTGAGGCACTGAAGTGCTCTCTCATGCTCCTTTGTTAGGCCCACCATTCTCTCAATATGCTTGCTTCCAATAAAATAATAAGAGCCTAGCGTCAGCCTACTGAGAGAGGTGAGGCGTTTGCAGATAGGTACTATGAGGATAGAGGGGTCATCAATCGTAAGGCAATCCAATTGAGACCACAGGCCATGGTTCCATGGCTGTTGGAACTGAGACCACAGGCCATGGCTCCATGACTGTTGGAACACAAACTCCAAATGTGGAATTAAGGCTGGGCAATCCGATACTGTCAACTCCGTAAAGCCTCTGATGTGCAGCAAGCCCTCTAGTGAAGATAGAGATCTACAATTCGCAACTGTCAGACATTCCAATGCTGTGCATGATCCTAGCTGCAGAGACATTAAATTTGGACTGTCATGTACCCACAACCTGAAGAGGGAGGGAAGGAAGGACAGCAGGTGGGATTGAAGGTTGTCTGTGAGATCCCAGATACTGAGGTTCTGGACCGACGGGGGAAGCAGAATGCTGGTTTGGCCACTGCCTCCCTCTTGCTCTCGCAATTTGAGATCCCACGTCACGGACAACTCAGGACTAATTGAAATATCCAGGACGTCGAGAGAGTTGAGGAATTGCAATCCCTCCAACACAGCCAGTTGTTCACAATTTCTGATTTCCAGATGCTCCAATGCAGTGCAAGACGAATGCAGTTGCAGAGACATCAACCGTGGGCTCTTCCATATTGACAACATCCTGAGGGAGCTCATATTCTCTCCAAGGACTACTTCCGCTGGGAGATGGTCTATAAAAATTTTATTAAGTAACAGAGGAAGGGGATTTCCATTTTCCCAGAACATGGATGAGAGCAGACTGGGGCACCCTCTAATTTCTAGCTCTTTGAGGGACTTGAGAGCCGCAAAGCCTCCCTTTCCCCCACCAAGGATCATATCTGGGCAATTGGAAATATGTAACTTCCCTAGAGATGAACAGACATCTGTTGGAACCTGAAGAATACACTCATCTGGTGCTGCAGCTGGGCATCCTGATGATGAAGCCAAATTGCTGCCTCCTGCCTCTTCCAGGGGACAATTGATCAGCAATAACTTAACGTTTGGACAATCTGTTAAATGCAACATAAACATGGTCTGAGTGTGTGACAACATCTGAGATATCCACTTCCCTGCGATACCACATCTCCCTATTTTGAGACGTTTGAGAAATGGGAGTACAAAGCACATAGCAGCCGAATTTCCCTCATGGTTAACATTGGCATCTGATGTAACATGCGGTGAAACAAAATTAGGGCAGTCTTCTATTGTTATTTCTGACAATGCAAGGGACATCGGATCTGGACACTCCCTTATGTGTATGCTTCTACACTTTTGATTACCAAATGGCAAAATCTTGTCATCGAGCATCCTCATCTCACCAGAAGAGAGACCAAATCCACCGACATTTTTGTATATTTCTGGAATTTCCGAAGATCCCTTCATCACATAAGGAATATTAGCAACAGTTGCAAGAGGACATGATACTGTTACACGAGGACAATCACGAATGGTGAGGTTACAGAGGCCAGGAAAACATTTCATCTCCTTCCCCTCATTAGACAAACTTTGCAGAGGTAGACAAGTAGCTAGTTTGCTGCATTTCTCCATATGAAGTGTTCTTAAGCAAGAGGGTAATTGGTGCTCATCTGGACCAACGAATGTTTCCAACTTCGACATCTCGATCAGGACCAACTCCTCCAAATAGGGAATTATAACCTCTTTGAAGGCATGCATTCTGACTAAAGTCAACTTCTTGAGAGCTTGCAGTTCTCCAAGTGATGGGGGTATAAGCCATTCCCTGCAGTTCTCTAAATGAATTGTCTGCAAAGAGGTAACTGAGAGATTAGCGGCCAGCCAACTTGGGGATGTAACACCCATGTACCCGGTTATGTGGAGATGCTTCAGGTTTCGATGTGGCTGAAGAGCCTCAAGCACACCTGCTGCTCCCTGGGCAGAAAGTCCAGAACTCACACCACAATCATGCCATGACAAGCTTAGTTCATCGAGGTGGCTTTTGTCTGTTAGTCTCGCCCGGCAAGCCTCAGTTCCAGATTTGATGTTCTCTAGGTGGGAAACTCGGAGTAATACAAGCTCATTCATCAATTCAATCTGTCCTATATCAAAGCCAGCGGTATTTTGAACCATGAAATTTTGTAGTTCCTGAAGACAAGTCATTTTGCCTACATAAGCAATGCTTGAGTGAACCCACTGAATCCCAACGAGATGCCTCAATTTGACAAGATTACAGAGTTTTCCGTAATCAACCTCATAGACACCATCTAATACTTGAAGATTGTAAAATTTGCTCACATCTTGACGCTTAGCTCCCATTTTTCGGACAGTATCCAGATTCAAATAGCGAAGATGGCAAGGATTCAAAATATCACAAATAGAATAATCAAGAAAAGCACAAGCTCTATCAGAACAGATAAACATTCCTTTTAATAGCAGCAGACGCAGTCTTTGTGCTTCTCCGAATATGTTTTGGAAGAATCTTAAAAAGCAACACTTACATACTCCAATTAACATCAGGGTCCTCAACTTTCTCACTGACCTTACTTTGTACAGCTGTTTCTCAATCTTCTTAACCAGTAATGGGTAGTCAGATGATCTATATGGATAACATGTGATAGACAAATGACGTATTCCTGGTAATATTACTTTGGGCCCTGAGCCATCTAATGTAACACATTCATTTGCTGAAACCAAACATGCCAAATCATGCATAAGATCATGCATCACATAGTATCCACTAACCATGGCCAAATGATTCATTTGCTGGAAAAAACCAAAACTGACTAAATCAGCCAGATATCCGGCTCCTATCTCCTCCAGTCTCTTGCTTGTGTTATTCTTATACACAAAATCTTGTGAAATCCACATTTGGACCAACTCTGCTTCATGAAATCTATAATCCTTGGGGAACAAAGAACAGTAAGAGTAACACTCCTGTAAATGGCAGGGTAGATGATCGTAACTTAGCTTAAGAGCAGGAATGATACCATCACTAGTCTGCAGGGATTTCCACTCTTCATCTCTTAGAATTCTGCTCCAGTGCTCTACAGTAACACTCTTCCTCAATAGTGCACCAACAGTTTTTGCTCCTAATGGATAACCCTTTAATTTACGAGCAATTTCGACCAATAGTCTGTAGCCTTGGATGCCTTGTATTTCTCGTCACCAAACGCATATGATTTAAACAACAGCCAGAAATCATTCTCTTCCAATGCATCCAAATTAACTTGGTCCACTGTGCCTATCACATGTGCCAGGATAGATCCCTTGTAGTCACCAGAACAAAATTACCTACTGCTTGATTGTGTTTCAAAGGAGCCAACAAGTTATCCCATTTGTCTGAAATATCCCATACATCATCTAGAATAAGTAGAAACCTCCTTGATTGTGTATTTTCTTGAGCATTTGCTGAAGCCTGTTAAAGTTCCTTATATTTGTGTGTTCTTCTTCGGTGACATAATCTAACATCTCGTGTGTGAGCCTTACTGGATCAAAGTTATCAGACACACAAACCCACATCTTCCTCTCAAAATGACTTTCCACTCTTGGATCATTGTATACAAGCTGAGCGAGAGTTGTCTTTCCCACCCCTCCATTACCTACCATCGGCAGAACTGTCAAACCACCAAGAGTATCACTTGTCATTAGCTCTACGATCCAGTCTCTCTCTTTATCCCTTCCATACACCTTCCGTTCAGCAACATACGATCCCGTGAGACGTGAGCTCGAGATTTCCCTCTGGCCCTGGTTTGACATTGCAACCGAATCCAGTTTATCTAGTTTGAGTGCCTGACGTACTGGGACAGTGATGTGTCGTGACTGTCTAACGATTTCCTTCATGGTGTGAAGAATACCCTGCCTTCTGTCGTGTGGCACACAAAGCACGTCAACGATGTTCGTGTGCATTAGCTCATCACTGCTCCAGAGATCAGAAGATGAGGTACACAAAGGCGCACTGGAATAGCCTGCAGAGGTAGATACACTACTTGTTACATCAAAAGGATGCAAAACAAAAGAGAGAACATTTTGTTGTGTTAATTACTTAATCACTGTTGCTCTCTGAATACAATTACTCAAGGTGATGCATACTAGAATAAGCAAGTAGCTGCAACTTCTAGAGTCAGCGGCCGATAAGGCGAAAAGTACCTCCTTCGATCTGCTGCTTCAGGCGGTAGAAGCTGAGCTCATCCAGCACATCCTCGCCGTCATACTGCAGCTGCTTCTGGTCTTGGAGACATAGCACCAGCTGCTCGTTCTTGATCTTTCTTGTTCGAGCTGCCCCTGTTAGAGTTGATCTCGGGCATTTGGCCCAACGGCCAAATGCCCAACCCCACATGATCTGCGCCCTGATCGGGGGCGCACCGCCCAGCTAAAGATGGCTGGTGGGCCCCTGTCGCCAGCGCTATAAAAGAAGGTGGGAGCCGGGGCGGCACGGATCACCAAGTTGAACG
Organism: Hsuehochloa calcarea; assembly: GCA_036346395.1. Taxonomy (NCBI): domain Eukaryota; kingdom Viridiplantae; phylum Streptophyta; class Magnoliopsida; order Poales; family Poaceae; genus Hsuehochloa; species Hsuehochloa calcarea. Next base: position 8,588,428 of record CM070608.1, read on the forward strand.
CGCCGCCGCCACAAACCCTAACCGCACAAGAACCCTAATCCGATCAATAGGGGGGCGCTGAAGCGACGGGATTGCTCACCGCCGACTCCACCGACCCGATCGACTACGGCCGTCCTCGCCTCCGCTCGGGACACGCACTAGGGAGGATCGACTACATTGTCTTCACCAGCGAGGTCGACCACCACCGTCTCTACTACCGCAAGCCGCCATGGCGACTCATCCTACTCTACATCAGAAGGTAGCAAGAACCCATCCTATCTCTCTCTCTCTCTCGCGTTGGTTTCTTATGAACCGAACCCCAAGAACACAGATCCAAACAAAGGAGATCAAAGATCAAAGAAATCCTAACAATGGTATCGAGCCTCAGCGGCGAAGATCCAAAAAAAAGATTCAAAGAAAAGAACCCTAACCTAGAACTCCGGATCTAAGACAAATCGGGTCTTACGGAGTAGCGGAGGTCGCGCGACCGGAGCTAGTTGTCGTCGTCGCCGGTCCGTCGCAGTAACCGCTCCCGAGAGCGTCGTGCGCCAGAAAGAAGCGGCGCCAAGGAACCCTCGGCGGCGACGCGGCTCTCTCGGGAAGCGCGACGCCTTGCGAAGAGGACACGGCGGCGCCGGGCTCTTCGGCTTCGCTTGTTTCTTCTTCGTTTCCGCCGCTCGGGAGCGAGAGAGAAACAAGCGAGAGAGAGACGGGAGAACGGAGAATGGGTTAGGGTTTTCGGGCCGAGACGCCGCACGCGGGGTTTTGTTCGAGCGCGCGCCGCGAGCCGTCGGATCTGTCGACAGTTGAGATCGGCGATCTGCAGAATGGATAGCGCGGATCGCGCGGATGCGTCGGATTTCAGCCGTCGGATGTGAATCAAAACGCTGCGCAATCGAGAAAACCCTAACGGTAGTGGCCGAAAGCGATAATGGCCGAGGAAGCACGTGTAATGGTTGAAATCGGTGGGTTAAATTTGAATGGCGGTTTAAGCGATAGAAATGACCGGTTTGCAGTTTTTAAGCGGTTATGAGCGATAACACGAAAATTGAATTTAATTTATTTTGAAGTTTTTGAGTGAATTTCAATAGAAAAATTGTATAAAATCTCTGTAAATTTTGCACCAACGTGTTATTATTTCCAGAGATTAATTGTGTATAGTTATAATGCTTCTGATAATGAATTATTTTAGATTAATTACAGTTTCCGCTGCAAAAGTTAATGTTGATTAATTCTTTTAATTAAATTCGAACCAACGAGAGAATTTAATTTTTAAGAATTTATTGTGAATTATGATATTGTTATTTTCTGACCAAAGTTGATAATAACAAGATATTATTTTTAATTGATATTTTTATACATTGTTTCTATTTACGCTTAGCGGTGATATAGTTTTAATGTATAGATAAAAATGATTTAATTGTATGTCGTATTTTTTGACCAACGTTGGAAATAAGGCATATAATTTTAATGTTACGTTCTCACTTTATTTGATCTACATTTTCAGGAGGATACAACTTGATGAGTTGTATCAGAGAAATACCCACTCTCAAAGGAGATAATTATGGAGAGTGGAAGAAAAAGATAGACTTAGCGTTTATCTTAGTGAGGTGGGTGGGTCCTCGCTCAAGACGACCCCGAGCCTCTGGCACGGTGAGGGTCAAAATGAGGATGATCTTGCATGGCGAGAAAAGAGAGAGATCATGCTCCCTTACGGATGTCTTATGACCTAGAGCATAAGAAATGGACCCTGACCAACAAGAAATGTATGGTTGTGATAAAGAATACGATTGAGCCCGCAATTGTGGGCTCAATCATGACTATGTTCTTGTCACAGAATACCTTGATAAAATAAAGAGTCAGTTTACTGGCTCTTCAAAGACATATGCAACACAGCTGATTAAACAGCTTGTGACAGAGAGGTATTCTGGTGGTGGGATAAGAGAACACATATTGAGGATGAGCAACTTGGCATCCAAGCTTAAACCAATGGATTTGGCACTCAAGGATGAGTTCCTTATTCACTTGATTTTTGCTTCATTGCCAAACAGTTTGACACTTTTGTTGTCAATTACAATATGCAGCCCGATAAATGGGACTTAGAAAAATGCATAGCTATGTGTGTTCAAGAGGAGGAAAGATTTAAATCCTCACATGGTGGATCTATCAACTATGTGAAGGATAACAAGAAAAAGAACTTCCACAGTACCTCCTTCTCAAGAAACAAGGAAAAGCATCATCCATCAACCTCAACAGAATAAATTTCTTTGTAGACAAAGATCGGTGTCTTCAACTGCAAGAAGAAAGATACACTACAAGAAGAAGCATCACGATTACTTAAAGATGATCATGGCAAAGAAAGGTGAGAACATTATTACATTCATAAATGAATGCTTGTATGTACAATATTCGAAATCCACTTGGTGGATTGACTCAGGAGCAACTGTTCATGTTGCTAATTCCTTACAGGGATTCCGTTCGACGAGGACTACGCAAAGAAAGCGAAAGATGCATTAAAGTCGCAAATGGAGTCAAGCGAAGTTGAAGCATTGGCGATCTTTCATTAGAGTTAGCTAATGGCTCCAATCTTTACTTAGAGATGTTCTTTTTGTTCCCTCTTTACAGAGGAATTTGATTAGCGTTTCCAATTTGGACAAAGATGGTTATGATTGTAATTTTGGAAATGGCAAGTGCGAAATATTATTTAATAAAGAATGTGTTGGTCTTGCCATATTACAAAATGAGCTTTATTGTTATCATTGTGTGATGATGTGAATGTCGTATGCGATAATGAGAACGTCGCGTGCGAAAGAAAGTGATGAATCCTCGTCTCGAATGTAAGCGAAAACGAAAGAGAACTCATAATGAATCGTCGAAATTATGGCAATCATCGTTTGGGCCATATTTGAGGGGAGAATAGAAAGACTAGTTAAGAATGAAATTCTTCCTCTATTAGAGTTCTCGACTTAGAACAATGCAGAGAATGCATTAAAGGAAAATATGTAAAGAAAATTAAGAAAGGCGCAAAAGAAGCACGGGAGTTCTACAAATTGTTCACGGACATTTGTGGTCCTTTTCTGTGAAAAGTGTGGATGGTTATGACTCGTTCATAACATTCACGAATGACTACTCCGTTATGGATATATTTATCCAATCAAAGAAAGAAATGAAGCCTTGGATAAATTCAAGATATTTAAAGTGAAGTTGAAAACCAACACGATTTAAAGATTAAGATAGTTCGATCGATCGTGGGGGAGTACTACTGATCGACATACCCCATATGGACAAGTTCTGGACCTTTGCGAGGTTCTTACAGGGAAAATGGCATAGTAGCCCAATATTCTACAAGGCGAACCTCGGCAAAATGGAGTAGTGAAAGGCGAGCTGTACTCGATGGATATGGTGCGAAGCATGATGAGCTACTCCACACTCCCATTGAGTTTATGGATGGGCGTTAAAACCGCCATTCATATTCTCAATAGAGTGCCTAGTAAGTCGGTGCCCAAAACAAATGCGAGTTGTGGACGGGAAGAGTTCCTCACTAAACCACTTGCGTGTGTGGGGAGTCTGCGAGGCTAAAGTATTTAACCCAAACCTTGGGAAGCTAGATCCCAAAGCGAGAAGTTGCCATTTCATTGGCTACCCGAAAAGTCAAAAGGTTTTCGTTTCTCTTGTCGAGACAGATATACAAAGTTTGTAGAAAGCGAGACACTTTGTCTTCTTAGAGGATGAAATGATGAGGGGAGCATGGTAGCTCGAGAGATTGATCTTGAAGAGAAGCGGGTATATGTGCCCACTCCAATGATTCAAGAGCCACTCTTCTCACTACTGCTTTGCCGCACCAAGCGGTACAAGATCTTGTGGTGCAAGACTGTTATTGTTTCTCTGTGGCAACAATGAATGAAAATGAGGAACACATTCTTGAGGATCATATAGAACCCATTGTCACAAATGAGGGGGAGCATGACCTCAAGCAGAAGATGTACCAAATGTGGAGGCCCAGGAGGTCTCAAAGAGTAAGAAGATCGGCTATTTCGATGATTATCAGATTATCATCTGAGAGGAATTTCAAATGGAGGATGATCCACCTCATTTGAAGAAGCCATGAAGCGAAAATTCCTCAAAATGGCTTGAAGCCATGGAAGAGAAATGAGGTCCATGAAGGCTAATAAAGTGCAGGACTTGAAATTATTCCTAAAGGAGCCAAAACAAGAGGGTGTAAATGGGTCTACAAAACAAAACTCGACTCCCAAGGGAATGTAGAAAGATACAAAGCGCGACTTGTGGCAAAGGTTTTACTCAAAGAGAAGGGATTGATTACAATGAGACTTTTCTCCGGTCTCATGTAAAGATTCCTTCGAATCATAATGGCATTAGTAGCACATTATGATTTAGAGTTACATCAGATGGATGTAAAGGCGGCATTTCTTAATGGGGATTTGGAGGAAAATGTTTACATGGCACAACCAAAAGGTTTTGTCATGGAAGAAAATGAAAGAATGGGATGCCGCCTAAAGAAATCGATTTATGGGTTAAAGCAAGCTTCAAGACAGTGGTACTTGAAGTTTGTGAGACAATAAGAAAATTTGGTTTTAAAGAGAATGTAGAAGACAATCGTGTCTATACAAAGTTTAAAGGCGGAAATTTATCTTCCTAATCCTGTATGTGGATGATATCCTACTAGCTAGTAGTGATGTCGATGCGCTCTTTCGAGACGAAGAGATTTGTCCTCAAACTTTGATATGAAAGATCTTGGTGAAGCTTCGTTCGTTCTAGGGATCGAAATTCACGGGATAGAAACAAAGGGATATTGGGACTATCACAAAAGACATATATAGAAAGTCTTAAAGAAATTTGGGATGCATAAATGTAGTCCTTCACCGCACCTATAGTCAAGGCGTGAGATATGGGGATTTTCAATGCCCCAGGAACAATATGAGATCGATCAAATGAAAGCGGTTCCATATGCTTCAAATTGTCGGAAGCTTACGGTATGCTCAAGTGTACACATACGACTTAGCTTTTGTTACGGGTTACTTGGCGATTCGAGCAATCTGGAATAGAACATTGAAATTGATAAAGAAAGTCTTGCGTTATTTGCAAGGAACAAAAGGCCTCATGATGACATACTGAAGATCGATTTACTCCATATAGTGGGGTATCTGATTCGATTTTGCGGAGATGATAGAAAGTCGACATCCGGATATGTCTTCACTCATTGGAGGAGCTATATCGTGGAAAAGCTCAAAGCAAACCGTCACTACATCGTCCACAATGTATCAGGAGTTTGTAGCATGTTATGAGGCTACAGGGGCAGTGGTGGCAAAGAAGTTCATACCGGTTTAAAAGTGGTTGACGACATCACTAGACCACTTAAGTTGTCTTGCGATAATGAACCATGATAATGTATGCCCACAACAATAAGTCAAGTGGTGCTGCCAAACACATTGACATAAAGTACTATGTTGTGAAAGATAAAGTTCGGGATCAAATTATAAGTCTTGAGCATATAAGTACCGCAAAAATGTTAGCGGATCCGCTTACTAAAGGCTTACCACCCAACGTGTTCAGAGAACATATAGCCGGCATGGGTTTAAAGGAAAGCCTATGATTCCTGGACTAAAAGATGGCCCAAAAGATTAAAGTAACTTTTTCAGAACAGGGAGGTGTATTGTAGCTGTTGAATCTATCGGCAATTAACCGTGACGATGAGACACGTTCTATGCACCAATTTGTGATGGAATGAGTAAAGTCAAAAGTAATTAAAGATAAAGCACAGATTGAGATCAAGGGGGAGAATGTTAGAGTTGATCTCGGGCATTTGGCCCAACGGCCAAATGCCCAACCCCACATGATCTGCGCCCTGATCGGGGGCGCACCGCCCAGCCCAAGATGGCTGGTGGGCCCCTGTCGCCAGCGCTATAAAAGAAGGTGGGAGCCGGGGCGGCACGGATCACCAAGTTGAACGCGCCGCCGCCACAAACCCTAACCGCACAAGAACCCTAATCCGATCAATAGGGGGGCGCTGAAGCGACGGGACTGCTCACCGCCGACTCCACCGACCCGATCGACTACGGCCGTCCTCGCCTCCGCTCGGGACACGCACTAGGGGAGGGATCGACTACCGCTGTCTTCACCGACGAGGTCGACCACCACCGTCTCTACTACACGCAAGCCGCCATGGCCAGCTCATCCTACTCTACATCCGAAGGTAACCGAACCCATCCCCTATCTCTCTCTCTCTCTCGCGTTCGGTTTCTTATGAACCCGAACCCCAAGAACACCAGATCCAAACAAAGGAGATCAAAGATCAAAAGAGAAATCCTAACAGCCCCAAGCAACAACTTGATTATGGTCATCTCACCCTCCAGATCCTTCACAACACTGCTCAGGCCAACAGCTTCGTAAGCCGCCTCCTCTTCGAGCTCCCCAAAGATGGATTTTCCCTTTGCTGCCGGCACCATGGCCATGGTCTCCAAGTGCAGTAACGTAATACACATCGACTAGCGCCTTTGCAAGAGTTATGGCTAAAAAAAGATGTTCTCAAGTAGCTACCTAATTAAAAAAAGAGCATAATAAAATTGCAAGAGCAAAACAAGAGCATTTTTAAGAAGCTGCCGTAAAACTAAACGGAGCCTACAACTAAGTGACAGTGACTAACAAAAAATACGACATGCGTAGTAGACATTAACAGAATTTTTTTATTATTAATTAACATTTTTTTAAATTTTATTTTAAAGTTAACCCCGCGAACTTTATTTTCAATTATGACCCCTTTAGTCACGTCATCACACGTGACGTGATAAAATAACGCTGTCATATCAGCCCGTATCTAGGCAAATTTTTATCACACCACCACCCGTAGTATGACAGTGCTGTTTGAACACAGAGTGGCGTGACAAAAAGTGCTAGTAATAATAAAAAATTCACATTAACACATTGTACCATCCATCCATTTAGATTCTGTACCGTTTTATATGTATCCTCTTTTAACTTGGATCGCAACAAGTTGCTGTCAAAATTACGTGTGAAAACCGAAATCCGGAACGAAACAACCGAGAAGCAGCCATTGTAGATAAGACTTGTGAGCACAAAAGAACCAGGACTGCTGAGGACGTGATATCACTGGAGGAAAGGGATGGGAGGGCGTTGGCATCTGAGTTTACGAAACAATGGAGGGTGAGGCGAATAGTGTTGCTTTGCTAGTTTGCTACACCACCAGCGTGACGATGTGCTCCTACCAACCGTAGGTGATTGCGCGATTGGTGTGTTAGAAGTGAGTCCATAAGTGTAAAGGTACATTTATTCTTGAAATTTTAAGGTATACATGGTTTAATCTTATATTAGCTAGACAAGTGGTAGGAGAGCAATTTATAAGGTAGAGTCCTTGCCACCCCTTGAAACATATGACACATGACATAAGGTGACATGATGACTATAGCTAAAGTCGTACACGCATGTATGCACATGCACGCATATATTCACGTGGTAATTGCGTGACTTGCGATGCGCGACCGTGAACGTGAACGTGTCGAAACACAGTGGTCGGATCCATATACCAGTGTGGTCGAAGCACAGTTATCGAAAAATACTGGTCGGATCCGCAGACCAGTGTGGTCGAAACACTGTGGTCGAAAAATAGTGGTCGGATCCATAGACCAGTGTGGTCGAAATACACTGGTCGAAGCTGTAGACCAATGTGTAATCGTGATATGATAAACACTTCTTAATTACCATTAATTGGTTTTGAATTAGCAGTTACCAGTGGTTTAATATGTACTTTATTATGCAGTTAATAGAGAGTAATTGTCTCGACTTTTAAAAGATCTAGAGACGTCCAGACCTGAGATCGGATTGATTCACTTCCATGTTCTTCTTCTCTGTTATATTGTGCTGAAGAGTTGTGCTGTCGAACTAAGTCATCCCTTCTCCTCGGCGTTCACTGGGAAGGAGGTTGACTGGGAAAGATTTGTGCCCTTTGCAAGTGGGAAGATGGTAGGTTGGTAGCGAGGATAGTACCAAGTTCATGAGGGTTAACTTGCCCGCCGTGGATTGGAGCTTTCCTTTCCATCTCGGTAGTCTTGCACTTAGCTTTTTGATGAGGGGCATGTAGTGAGTTTTCCTAAGTTTGCGCACATGCAGTGGTAGGCCCAGATAACGGCAAGGGAACTCCTTACTTTCTCCCGAAAAAGGTTGTAAGATATCTTGGAGATCAAGCTCTTCACATTTAATAGGATAAACTACATTTTTTTGGAGGTTGGTTACTAGACCCGTCGCCTCACCGAAAACTTGCAAGATTTGTTGTATGGCTTGGATTTCATCCTTGATGAGGTTCATAAAGATAGCCGCATCATCTGCATAGGGCGAAGTTCTTATCCGGATTATCCTAGACTGGATCGAGGGGATAGGATGTTATCTTGAGTTGCGCGATCAAGGATTTTTTTAAGTAGGTCAATTGCCATGATGAATAGCATTGGTGATAGTGGGTCACCTTGGCGAACCTCTCGTTGGTGGTAGAATCTTTTCCCCGGGTTGCCATTGACTAGGACGTTGGAGGATGTGTTGCCAAACAAGATTGAGATCTACTCCCACCACCTAGGTCCAAAACCCAATTGCTCTAGAACCTCTAGCACGTACCCCCAGTGGACTGAGTCAAATGCTTTTGCAATGTCTAGCTTGAGGAGCAAGGATGGTGTCTTGGTCTTGGATGCATCTTTTTTTTATGAAGGTGCTTTGGCAAGGGGAGATGATGGAGTCCAGGTGAGGGGCTAAGCAGTTTGCTAATAGATGGGAGAAGATTTTGCCAATGTTATGAATCAGGCTGATCGGTTTGTGGGTGATAGGCTGTACTGAAGTTAAGTTTGGTGCCTAAGGCAGTGTGTAAGCTTTTCCAAAAATCTGAAGTAAATACTGATCCTTTATCTTGTGATCGTCTTTGGTACCCGTGTAGAGTGACTATCCTTTCCACATAGAGTCAGCTAGTCTATCCATCGAATATTTTTGGTTGGTGGCAATGAAGTGGGCTGATTTGGTAAGGCAGTCCACGATGACCCAAATTGCAAAGTCAAACCACCGCTGTAATAGTCAACTTGTTGAATTAGAATAATCAAGCAACAGCTGTTCCGCCACCAGCTCATCACCATTCCAAGTTAGCAGAGTATATCAGGACTCGCCCGCCTACGTTTTCTCATTCGTCATAACCTTTCGAAGCAAAAGATTGGCATCGCTCCGTTGAGAAAAAGCTTGCCATTGCTCAATGCAATGATCGTGAGTAAGTTCTTTATGCTTCACATCAATTGGAAGGTACAGCAGCAGAATGATGGGAGAACTACACCGCAGCTCATGAGAACTCGCAAGCTATTACCTGGGAGGAATTTTCAACAGCTTTTCGTCAAGCTCATGTTCCAGATGGTATCGTGGAAATGAAAAAGAATGAATTTCATGAACTACAGCAAGGAAACATGTCTTTGGGTGAATATCTCAACAAGTTCACTCAACTTTCTCGCTATGCTCTAGAAGATGTTGCTACAGATAATGCACGTCAGAAGCGATTCAAGCGTGGGCTCAACGCCAATTCGAAATGCAAGTTATCGGGAATGATTATGTGGATTTTCAGCACATGGTGGATAAAACCCTACTCATAGAAGATTCTTGTCATGAGTTGGACGAATATCGCAAAAGAAAAATGATACAACATGGAGTTCATCAGAATCAACTATAGAGAACCAGAACCAATGCTCAGTAGCCTTTTCGTTCCAATAATTCATCTGTCGGATTCAGAACTACAACACCAATATCTCATGCAGGAAACACATGAATTACCAATGTTAATAACAACAACAATCATCAATCTCAGATGACCAACAATCAGGCTGCAGGAGTTACTTGTTACAATTGTCATTAGACATGTCATTATGCTAACAAGTGTCCGCAGAAGTAAGGGCTGACACCAATTCCTTTCAATTTGGGAGTTACACCAGCCAGAACTTTTTTGCCAGCAGTAGGAAGAGGAATACCTCAGACTCCAAATCAAGCTACCAGGACTCCATCAACTGCAACAAGGGGAAGGCTGAATCACGTCACTACAGAAGAAGTTAAACCAGTTCAGAACGTTGTTTCTGGTACGTCTTTAAGTTAGACCTGCGTTAGAACCCATTCTTTAGTCAACCCATATCTCGGGGACGAGATTCCTCTAAGGGGCGGAGGTTTGTAACATCCTAAAAGTTTGGTTTGTTTTGAAGTTTTAAAAGTAAAAAATAACAATTTGGATTTTTCTGCTAAAGTTAAAATCTTAATCTGAATTTTTTGAATAAAAAACAATTTAATATGAATAAATTTAACATCAACTATTGTCAAAATTATTTTATTTGGATTCTGTGTACTTGGATATATTTTTTAGATTTTTCTGAGTTCATTTGCTATTTGAATTTTCAGTATTTTCTAGAAAGAAAAACCAATTTAAAATCTCATTATACTCCTGGGCCGAATCTTCTGCCGTGGCCCATTTCTATTTCTTTTGGAGCCCAGTTCCAGTCGGCCCGCTTCCTTTCTTTCTTCTCGGCCAAAGCCCAGCCGGTCGCTTCCGTTTTTCTAGCCGAGCCAGCCTAGGCCAGCTCCTTCCCTCTCTCTTGTTTCTCTGCCTGGTGGACCTGCTGCCGAGCCATGTCATCATCATCTTCTCCCTGGACTCTAGAGTCCGAATCGATCACGAGGTAGTGCCACCGGCTTCGTTGTGGACTCCTCCTTCCCGGCCGTATATAAAGAGCTACACCCGCGTCAATTTCTTCGCCCGTGCCTCCTCTCTCAAAACCCTAAAGGCTCCTGCCTGTTCTTATCTTCGTTGTGCCGCAATCATCGAAGAAATGAGTCAGCCGCCGAAGCTCTTCATCGCCGAAATTCGTCACCATCCGACCTCCTCCGCCCGTGCCGTCAGCGCCATTGGAATCACAAGCTCGTGTTCTATGCCGTGACGCCATCGTCTTTGCTCGAGGACCTTCGCATCGCCATCGCCTTCATCTACCTCAGATCCAGTCGCTGCCACCCCATTGCCGATCTACCTCCTCAGTGATTTCTTTGGCCATCCGTGCACGTCATCGTGCGTCCCACCTCCTTCTTGTTCCAACCCCCACCTCCTTCTTGCATTTTTGTCACCAAGTTGTCGCCGCCGACCACTTCCTCCTTCTCCGGTGAACTATGCCTCAACGCCATTCCAGTTGGTCTTCGGCCACTTTGCTTGTTCTGTGGTGTTCCCCATGATGTCTCCTACCTAGCGCTCCTCTTCGTATCTGTCGGGTGCCACCCAATCCCTTCCATCGTCGCACCCATGAGCACTCTGTCGCCAATGTCGATGCCACCGTCACCTCGTTGCTGAAGTTGCCGAGCCACCACCACCCAAAGCTTCGCCTCACTCAGAGGAATCCATTTTGCTAGTTGGTTTCCTTTGCCTCGCCTCCGGTCATCATCGCCGAGCACGCCATTATCGCGGCCATGTCTCTCGCCTCCCTTCGGTTCCCTCTCACGAGGTCTTGCCAAGTCATCAGCCACCTCAGTAATCAAGTCTAAGTGGCAGCCTAGTCAGCATCCTTGTCAGCAGCTTGGGTGTCAATGCCATGTGTCAAACCAAAATCCATGAACCTAGTCCATGGTGAACCTAGCCTCTAATCCATGGGACCCACCTACCAGGGTGACTATTCTATGAACCTGTGAGCCATCTCACTTACAAGTGGGCCCCGACTGTCAGATTGTTTTTGTCCCATCCGAACATCCTTCGCTGACGTTAGCTGACGTCATAATTCCTTTTTTCCTTTAGAAAAATAATTCCAGTAAATCCATAAATTCTGATTTTCAGTATTTTATGTGATTTCAAACTTCTAGAGGCTATATCTTCTTCATCCAAACTCCGATTGAGTCTATCCAAATTTATAAATTTATCTAAATTCAATCTCTATTTATTTGAGATTTTTATTTAATTTTTAGAGTTTTTTTATCTCTATTTTGTATTTATTTGGTTTATTTGCCTTGTTTGCAAGTAGACGTTGATTCTTCGGGCAATTTCGAGCAAGGAGGAGTACATCAAGATCAATCCCATGATTTATTCCAAGGAAAGCTGTAGTCCTTTGATCATGTTAAACAAATAATTTCATAAGTATATTATTTTATACAATTGCATGCTATCTTTATATAAACTGTTTTGGGTTTAGCTATCACCTACTTGTCATTATGCATCCTACTTGTCATTATGCATCATTTGATTATTCGAATGCCATGAATTATTTGTCACCCTAGTTTGGTTAGGTTTAGTTGGACATATTCGTATCACCAACATGGGTATCGTATTAATACTTAGTCAAGCTTAGTTACGATGGGTTCTTTATCACATGTGTCATAATGATTAATGTTGACTTAATGAAATATAGAATCGTGATGGTTAGCCATTGTTGTTAAAATTTGTGTACCATGACAGGGTATGTCATTGGTTTAGTTAAACAAAATGGTTTTCGCTCAGACGAGTAGATGGTGGATAGTGGGGGTGTGGGTGTGGGTGTGGGTTTAACACGTTGTGGGTTGTGAAAATATCGCCTAAGTAAGTTGTCAAGAACTTAATCTTGTGCGTTATTGAACTGGATCTTAAATGTACAACCACATATCTTGTATGCGGGATCTGGCCAATTAATTAGCGATGTTTTGATTTGGTTCTGTTTGGGTTTGTTTGACGCAAGAGGGGACCAGGTCGGCGAAACCTTAGCAAGCAGAACTGAGTCAAAATAGAACTTTGTAAAGGCCTTGTCACATGCTCTAAACTGCTTACCTAAGGTAGTGAGCAGTAGTATCGACGGATGCCAAACAAACTAGAGAAGTCGTGTTATGTGGGAAAAGTTGTATAACCTCTGCAGAGTGTAAAACTATTCGAATAGCCGTGTCCGCGGTTATGGACGTACTCAGGGATTTCACACGAGAGATAGAGTTTCTTATAAAATGTGTCGGAGTGTGAATGAGAAGTTCACTTGATAAATATAATGTTTGTTCGGTGAACGGGTAATTCACTTGGTGGTTTGTGTCGATTGGTGAATTGGGGATTCACTTATTTTTGGTTTGGTTGGGAAGTGAATAGGTAGTTCACTGGTTGTTTCAAAGCAATTATTTACTTATTTATTATTTTTTCCAATACATATTTCAATTTATTTATTGTATTTGTTGTAAATACTGCTTTCTGTAAAAGAGCCATACAACTAACCTTTGGCAAGCCTTGCATGAATACTATTTACATACATTTCCTTGCGGCTTGCTGAGTGCTTTATGTACTCATGGCTTTACGCCTTTGTTGATCAGTTGAGGAATACCAAACTGCTCAAGAGTTCTTTCAGAAGGAGGACTATGAAGGTTTTGCGGATTAGGATGCGTTCTCCACTCGATTTCCTGTGGGCATGTTGATTGGCTTTTCAAAGTTTTCCATTCCACTACAAGAGTTTATTTGTTTCTTTAGCCCTGCGTGACAAGTTAAGTAAATATTTACCATAAGGTCCAGTTATTGTTATTATTATTTGTTATTTTGAGATCTTTTTAGTTAAATCGAATAAATGGATGGTATTTCATCACAGTTTTTTTGTGTGAGCTAGCTACCGACCTGGGACTAGTTTGGAATACACAGAGGGTTCCTGAGATGTATTTTCGGGTCCCGAGAATCAACTACAAGGTACGCCACTTTCTTGGTGGGAAAATGTAACACCCTGGCTATTCAGAAGCCAAGATGCTACCTAAAGATACAACATACCATCAAATTGCAGAATAAGGTTCAATATACCTCTAATCAGACAAAAATACCATGGTAACGAGGTGAAAATAATCAATTTATCAATGGTGAATAATCAAGGAACTAATCATGGAACGACATGACATGAAGTCTAAACATTACTTATTACAGTTCATCTCTCACCAAAGATTAACATAGTTGAATCCATTAATGAAAATATAATGTAATGAACTGTGTGGAACGTGCTGTTCTACTCCCTCCCATTAACATTATCATCAACAAGGTTCACCTAAATAAACACAGAAAAATAAGGGTGAGTCAAAACTCAGTAAGTACAACAAACAATTGAACATACCAGGTTATGAACAAGTCAGTCACATTACGAATTAAGAATTAATCTCTGAAAACTTATGTATATGAATGGAATGAATGGATGCATTGAAAGGAATGGACTAACACATGCTCATACCGGTATAGCGAGTGCGACACCCGTCGGTGTTCACTTAAACCCGTACTTAACAAAGTCCGGGGACCAAATTACCGTATGAAGAACGTTTCATACGGTGTCCAAATCGCTCACATTGGAATGGTGGGTCTTACATGCCCATTTGGAGTTGATGGGTCTTTACAAATCCACTCCCGTGGAATGCATATGAACAACACATGAATTGAATGAACATATGCAATGAATTTTATCACTTTCTTACTTATGGATTATCAAATAGGAACGGAATGTACATCATGGAATATGAACATGGATCATCAACTCATCGGCACAACAACCAACAGTGAGCGTTCCACAGAAATCAATATATCTTAACACATTGGAATTGCATGTAATGGAATATGAATATTGATTAACATCTTTGATTGAAAACATGGATTATAGAAATATTAGCATGAATGCAAACACACATCATTCATCAATGTAAAGAATTTCAATGTACTTGCCTTTCGCGTCGCGACGCGTTAGAAAGCAACGAAGGTGTTCCCACACGCGATGCCTCGCCGCCTACACAAGTACATATTTAGAATAAGTATAACATGTCACGACTTAGCTACAGGAGACCTACACTAACCCTCTGACTAACCAACACAATTAATGGAGTTAAACTGACATTACACTATTCAGCCACCTGCCTATCCTACTGGACAGCAGTACAAGAAAAATCATAATTAATTATCTGGGACTCGAAACGACATGAAACCAGCACCCAATGAAACTTAACAGATAAACCTTCAAAACACTAGGAGACAAGATTTCCTAATTATGCCCGTACATAAGGCTAATCTGCAATTGAATGTGCCTGACAGACATCTGACCAGACTACATGACAGCAGCAAGGAAAAATGCCATAACCTTCATTCTACAGATCCAATGGAAGTAATCTTTATCAAGTTGGAAAGATTATTTTAGTTCTACAATAACTTAGTTGGGCAAGTCCCCTGAATCGACCTTCTATTAACCCTAAGGTTCAGGTGAAGTTCTCAATCCTATTAATCTGACAGTCAGAACACAGTGATGGTAAAAATTCCATAACTTTTTATTGACAAATATAAAAATTCTGTTCTTTATCAACTTGGAAAGCTTACTGAATTCTATACAACATTCATTTGGGGTGGAATTTCTGATTCGGCCTCTAAATAATTCAGAATGGCCCGACAAGACAATCTGCCAAATCACTCAGCTCTCCTGGACAGTCGCGGTAAAACTACCATATCTCGTAAACCGTAACTCCAAATCATATGATCTCAGTGCCTAAAGAAAACTAAGACCACGGGCTACAACTTTATAAGAGGTGAATAGATCAGAAAACATACGGAACTTACCCAAATCTGACGAACAAATCTGGCGCAATGGGAAGGAGAAAGTGGCACACGACAGGGAGGAGGGTGGCGGCTCCAAGTGGGGGAAAGGCGGAAGGGGGAAGGTGGTTTTGGGTTTTTGGGGGAATGTCATCCCCCATTTGGCCGGCCCCCTCTTGTGCCATATGGGCCATGGCCCAAGGCCCAGGTTGTCGGGAATTCGCGGAAACCCCCTTGTGATCACTGAAAATTGTAATTCTTGTTTAATTCTTTCTCCCGAATACTCTCCTATTTGCTCGAATAAATTTCAGGGTATTACATTCTACCCCTTAAAATGTAATTCGACCGAATTCTATCTGCCGTTCTACTCAAAGGGCATCAACAATTAGCTTGCGGGACTCCAGCTCCCAAGTCGCTTTCCGGTCGGTCTGATGCGTCCACCGCACCTTTACCAACTAACATTTTACGCTGTATTATTCATCCCGATCTTCTCGGAACCACCCCACAGGCAGGACTCGATAGCACGGTCTGACTCGGCGGTCTGACTCGTGGTTCGACGGTTCTAATGAAACCTCACGCTCCAGATGCCTCAAGTACCCCCTCGACACCGGGTTGCACAAAACATTGAATACCTCGCCAAAGACACATCGACGTTATGATTTGGCAGATGAACCCGAGACGGACAACACGATATGCCAACTTCCTAATTTCTGCAACATTTTGGAAACGAAGAGAATCCAACAGGAAATAGAGAGTCCTCATCGCATCCACACAATGCTAACTCTCCACCAAAAAGTTAAATTCCAAATTTGACAATTCATCTCGGAAACTAATCCATTTCCAAATAGGCAGGTTACAAATGAACACCACGACAACCAAATGAGAAATCACTCGAATGACCAAACCAAATACTTCTTACGGTTTATCTTAATTGGAAAGAATCAACGTGCCAACACAGCGCCAACTCAAATTGCAGAAAACACCAGTCAACAACACAAAAATCGAACGAGAATCAAGAAAACGCCTTATTATCCGAGTAAATATCATTTTCCTCAGTTTCTCTTTTAGGAATAAAACTTCTCTCGAACCTTGGAATTCGAATTCATCGTATACCATATGAGCTTAAACCTCTTAATTAAACATCCTCAAATTATGCTCAACTGAGATGCATAATCCACACTATTGTGGAGAGGTGCTATGGAACCCACCGAATACTCTAGGTAACTCATTCTACTAGCAGAATCGATTTGATAGAAGGCGCCCAAAGCGCCACACAGTAGATCCTACACAATCACATTACCTCTATTTTTTTAATAACAACTCAGAATCCTCAGTGCACCCGCTCATGTACTACATCAGAAGGGTTCTATCAATTATCATACCACTACTCAGGAAACTCTATTATTCCACTCTCTCTACACACAATCATTGAGTGACCAAAGTTCTAGCATAAAAATGCAAAGCCCAGATTTAACCTACAAGACCTCTACAACAAAATTGCAATTACAACATACTCACTTATTGACATCCTCAGAAATTACCCCACATAATCTCGTAATATTATCCAATTGCGTTACTCTATAAAATTAATCAAGGTCTCCATTCCTTCGATAATCCCCAACCTTTTAACATGAATTGAAGTTCTGGAATTTCTCTATACCATAGGTTCTACTCAACAGAACACTATTCGGACTTCATCGCAAGCCAAACATTCCACGTGAATCAAATTTCCTTCAAGAGGTACAGATCTAAACCAAATCATCTGTTACTACTCCTCCAATAGTTTGGTAGCAAAATCTCGCCACTACAATTTCTTATCCTCCAACAACGTTTGCCAAAATTACACTATGCAAAAACCTTACAACACAAATCTGTTGATCCTTTCTCAAAAGAAAGAGGCGAACAAGGACCAGTTTCGTCACACAAGAAAATGTTGCTCCTCACAGCGAGCTTGAAACCAAAAGAAATGATCTGGTAACGGGGATCTTGGAAATACAAAAGTTGAGTTCACAGATGAGGGCACACATCCCTCCAAAAAAAGAATTAACAAGTAACGACCAATAAGAAAATAACATTACAATTGAAACTCGGTATCTCTTGAGTGAAAAGAGTAGAAAATTTAGGTATGATTCAAATAACCACAAGTTACCAAACTTGACTCAATTCTCAAATACTCCTACTGCACTCTTTCCTTTAGCACTGAAATTAATCCTTTGACTAACAACACTTCGCCACAACGAACAAGATAGGGTCTTTTGTCCAAACCATAAGATCTAATTAAGAATCAATAAAATCTTTCAACAGGTCATATTTGCTCAGAACAGTTCAGCTTCACATGAAACATGAGATCCAAATGATCTCAGCCACCAAACCCGAGACATTTTTCAATTACGGGTTTTCACGAAAAACAAGCCGATTATTCCACTCTTAAAGGAGCCAACATAAATTTCTTTAATTACAACCTCACATTGCCAACTCAGACCAAAGAGCCTTTAAGTTTAACATCACACGAACATCTTAAGAAGCAATAGGACCATCAAATACCTCAATTTACCCAAAATAATTTCAGCTACCAGATGATTCAAGAGTTCCAAGGTACCACGAAAGCTAAACTTGAAATATTTTCATTTGAACGATATCACTAAAGGCGAACAAATTACTACAAGTAGTAACATCAATCTCACAACAACAATTAGAAAACACCTCGAAAGACCCATGCGAAAAGAATGGGTTGAATATTTCTCAAAAGAAGAGGCACATTAAAGCGATTTTCGCTAACTAGAAAAATCATTTACCACTCGCAACAAACACCGGACCAAGGGAAAATCCAATTTGGCAATGAGCTCAGAAAACATATGGGAAGTCCACAGTTGAGGTCACATGACCCGCACGAGAAGAAGATCAAACTCCAAATGAGAAGAATGTACTAACTTTGAAAGCTAGAAATCTCAATGTGACAAAAGCATAAGGTTTCAACAATCTTAGCATGCCAAGAAAAATAAGTAAATCTAGCTAACCAGCTACGCTACTGAGGACATCGGTCAATATTAATTATGCATCACACTAATAATCCAGCTTGAACTCATAGATTATCAATTAGCTTATTTACTTACAACCCGTCACAAAACTTGAGAAAGGGTTTCATCATTTTTTTTCAAAGGGAGGTTCTAAACTCCAACACTCCAACTACTCCAAAAGAAATGAATAGAGTAAAAATTTATTCAATAAACTTTGTAAAAGGTAATTCCCATTCTCCAAAATACCAAACGGTTAACCAGGTCCCCTTAATCAACAAGAGAGATATGACCCTCATAAAAAGAATGATCTTATCAATAATAACGTTTGCAAGTAGCAAAGAGAGCTCAGCAGTCAGAAAGACAAGAATTGTTTTGAAAACCATCTAGGGACCAATAGAAACCCGTCGCCAACCAATTGGTTTGATTACCATCTCCGACTTAATCACAACAAAGCACCACAAAAGGGTTTTAACACCTTTCTTCAAAAAAGAGATGCATTAAACTTCAACAAGCGGAATGATCCAAAGAATTACATGGAGCCAATGCTTTCTCGTGTTAATGAACTTGCAACAGGAACTCTCATTATACAAACTATCAAACGAGTAAACGAGTCGCTCTTTTCCAATGAGAAGAAGGAACAACCATGGCAATATCAATGTTGCCAATTGACGAGGATCACTTGTAGTAATAGCAATTCAACAGTTGAAAAAACATTAATAGTTTTAAAGAACCATTAAAGATCCATTGAATTTCATCAACTACTAGGAACCATGAACCCAAGAGAAATTCATCAACCACCACCGGACAAGAATTCGCCAAATTCAGAAATCAAGGAAGAGAACAACTTTCTAAAGTAACCCCAAAAGAAATATGCAAGGTCAATGCACACTTAATAAAGAACTTGCAAAAGAAATCTCCCAATGCCCGAAATTCCAAGCGAGCAAATGAGTTAAATTTTCCAACAGGGGTAAAACAGAACTTCCGTGAAAAGATAAATCTTGCACTTTAACTACACTCACGTGGAGCAGAAATATCACAATAATTGAAAGAACACCATTTGTTTCAAAGAACGACCAGAGACCTACTAGAGCTTGCCCACTTTATTATAACCCCCTATTCAAAAGAAATTCATGAACTGCAAGAAACTACAACCAGGAAACCAGATACAAGCTCAAGAAAGGCAACAAATTCATCAACGAGCTCATACTCAACACAGAACTTATGGAACAGGGGTAAGAACTTCTCTACTTTCATATCACAAACAGTGGTGTAGCCTGGCAAAACCCAGGGCAACAACCACGAATTCAATTGCTCAACGCTCGCTACCGATACGCATAACTATTGAAATCAATTATGAATATATAGGATCATCTTATGAAAATCATAGAATGATTCATGGATATAGGATACCACCGCATATCACAGATTAACAACAAGAGAGATAGTACATAAGCAATTCTACACAGTACAACATATGAACCAAATCACTAGAAATGAGGATGCAATAGATTTTCCAAACCCCACCTACTGTGCACAGTGTGTTGTTTTAATACTTAACTTACCATGGACCTAAAGCCCGCTCTGATACCAACTTTAACACCCTGGCTATTCGGAAGCCAAGATGCTACCTAAAGATACAACATACCATCAAATTGCGGAATAAGGTTCAATATGCCTCTAATCAGACAACAATACCATGGTAACGAGGTGAAAATAACCAATTCATCAATGGTGAATAATCAAAGAACTAATCATGGAACGACATGACATGAAGTCTAAACATTACTTATTACAGTTCATCTCTCACCAAAGATTAACATAGTTGAATCCATTAATGAAAATATATTGTAATGAACTGTGTGGAACGTGCTGGTCTACTCCCTCCCATTAACATTATCACCAACAAGGTTCACCTAAATAAACACAGAAAAACAAGGGTGAGTCGAAACTCAGCAAGTACAATAAACAATTGAACATACCAGGTTATGAATAAGTTAGTCACATTACGAATTAAGAATTAATCTCTGAAAACTTATGTATATGAATGGAATAAATGGATGCATTGAAAGGAATGGACTAACACATGCTCATACCGGTATAGCGAGTGAGACACCCGTCGGTGTTCACTTAAGCCTGTACTTAACAAAGTCCGGGACCAAATTATCAGATGAAGAACGTTTCATACGAGTGTCCAAATCGCCCATATTGGAATGGTGGGTCTTACATGCCCATCTTTGGAGTTGATGGGTCTTTACAAATCCACTCGTGGAATGCATATGAACAACACATGAATTGAATGAACATATGCAATGAATTTTATCACTTTCTTACTCATGGATTATCAAATAGGAACGAAATGTACATCATGGAATATGAACATGGATCATCAACTCATTGGCACAACAACCAACAGCGAGCGTTCCACAGAAATCAATATATCGTAACACATTGGAATTGCATGTAATGGAATATGAATATTGATTAACATCTATGATTGAAAACATGGATCATAGAAATATTAGCATGAACACAAACTGTAACAGCCTCAGCTTTAATAAACAGTAATAAGATGTTGTTCATAGCATCACTGTTCATTTCGGCAAATTATGCAATATGTTAAAAGCTAACTTCCACAATTTCTCCTCGCGGACGGTCGAGATTCGCAGCGCTGTGCGAGCCCTCCATGGGTGCGGTGTGATATCCACCGTTGGGTCTTCATCCAACGGCATCGCAATTAAACTCAGTCATCAAACTCACCTCCAAAATCGGGCACCGTTGGATCCTGAACGGACCGCCCCGATCAACGTGAACGTTCGGACCGTCCGAACGTCACGTTGAATCAGAGCCGTCGGATCTAAATCGGACCATCGAGACGGGCGGTGACGTTCGGACCGTCCGAGACTAGGCCCAATCCGAGCCGTCGGATCTAAATCGGACCATCGAGATGGGGCAGTGACGTTCGGACCATCCGAGACCAAGCCCAATCTAAGCCGTTTAAATCAAATCCAACGCTACCCGTTGGATCAAGTTCAAAACCCCTTGGCGCGTACCCTTTCTTGAGTAGCCGTTGGATTTGGATCCAACGCCTCTCTTTGCTTGGGCCGATCGGACCGGCTTCAGCACCCTTTGAATCTCAGCCGTGAGCATAAAATCAAACGACTGATAATCCTTGATGCTTACGGTGGGCTGTGTTGTCGTATTTTGCCCCGGATGACAGCGGAGCCCCACTTGTCAGTGAGCTCCCTCTCTTCCTCCTCTCATCTGTGCACCACCGCCGGTTTTGCTACGGAGTAGAGGCGTTACACAGTAATGATGCGAATATTCCCTTGATATTTAGCATCGTATAGCCACCTCATCAGTTCTAGAGAATTCTCGGTTGCTCCGGTGGGACAAATCCTATATAAACCCCACTTTTGGGAGCTCTGCCATTGTTGACCGAAGCAGTTATCTTCACCCCATTTCCTTCCCAGTGAAGTATCCCTTGCTCTCTTTGCATGCTCATATCTCTCGGTGCTTAATTCATCTAATGATGTGAATTTGGGCATCGTTTGTAGGTTGATCCAGGGTGTTACCCTTTTGCTGACCCGAGCCAGTTGGAGCACCTTGAGGGTAATATCTTG
Source organism: Hsuehochloa calcarea (assembly GCA_036346395.1). Taxonomy (NCBI): domain Eukaryota; kingdom Viridiplantae; phylum Streptophyta; class Magnoliopsida; order Poales; family Poaceae; genus Hsuehochloa; species Hsuehochloa calcarea. Next base: position 8,610,600 of record CM070608.1, read on the forward strand.
TTCCGGTGAGTTAGGCTTCATGCCTTCCTGCAAAGCACGTTTAAGGCAATCTTTAGAGCCTAAGATTTCTTTGTTGTCGTTTTAGTCAGACCAGTGCAAAGGATCTTGGGTCTTTGCTGTCTCGGCCAGGACTTGACTTCATATACTTTCTTCTCCAGCTGGTAAGTAGACCTTGTTTCTTGTCACCCTGGGCACCCTAAGGACTTCATTAGTTCATGAGCCATTTACTTGTACATGAATACTCAAATCTGCTTTAAACTGAAAAGTTGTTTTTATAACTTTTCGGTCTTTCATGTCATTTTCAAGATCCTTCTTTGTTGATTTTGTCGAGCAAAACCGACAAGAGCTTTATCCTTCCTTCCTTTCTGTGACCTGGTCGATTAGGGTTAGCAAGGATGGGCTAGGGTATTACTTACTTCCCAGATTAGCTATAACTTCAATTTAAAATCTTTGTTTTGTGTATTTTGCTAAAGCAACCGAAAACCGCAAATTGCCTTTTTGCTGTTGGACAGCCCGACAACATGCACAACAAGTCTCCTAGTCTTTTTCTCTTGTCACTTTGGATTATTAAATGACGAGTTAAAATACAGTATCAATTTGAATGTTTTTAGTCTAAGAAAAACAATTTCTTTAATACCTGTTAAGATCACCAGGCCACTCTTTTTGTAATATGTCTTTAATTCAGCTTTTCGAATATCTGTAACTTTAGTCTTAAATTAAACTCCAAACTAGACACTTAGTATCTATAGAGGATGAATATGGGTTTTTACATTGTTTGGGGTAGATATAGCTTAAGCATATTACTAGCCATGCATTATCATCTTGATCATGCATTCTTTTTCAATATTTTGTCCTCTGTCAGTTTTGGTGTTTATTGGATTCTTATGATTTTAGATTCTGGTTATTCCGAAGTTGTTGAATCTGTTATTGAACAACCAGAACCTGAACAAGAGATCTATTATTACCAAGGCAAGCATCCTCTCTGCACCATATTGATCCCAATTTCGGAACTGTAGATTTACAAAATACAGTGATAATTGTTGCATGCTAATTCCTTAAAAATTAATTGTGATCTGTTTAGTATCTAGTTACAACCTATCACTTGTGGCTTACCTTAAATTTGATCATACACTCAAATTAAGGTATTGTTTGTATTAAAATACTTAGGTTAGAATTTTTGCTTAGCCATGCAGTCTATAGACCGGTAGTGTTTGGCAAGCTTATCTTGTCAAACATGGGAAACACAAATGAATTTTAAGTAATTGTTTCTTTGTCAGTCTCTTTAAATCAGAAATGAATTTAAACCCTTCCTGCTAATCTGATTTCAAATCCGGACAATTGGATGCTAGTGGTGGTGCCTTAGTGCACGAGATTGGAAAATGTGGTTGTCTTGTCTATATTGATTAAGGAGTGAACATCGTCTGGATGATTCAAGCCCCAACATACTTCCACATGCGGTGTATGGGCGCTGTTTGGTTAAGTAAAGGGTTAATGCTATTGAGTTGGAAAACAGGAAAGTAAGGACATATGTGTTTGATTGCGTATCTATATCATATGTTCTTAGGAGGGTGAGGCCATACATGCTCCATCACATGTATGTACCTTAAGGGCTCCGATTATAATTAATATGTGCAACTAGCATGCTCTACTTTCTATCATTTAATTTACATTTTTGGATCGGCATTCCCGACACAACATGTGGGCCCCGGCCAAGTGTGTTCTACTAGTAACTTGTACTGAGCGGGATCAGTCACACATGGGTATTCCAGCTCAATAGTGCCAACGTGTTGAAAAATACCAAATCTTAGTTTACCCGGCCGGCATACCAAAGGCAGTGTGCTATTATTCCGGAGGCTTACGGGCTAACTAAGTCGTGTGGGTAAAGATGTACACCCCTGCAGGGATTAAAACTATTCGAATAGCCGTGTCCACGATTACGGACAACGCTTGATTTGATTAGCGCTTGCATAGATTTAACATTCCAATTTTGTTGGTGAAAGTGGTTTCGGTTAAATGGTTAAGTGTGTATTGTTGTGTTGGTGGTGTACAATCACTTCATTATTGTTTATTGTTTATGATTATTCTTCATTTACTTGTTATTTTAGTCCAAATTAATTTATTAAATTGATTTATCAAAACTTAGCAATTGTAGGTTAAGATGTATTGCTTTACGCAAAAATTGAACCATTATGCCTTCCTGTTGTAACCTTATGCATATACAAATTCTAATCCTTTGTATAGGTTCTATTAAACTCTTTCTTTTATTTAGTTTGTGTAAGTCTTGCTGAGTACCTTCCGTACTCAGGGGCTATAACCTCTTGTTGCAGGTGAAGATGGTTATTTGTATGAGCTACCCGTTAGCGCCGATCAGGGTGACGCTAATGAGTGAAGTTATTTCTAATCTCCACTCAATAGCCTGCGGGTGATGGGGCCATTGGTGGTGTTAGCTTTTGCTGTTTAGTTTATTTCCGCTGCTAGACTCTGTAATGACTTTAGTCACTTGATTTTGTATGCCAGACCGAATTGTAAACTCCAATGTATAATTATGTAATTAATAGTCCTGTATGTTTGATGCAATGTTGTGAAGGACATATGTGCAATAGTCTTTATTCCTGGGAACTATTGTAATACATATATCCGGGAACCTGAATATTGGAATTGTAACGTGTGAAAGGTTATGCTGTTAGCATGTTTTTAATTAAGAACCGAATGGGTCTTGATTAAAGATTATGCTTTGAGTATAATTCTTTAATTCGGTACAAAATCCAATATGTTGGGGTCCTGACAGAAACACACATCATTCATCAATGTAAAGAATTTCAATGTACTTGCCTTTCGCGTCGTGACGCGTTAGCAAGCAACGAAGGTGTTCCCACACGCGATGCCTCGTCTCCTATACAAGTACATATTTGGAATAAGGATAACATGACACGACTTAGCTACATGAGACCTACACTAACCCTCCGACTAACCAACACAATTAACGGAGTTACACTGACATTACACTATTCAGCCACCTGCCCATCCTACTGGACAGCAGTACAAGAAAAATCATAATTAATTATCTGGGACTCGAAACGATATGAAACTAGCGCCTAATAAAACTTAATAGATAAACCATCAAAACACTAGGAGACAAGATTTCCTAATTATACCCGTATATAAGGCTAATCTACAATTGAATGTGCCTGACAGACATCTGACCAGACTACAGAACAACAACAAGGAAAAATGACCTAAATGTCATTCTACAAATCCAATGGAGGTGATATTTATCAAGTTGGAAATATTATTTAAAGGATTACAATAACTTAGTTGGGCAAGTCCCCTGACTCGGCCTTTTATTAACCCTAAGGTTCCGGTGAAGTTATCTGTCCCATTAATCTGATAGTCAGAACACAGCGACGGAAAAAATTTCATAACTTTTTATTGCCAACTATAAAAATTATGTTATTTATAAACTTGGAAAGCTTACTGAATTCTCTACAACATTCATTTTGGGTGGAATTTCTGATTCTGCCTCTAAATAATTCATAATGGCCCGATAAGACAATCTGCCAAATCACGTCAGCTCTCCTGGACAGTCACGGTAAAACTATCATATCTCCTAAACCGTAACTCCAAATCAGATGATATTAGTGCCTAAAGAAAGCTAAGACAAAGGGCTACAACTTTCTAGGAGGTGGATAGATCAGAAAACATACGGAACTTACCCAAATCTGATGAACAAGTCTGGCGCAGGGGGAAGGATAAAGTGGCGCACGACAGGGTGGAGGGTGGCGGCTCCAAGTGGGGGAAAGGGGGAAGGGGGAAGGGGGTTTAGGGATTTCGGGGGAAGGTCATCCCCCCTTTAGCCGGCCCCCTCTTGAGCCACATGGGCCGTGGCCCAAGGCCTAGGTTGTCGGGAATTCGCGGAAACCCCCTTGTGATCACTGAAAATTATAATCCCTGTTTAATTCTTTCTCCCGAATACTCTCCTATTCGCTTGAATGAATTTCGGGGTATTACAGAAAATTTCCTCGCCATGCAACCCGCTGGCTCGGCCATCACTTGGGAGGCATTCCGCACTGCCTTCCGACGGGCTCGCTTTCCCGCCGGCTTTATGAAGCTCAAGAAGGAGTTTCTTGCGCTCAAGCAAGGATGCAAGTTGGTAATAGAGTATTTGCATTAGTTCAACCATTTGGCTCGGTATGCTCCAGAAGAAGTGGCCACCGACGATGCCAAGGAGGAGAAGTTCATGGGTGGCTTGTCCGAGGAGCTGCAGGGCAAGCTATCTATTGTTGACTTCCCCAACTTTCAGACTTTGGTTGACAAGGCCATTGTCGCTGAGTACAAGGGGAGGGCGCTTGGTGAGTTTTGCAAGCGCAAGTAGGAGGCCCAAAAATTAGCAGAGGGCAATTTTTCCGTCCTAGCTTCGGGCAAGCCCCGGTGCCCCATCTTCAGGCTCCACCGCCACCAAGTCCGCATGCCTTTGTACTCGCCTCAAGATGCCGTGTTTCAACCACGTGCACTTGCGGGACAACAAGGTGTCCTCTGTAATCCGGCTGCTGAGGTCACTTGCTTTTTCTGCAAAAACAAAGGGCACTACGCCAACACTTGCCCTGTGAAGGCCGAAGCAGCCACTCGCCCTAATCAGGGGCAAGTGCAAGGGCAAGGGCGTGGTCATCCCCTAGCTCAAAAGGTGGCCCAACCATTCCAGAAGGCTGCTCACGGTCGAGTCAACCATATCTCGACCGAGGAAGCGCAGGAGGCACCCGACGTCGTGTTGTATACGCTTATTGTCAACTCTCATCCTGCTACTGTTTTGTTCGATTCCAGAACTTCTCATTCCTTTATATCAAAGTATTTTTCTTCACTTAGTGGTATTTGTGTTGTTCCTATGCATGTCTCTTTGATTATTCACTCTCCGGGGTCGGAAATGTGAGCTAAAAACGAGTGTCGGGATGTATCTATTGAAATAGAAGAAGCGGGATTCTTGGCAAATTTTATCCTCCTCAATTCAGCAAGTTTCGATGTGATACTTGGCATGGATTGTCTGTCCCAACACTTGGGGTAAATCGATTGTGCCAAGAAATTCATCTCCCTCACGAGTCCCTCCGGCGTGCAAGTTGCAGTTGCGCCAAAACTACTTGAACCACATCTTTTCGTGCTTGGAGCAAAGCCGGCTCTAGAAATTCATGAAGTCCCAGTGGTGTGTGACTTCGCTGATGTTTTCCCCAAAGATTTGCCTGGGATGCCTCCAGTCCGAGGCATCAAGTTCGTTATCGAGTTGCTTTCCAGTACCGCCCTGATTTTGAAGAGGCCGTATCGGATGACTCCGAATGAATTGGAGGAGTTGAAGAAGCAACTTGGTGAATTTCAAGAGAATGATTTCATCCGCCCAAGCTCATCACTGTGGGGTTGTCCTGTGATCTTTGTGAAGAAGGATAAGACTCTGCGGATGTGCGTCGGTTACCGTTCGTTGAATGAAGTAACTGTGAAGAACAAGTACCTATTGCCCCGGATCGACGACCTTTTCGATCAATTGACCGGAACTTGGGTATTCTCCAAGATTGATTTGAGATTGGGCTATCACCAAGTCCAAATCAGATCTGAAGATATTTCGAAGACGACTTTCTACTACTACGTGATCGCATTTGTCTGAGTACAATCGCCTTGTCTTTCGGCTTGACAAATGCTTATGCTCTGCTCATGAATCTTATGAATATGGTATTCATGGAGTATTTGGACAAGTTCGTGGTGGTATTCATTGATTATATCCTCATTTACTCAAAGAATGATGAAGAGCATGCTGAACATCTGAAGCTAGTGTTGGGAATGTTGTGTGAGCACCAGCTTTATGCGAAGTTCTGCAAATGCGAGTTCTGGTTGGGAGAAGTGGCATTCTTGGGCCATGTTATCTTAATGGGAGGTATATATGTGGACCCTAGCAAGGTCAGCGATGTGCTCTCATGGGGTCAACGCAAGTCGGTAATCGATGTGAGGAGTTTTCTCGGTTTAGCAGGCTACTATCGCCGCTTTATCGAAAACTTCTCCAAGACCACGAAGTCGATGATAGAGTTGCTCAAGAAGGATAAGAAGTATGTGTGGTCCACTTATTGTGAGCAAAGTTTCCAAGAACTCAAGAAGAGTTTGACCGCAGCTCCTGTTCTCGTCCTTCCCATGTCCACCGAAGCTTCGATATCTTCTACGATGCTTCTCGTCAAGGACTCGAATGTGTTCTTATGCAAGAAGGCAAATTATTGGCCTATGCATCAAGACAATTGAGACCTCATGAGCTCAATTATTCAACCCATGACTTGGAACTAGCTGTAGTGGTCCATGCACTGAAGATTTGGCGCCATTACCTCATCTGTAATCGTTGCAAAGTGTATTCGGACCACAAGAGTTTGAAATATCTTTTCACCCAACCAGATCTGAACCTTAGACAAATAAGGTGGTTGGAGTTGATCAAATATTATGATATGGGTCTCCTTTATCATCCGGGCAAAGCAAATGTTGTTGCTGACGCACTCAATCGAAAGGTTTATTATAATACCTTGATGCTCAAGGAACAACAGCCTACCCTTCATGAAGAGTTTCAACGGCTCAACTTGGGACTTGTTGAGCATGATTTCCTCGCTGCCATGGAGGTGTGACCCACCTTGGAAGGTCGATCAAGGTCGCCAAAGAATCGGACAAAGGAGTAGAACAAATCAACCAGAATGTCAAGAAAATGGGATAGCCAAGTGCTTCTCGGAAGATGGTCTTGGTGTGGTACGATTCGGATAGCGCCAGGTGGTTCCAAAGGACATGGAATTGCGGAATTAAATCCTCTGCGAAGTCCATGATTCTCCTTTGTCCATTCATCCTAGAGCCACAAAGATGTATCAAGATCTCCGCCAGAGGTTCTGGTGAACCCGAATGAAGTGAGAGATCGCATGGTTCGTTGCTGAGTGTGACGTATGTCACCGTGTAAAGGCCGAACATCAATGTACAACGGGTTTGCTACAACCTTTGCCAGTGCCTGAGTGGAAGTAGGATTCGATCAGTATGGATTTTATCACCGGTCTGCCCTGAACTTCAAATGGAAATGATGTTATTTGGGTTGTCATTGATCGACTGACTAAAGTGGCACACTTGCTACTCATAAAGACCCAGTTTCGCGGGAGTCACTTAGCCAATCTCTATGTCTCAAGGATCGTGGGTTTGCATGGTGTACCAAAGTCGATTGTTTTTTATTGTGGTTCACTCTTCACCTCTCAGTTTTGGCATAGTTTGCAAGAGGCTATGTGAACTCGTCTTTCCTTCAGCATCGTGTTCCATCCACAAACCGATGGCCAATAGGAGAGAGGGTCAATCAAATCCTTGAAGACATGCTTCGTGTTTGTATTCTTTCCTATGGGAAGAATTGGTAGAAATGCTTGCCATTTGCCGAGTTCTCTTACAACAATAGCTTTCAAGCTAGTCTAGGTATGGCGCCATTTGATTCCTTATATGGTAGGAGATGTAGAAGCCAGTTGAATTGGTCAAAGATCGGCGAAAGACCATTCTTTGGCCCGGACTCGATCAATGAGGCTGAAAGTCAAGTTCTGTTGATTCAAGACCAGTTACGCACGGCTCAATCAAGGTAAAAGAGCTATGTGGATCGCCGTCATCGCGAGTTGAGCTTCGAGCCTGATGACTTTTTTTTATCTCAAAGTCTCTCCTTTGAAGGGACATCAACGTTTTGGCGTCAAACGCAAGTTAGCTCCTCGATATGTCCGGCCTTACCGCACTATCGAGAAGAAAGGAGCTGTTGCCTACAAATTGAAATTGTCTGCTGCACTTTCGGAGGTACATGATGTTTTTCACGTGTCCCAGTTAAAAAAGTGCCTTCGTATCCCAACCGAGGAAGCTCCATTGGAAGGTCTTGATGTTCAAGAAGATCAGACCTACCGAGAGCGTCCGTTTCACATCCTCGAAGAAGCTGAACGGAGGATAAGGAATTGTGCCATCAAATTCCTTAAAGTTCAGTGGACAAACCATACCGAGGATGAAGCAACTTGGGAACGGGAGGATCACCTGTGTGCGGACTACCCGTCTTTCTTTTCCGAGTGAACGAAATCTCAGGACGAGATTCTTGTAATTGGGGTAGATTTGTAACATCCCAAACTTGGTTTGTGTTTAAAATGTTTGAAAATGAAAGAAATTAAAACTTTTGGTGCATGATGTTGTTATTTAAATTTTCTGGAATTTATTTATTAGGTTTTGTTGATTTCAAAAACTTAATGCTTCAATTGACTAGAAGCATAGTCCTTTGAGACTTTTTAATAAAATCTTGTGATATTTTTTCTAGGTTCTAACTCCTCATAGTGACTCCTCTGATTTTTTATATAATTTTTAGATTTTATTTACTATTTTTAAAGGGCTAGTCAAACCAGTTAGACCCTTGGTCAAAACCCTAGGACATGACGTTGAAACATTTCTAGAGGGAAATACAGTGCATGATAAACTCTAGAAACTTTTTACAAGGTTTTCCCTGTAGTGCTAAACCTCCTGTAAAAATTTCAATAATTTTGGAGGTAAGAAACCCTGTCTAAAAATTCCCTTTCGTTCTCAACCTTTTCTAGTTAAATAAAAATCAGTAAACAAAATCCTTTCTCCTTTCTTGCACGAACCAGTGGACCCCACTGGTCAGGCCCCTGTTGCACCAAACGAGCTGGCCGAGCCACGATGCAGCCACACCTACTCGGCGCCGCCCCTCACCCTTCTCACCTTGCTGACCAGTGGAGCCCACTGGCCAACGTTCTTCTTCCACGCGGCGCGCTCCGCAAGGCCAAGACGCCGTGCATGGAGACCGCGTTCGGCGCTTGCCACGACAATAAGATCACCAGTAGCCTGGTTTCACGCACCTGGTTTCTCCTCATCTCCAGCTGCATTGCCCGCGCGCCGTTAATGGCCGGTCACGTCTTGCATCAACCCTCGGCGGCCCATTCCGTGCGTCTGTGCACGAGCGCACTGCCGTCCATGTTGTGCTCCTTCCTCGTGAGTTCACCACCCTTGCTTATTTAAGGCCGTCTCGAGCTAGCCTCTACTCCTCTTTACCACCCAAGTCTTTCCCATCTCTTCCTTTTAGGGATGGCAATCGGCGCAAGTGTAGTGTGTAGTGCTCACTCATACCCATGCCTGCGGCCCCAATTTTCCCCACAGGCAAGCCCGCGAAGGACAACAGGCGAAGAACCTCGTTCGTGCCCGTCGTCCGCGGGTACCCGTCGCCCGCGGGCACGCCCGTTTACCCGCAAACAATGCACCGCCGCCCGTGGGTACCCATCGCCCACCGGCATACTCATTAGTCATCACACACAAACAATGTATACATCAAGTTCATTTCAATTCACATCAATAGTTGGAATTGGTGAAAATTGTGAGATCATCAAGCTAGTGAAATGATATGAATATAAAGCGTAATATAAATCAAAAAGATATATAAACTCAACAACATATTTCAATTTGACACACACACACTGACACACATCAATTTGACCTTAACTCCCCGGTCTCACCGACAAACAAATTTCACAGCCCAACAACATATTTCAATTTGACACACACACTGACTGACACATATTTCAATTCTGAGTAACAGCTCCTAAAATCAAAAAGAGCACAAAATAAATTCACACACACTGACTGACACATATAGCCGCATCAGTACATAACAGATCAGTGAGTTGAATCCGATGAGCTCTTGACGAAGATTGAAATGAGCTCCACAAAGTCCTGACTGAATGACTGACCACATATAGCTGCATTAGTACTGACTGACTGACGAAGATTGAAATGAGCTCCACAAAGTCCACAAAAAGCAGCGTATCATGCTAAAAACTAGAATAAGTTGCCTATATCTGAAATTGGAACTACCAAGATAAAGATAGAAGAAAACATGATTCTGACTTTGGAACAAATGCACCAAATTCTGTGTATTCAGTTTGAACAAAATTATCTAACAGTTCAGTTGAGCTCCAACACATTAACTAGGAGGAATTTACATTCAACTGAAACTATCTTTCCTATGATGTATCAATGAGAAATGAAAGGGGAAAATGGGATAAAGCTGATCTACACTGAACATATCTATAAAAAACTACAAACTTCTGCCCCTGCGACAAACAACGACAAACAACCTGTAATACCCCGAAGGTGAATCGGCTTATTAGAAGAACTTTCGGAAGAGGGAGCTAATCGAAAAACCAGAATTATCTTTTCACCGGGGGGTTTTCTGTGATTTCTCGGCAACCTGGGCCACGGGCCGCGGCCCAGGTGGCCCATTAGTGTGGCCGACCAAAAAGGGGCCCCCTAACCCTAGCCGCCGCCCCACCTTCCCCACCTCTCCCACTTCCTCCCCCTTGTGGCCGCCGCCTCTCCCGACCTCTTCCCTGCACCACTGTTGATCGTCAGTTTTGGATAAGTTTCATACGTTTTCTGATCTTCTCACCTCTTAGAAAGTTGTAGCCCTTGGTCTTAGCTTTCTTTGGGCACCGAGATCATCTAATTTGGAGTTACGGTTTAGCAGATATGGTAGTTTTACCGCGACTGTCCAGGAGAGCTGACGTGATTTAGCAGATTTTATTGTCGGGCTATTATGAATTATTTAGAGGCAGAATCTGGTATTTTCACCTTCTAGAGTTTTATTCCTGGGAACGTTAGCTTTCTTTTGGCACTGAGATCAGGAAAATCCGATCTGTAGTTTGGGAGATATGAATTTTTGATTACGAACTGTCCGATCTGTCTGAAAACTGAGATCAGTAGGTTTGTCCCTCGGTTTTGTTCAAATTAGGGGCCGAATCAGAACCTTCACCCAACTAAGTTATTTTAGCCCTTAAAATTATATTTCCAAGTTGATAAGAATCATTCTCATTGGATCAGTAGGTTGAAAGTTACGCTGTTTTCTTTATCTCTGATCTGTTTCTGGACAGACGTAGATGAGTTGTGTTTAGCTGATAATTAGCACTCTGTTTTGGCCGAATCAGGGGATTCCGCCAAATAATGTTTTGTAGCCTGATCTGTTAAGTTTCAGTGAGCACCGGTTTCAGGTCTTTTAGAGTTACAGATAATTAATGGTGAATTTTTTCGTACAACTGCCCGTGGATCGATAATCTGGACTTTTGGCGTAGAGGTCAAAACGATCATTTGGGCGTGTGGGTTGATTAGAGGGTATCGTAGAACTCGTGTAACTATGTTATACCCTGTTATCCTTATTCTGTGAAAATGATTGTATAGGCGGTGAGGCGGTGAGTGGAAGGATACCTTCGTTGCTTCCCAGTACGTCACAGCACGGAAGGCAAGTGCAATGTTTAACTTGTGTGAATTTGATGAATGCATGATAATTTGGTAACTTATGAATATTCCTGTGATTTGAGCATGATGTGGTAGATTTCAATACCTTCTTCTGTGATAAATTGAGATGAAGTTCAAGTTATGCATTTCAGTCCATGCACACATATTTCCTTTGCCGTCCACGGGAGTGGAAACTTGATTAAGTCCCATTAATTCCAATATGGGCATGTGAGACCCACCATTCCAATGTGGGCAACGTTGACCACCATTCCAATGTGGCAACTTCGGACACCCGTATGAAACGTTCTTCATACGGTGATTGGGTCCCCGTACTTTGTGAAGTACGGGCTTAAGTGAACACCGACGGGTGTGTCACTAGTTATACCGGTATAAACGTGTGAAAAGTCCATTCTCCTTCAATGCATTCATTCATACCATGCTTTCGCAAATTCATGGAAATAAATGTTGTTACTTGGTATATTGTTCTGATTTAGTATTCTTTGTGATTTATATGTTGTGCTTGCTGAGTTTCGACTCACTCTTGCTTTTATTTGTTTTAGGTGAATTCCGGTGAAACTGTTGCTAGCGGGAGGGTGTAGTCCAGCACGTTCCACACACTTGAATAAATCATTTATTCATTATGACACAGTTTCAGTTTATTTGGTTTATTTGATTAAGTATTGAATTGTAATAAAAGTGTAACATCCCAAAGTTCTGTTACCAATTTAAAAATAAATAAAGTTGTTATTTTGTTGGATTTTCTGGTTGCCAAAGAATTTTCTCGATTTACTATAACCTAAAAAGAGTTTTCACTGTTAAAAGTAAAATAATAATAATAATAATTTAATTTCTTGGTTTTAATGTCAAAAAGAAATTTTATTAAGTTTATTTGATTTTCTGGAATTTTATTGGATTTAAATTGAAAAATAAAGTTTTAATTAATTTCTGGGATTTTCTGGTATTTAAGAAGGTTTTCCTATTTTTTTTGAAAAAAAATCAAAAAAATAAATAAAAGCCAACTTTAAGTTGGAATTATTTTTATTAAGTTCAAAATAATTCTAATAATTTCTATAAATTTTTATAAAATTTTTAGACTCTATTTACTATATTCTAAAAGGTGTTAAAATTGTGGCTTAAAAGTATTTCGAATTAAAAAAAATAGTTCCCATCGGGTCACCCATCCCCCGACTGCTACGAGCTGAGCACACTTAACATGCAGCCCCAATGCACTGCCAGCTTCTCTTTTTATTTTACTTGATTAGTATTCTCCTCCTTTCATTTATTCTTGCCTTCCTCTCTTCTTCAACCTCCAGCAAGCAACCGAGCCATCTTCTCTCTGTTATTCCTCCATACTTCAATGGCAGCACACCAAGGCATTGTAGCCGGCCCCCACTGCCGACATCTCCAGCCAGCCCACACCTTGCCGCCCCTCCCCTGGCCGCCGGCCACCCCCACCGCCGGCCACCGCCGTCGCCACCACAACCGAGAGCTCCCAAGCTGCCATTAATGGCTGCTCCTCGCCATTTCTCCCGTATCTTTGTACACGAAGGACCAAATTCAAATCCGTTTGAACCCAAACGTCCGTATTAACTTACTCTACGTTACTACACCATCAATTGGCCATTTATTCTTGTGAATTAAGAGCAGTTTTCAGTTTTCATGCGGTCTTTATGGCACCCGAAAACTGAAGCTTTTATTCTCGCGTTTTCTCATCATTCCGGCCACCCCCTCCCCTATAAAAACCGACCACCAGGAGCTTCTCTCCACCCTCAACTCACCCCCAAAAGATCTCCTTCCCTCTTCCCCTAGTTTAGCCACAGTTGCAATTTGAAGATCGCCGGCAGTTCTTCGTTCTTCCTCTCGTGCGTCTCCTCCGGTGAAGCGCCGCCACTTTCGTCACCACCGCCGGCACCGCGACGTCGGTTTCTACGTGTGTGCATCTTCGCTCGTCAAAAGATCGCCGAGTGCCGCCCGCCGCCACCACCGTGCACCGCTCGCCGGAGTGTCGCGTCACCACCGCCGAACTGTCGCCACCATGAGGTAGAGTACCTCGCTAGGATCCCATCTTGCTAGTTCGCCGGCCATCTCTCTCTTCCTCTAGCTGGTGTCACAAGTATCTCTATGCATGCATGTTCTCTGTTTGGCCGAAGCAAGAAGACGAAGTACAGTAGACATCTAATTAGTCTTTCACTGTTCAAACTTAAAGAGTTGGTTAATTCTTTCCAGAAATTCTTTCTCCCACATGCAAACTCCGAATCAGATGATTCTTGCTCGTAAAATCATCTAAAATCGTTCTTTATTTTTCAGTATTTATTTTGTAATTTTGAGTTTTTATTATATATTAGCTGTTTTTCTAATTGCGCGTTGCTTGCAAGAATCAGCCGCCATGCCGATTTGCTACCATTTGGTAGAGTACTCACGGATTCCATATTCATTGTTCGCCGCCCAACTCTCCATTCCTATCGCCTGCACGGCCAATTATTTCACAATATTTACTATTCACGTAAGTTGCATGTAAATGAATAGTGCCATGCAAAATACTATTCACCCTCTCTTCCGGAATTTCGTTCTCCCTCATACGAACTCCGATTCCATCGATTCAAATTCCTATATTCATATAAAGTCGATATCTTACTTCCAGTATTTATTTCTTAATTTTTGGATTTTATTTGGATTTCATTTGAATGCTATTTGAATTTGGATCGTTTACGCAGATAGATTTTAAACGACTTTGGACACAGATTTGATGCCGTTTGAGAACATCAATTAACCAAGCAAGGCAAGTTATACCTTTGATCATATTTGATCCCATTATTTCAAATTATTTATGTTCTGTTTTAAATTATTATTGCATGCGTATTTATATTCAAGTAATTTAAATTCCTGTTTTAAAGTTATAGCTATTCCCAATTCCATTGTATAGCCAATCTTGTTATTGAATCAGTCATACCTTAGCACCTTAGATGAAAATCTAGTTTATGCAATAGTATGAACTAGAACATTTTGGGAAAAATTATGCTTGGACATGCTTAGACCAAAAATATTTAGTTTGGAAAATTTTAGCCAAATGATTAACTATTGTTTAAAACCCTATGGCATTGGTTTGTCATGGAAGATTTTGCAAATGTCTTTGAAAAGCAAAAATAAAAAGTTGGTTTGTACTTGGGCGAAATGGATGCTTGGTGGGTGCAGGTTTATGCACGGGCTCAATCCGGGTAGGTTTGAGGCCCAGGGGTTATTTTGGAAGTCGCCCAAGTCAGTTAAGGACCGGTCTTCGAGCCGCATCTTGCAAAGCTCCACCGTACTACCACAAGTCCGAATGGGACAAAGCTAGGTGAATAATTTGCAACGCTCCATTGTTAGTTGTGCCATTTTGGTGTGTGGGTGTTTGTTAGACAAGATTCCCACTTGGTGCAAGAGGGGTTTCCGTGGTGGTTAACCCAATGGAAGTGAAACCTTAGCAGCGCAAGAGGGGGCTTCTAGCGGATGGTTAATCCAAAGGAAGTGAAACCTTAGCGGGCATGACTACTTTGGAATGACGCATTGTAAAGGTCTCGTGATAATCACTTAGTCGCACACCTACGGAAGTGTGTCAGACGGACATTAAAATTGATTATCTCTTGTGGGTAAAGTTGTACCACCTCTGCAGAGTGTAAAACTATTTGAATAGCCGTGTCCACGGTCATGGACATGCTGAGCAAAGCCACTCAAAGTTAGACTTTGATTTGTTTTAAAATGATTTGTACAAATGATTTGAGGATGGTTAATCCTTGTGGTAAAATTAGGCGGTTAGCCATGTGATAGGAGGGTATCCATCACCATGTTTTATATGGAGGTTATCCTACTATAAAAATTGAGAATTTATAAAATGAATTTTAGTTATAGAATAACTGCTTTGGAACTTAGTAACAAATATTTAAAGAAAACACTGCTTTATGCAAATTCAACCAATAAACCTTCCTTTGATATATCCATGCATGCATTAACTCTGTTATTGGGTGTAACTTGCGAGCACGGTAGTTGTGCTCACCCTTGCTTCATGCAAATAAATTTCAGAGGAGGAGGACTTCTGATCTCGACGACTAGGCCGCTACCCCAGTCGATTGCCTGTGGCAGATCAGCTGGACTTCACTACTTCTTCGTCTTCCGCTATATTTGTTTAATGTTGGCTTGTAAGCCTTTCTTGTAATCAACTCTGATATTTATTAATAAAGGTTTGCGATTTATGGATGTTACCATATCTGTTTACTGTGTGAACTAGCTACTGATCATGGGACTAGTTCAGAAATGCACAGAGGATTCTGGGGTGTTAATCTCGGGTCCGACAAAAAGTAACTTTGGATGTTCCTCCATTCCCCTATGGTCATTCCTTGTTTTAATACATTGAGGATCTGTTAGTTAGTTCTAGATTGTTATCTTGATTATTCGATATTGTCTCTTATTATGAAATTATTCTTATTATTTGAGTAGTATGTCATCCCATTAGGTGGCATCTTGGCTTCCGAATAGCCGTGGTGGTACAGTTGGTATCAGAGCGGGCTTTAGGTCCGTGGTTCATTCAAACATATTAAATTGACACACTGTGCACATTAGGAGGGGTTGGGTAAACTGTTGCTTCCGCATTTCAATTGTGGTGACTCGAATATTGAGTCGTTGTTAAATTGTGTTGTGCTATGATGTGTTAATCCATGATATGATGTGGTAACCTCTATCTATGAAATTATTCTATGATCGTCATGAGATGATCCGATATATATATATATATATATATTCATAATTGATTGCACTAGTTATGTGTTTCGCTAGTGGGCGTTGATCAGTTGAGTTCGTGGTTGTTGTCATGGGTTTTGCCAGGCTACACCACTGTTTGTAGTATGATATTAGAGAACTTCTTACCTCTGTTCCATAAGCTCTGTACTGAGCATGAGCTCATTGATGAACTTGTTGCCTTTCTCGAACTGATATCTGGTTTCCTGGTTGTGGTTCCTGGCAGTTCGTGAATTCTTTTGAAATTGGGGTTTTAATGAAGAAGGCAAGCTCCAGCAGTTCTCTGATTTGTTCTTTGAAACGAATATTGCCCTTTCGACTATTGTGATATTTCTGCTTCACGTGAGCATAGTTCCATTGCAAGATTTATCTTTTCACAAAAGACCTGTTTTACCCTTGTTGGAGAAGTTTAACTCATTCGTTCGTTTGGAATCTCGGTATTGAAAGACTTCTTTTGCAAGCTCTTTATTAAGTGTGTATTGATCTTGCATATTTCTCTAGGGTAGCTTTAGTAAGTCGTTCTCTTCCTTTATTTTCGAATTTGCCAAATTCTTGTCCGGTGGCGATTGATGAATTTCTCTTGGGTTCATGATTTTGGTAGAAGAGTTTAAATAGGCCTTTAATGGTACTCCGAAAACATTATTGTTTTTCGATTGTCGAATTGCTTTTACTACGAATGATCTTTGTAAATTGGCAACATTGATATTTTCATGGTTGTTCTTTCTTTCTCATTGGAAAAGAGCGACTCATTTACTCGTTTGATGGTTTGCCTAATGAGAATTCTTGTTGCAAGTTCGTTAACACGAGAAAGCATTGGCTCAATGTATTCCTTTTGGAACCCTCTACTTGTTGAAATTTGATGCATCTCTTTTATGAAGAAAAGCGTTAAAACCCTTTTGGAGTGCTTGGTTATGCTTAAGTCGGGGGTTGCACCCAAACAAAGATTGTGGGCTACGGGTTTCTATTTGTAGGGTTTCTATTAGACCCTATTTGTTTTTCAAAAAGTTTCTTGCCTTTACTTGACCAAATTTTCCCTAATGATATTGAGCTCTCATTCTTTGTTTGTGAGCGTTATTCTTGACAAGATCGTTCTCTTTATGTTATCCCTATCTCTCTTGTTGATAAGGGCAGCTCGGTTATCCGTTTGACAGTTCGGAGAATGCAAATTTCCTTTCACAAAGTTCATTGAAGAAATTTCGACTATGTTCATTTCTTTGGAATATTTGGAGTGTTGGAGTTTAGAACCTCCCTTTGAAAAGAAAAGTGTTGAAACCCCCTTTCTCTAGAGTTTTGTAGTGCTGGGTGTGACGTTTGTTCAACTTTGTGGTTTTCGTGCGATATCCACACTATTAGACCCTATTTGTTTTTCAAAAAGTTTTTGCCTTTCCGAATTCTTTTCTAGAACAAGTTGTTATTACAATTACATTTGATCTGTTGAAAATTTTATGACCCGATTTGTCATGTTTCCTTTAGAAGGTTTATTGACACGATCTTTAGAAGGTTTATTGACACGATCAGTATTGTGAGGGTAAGGTTGATTCTTTTAAAGAGAAAGAAGAAGTTTGACCACCTTTCTTGATGTTTTCAAAATGATTCAATTTCGAGTTTTGTGTTCATGACCTATTAGAGGTCCCAGTTTATTATGATAAACGAAGTTTGCCACGTAAAACGATTTGTTGCAGAGTTATAATGGTTCTTCAGTGATGCGAGCGTTTTGATCTTGAATGCTCGTTGTTCTTATATGTAAAGATCCGACATTCTCTTCTTGTGAGGCTCATGTTTTCAATTGTGGACTCCACCTATGTTCAATGAGTTCATTGCCTAAATTTTCTGCCCTTTTCACTCAAAAGATTTCGAGTTTCAATCGTAATGCCGTTTTCTTATCGGTTGTTATTTGCTATTATCTTCTGAGGAATGTGTTCCTTCAACCATGAACTTAGTTTTCGTTTTTCAAGATCACCTTTAGCAGAATATTTCTTTTGGTTTCTTGGCTGCCGTGGAGAGCAACGCTTTCCTGTATGAATGAACTTGTTTTTGTTCGCCTCTTCCTTTTGAGAAAGGATCACAGTTTTGTGTTACGAAGTGTTTGCAAGGTGAAAGTTTGGCAACTGTTTGGTGGTGGATGAGTAATCGTAGTGATGATATTTTGCTACCAAGTTATCGGAGGAGTAGTAGAATGTGAAATGGATTTGATCTGTATCCCTTGGAGGGAAATTGATTCACCTGAGATGTTTGACTTCGAAGTAAGCCTGAAAAGTGTTACGGCTGATTAACACCTGGTATAGTGAAATTCTAGAACTTCAATTCAGGATTGAAAGGTTGGTGATTATCGGAGGTATGGAAACCTTCATTGAATTTTTTCTTAGAGTAACGCAATTGGATAGCATTGCGAGATGGTGTGGATGATGTATTTCAGTTTGAGCATAATTTGATAATGTTCAATTAAGAGGTTTAATCTCTTGAGGTATGAGTTGAATTCGAATTCCAATATTGGAGAGAAGTTTTACTCCTCGAAGAGAGAAGCAGAAGAAAGGATGTTTGGGCTTTGTGCTGTTGATAAGTGTTTTCTGCACTTTGAGATGGGGCCGTGTTGGCATGACTAAATCTTTCCAGTTCAGTCGGAGTAAAAGAAATATTTGATTTGAGTATTCAAGCAAATTTCTCTTTTGGTGTCTGTGGTGTTCTTTCGCAAATTGATTCATTGGAGGTGGAATTGCTTTACTGATGAATTATCACATTTGGGATTTAACCTTTTTGGTGAAGAGTTAACATTGCGTGGTTGCAATGAGAACTCTCTATTTTTCAGTTTGATTCTCTTCATTTCCGACAGTAGAAGAAATTAGGAAGCTGGCTTATCGCTTTGACCGTCACGGGTACATACGCCGGCGCATAGCGTAAGGTGCGTCTTTGGCCGAGTGAGCAGCAGGACCATTCAAAGTTTGAGATTAAGTTAAAAACGTTGACCATCGAGTAAGGTCTTACCTTTGATCCTCTTCTGATGAGTGTACCTAGAAAGTTCAAGTTGATTGTTAGGTCAGACGTCGCTTCACATCTTTGCTTTGTGGTTTCTCTATTCCGAGAGAGAGGCCACTTGGGAGATAGAGTCTCGCATGCGCGAGCAGTATCCAGACCCGTTTGTTTTTGGTACAGGTTAAATCCGTTGATTTCAACTCCTTGGAAATTCGTTCTGGTATTAGTTGCCGGTTAGAATTCGAGGTCGAATTCTATTAAGGGGTGTAGAATGTAATACCCCGAAGGTGAATCGGCTTATTAGAAGAACTTTCGGAAGAGGGAGCTAATCGAAAAACCAGAATTATCTTTTCACCGGGGGGTTTTCTGTGATTTCTCGGCAACCTGGGCCACGGGCCGCGGCCCAGGTGGCCCATTAGTGTGGCCGGCCAAAAAGGGGGGGCTCCCCCCTAACCCTAGCCGCCCCCACCTTCCCCACCTCTCCCACTTCCTCCCCCTTGTGGCCGCCGCCTCTCCCGACCTCTTCCCTGCACCACTGTTGATCGTTAGTTTTGGGTAAGTTCCATACGTTTTCTGATCTTCTCACCTCTTAGAAAGTTGTAGCCCTTGGTCTTAGCTTTCTTTTGGCATTGAGATCATCTAATTTGGAGTTACGGTTTAGGAGATATGGTAGTTTTACTGCGACTGCCCAGGAGAGCTGATGTGATTTAGCAGATTTTTTTGTCGGGCCATTATGAATTACTTAGAAGCCGAATCTGGTATTTTCACCTTCTAGAGTTTTATTCCTGGGAACGTTAGCTTTCTTTTGGCACTGAGATCAGGAAAATCCGATATGTAGTTTGGGAGATATGAATTTTTGATTACGAACTGTCCGATCTGTCTGAAAACTGAGATCAGTAGGTTTGTCCCTCGGTTTTGTTCAAATTAGGGGCCGAATCAGAACCTTCACCCAACTAAGTTATTTTAGCCCTTAAAATTATATTTCCAAGTTGATAAGAATAGTTCTCATTGGATCAGTAGGTTGAAAGTTACGCTGTTTTCTTTATCTCTGATCTGTTTCTGGACAGACGTAGATGAGTTGTGTTTAGCTGATAATTAGCCCTCTGTTTTGGCCGAATCAGGGGATTACGCCAACTAATGTTTTGTAGCCTGATCTGTTAAGTTTCAGTGAGCACCAGTTTCAGGTCTTTTAGACTTACAGATAATTAATGGTGAATTTTCTCGTACAACTGCCCGTGGATCGATAATCTGGACTTTTGGCGTAGAGGTCAAAACGATCATTTGGGCGTGTGGGTTGATTAGAGGTTATCGAGAACTTGTGTAACTATGTTATACCCTGTTATCCTTATTCTGTGAAAATGATTGTATAGGCGGTGAGGCGGTGAGTGGAAGGATACCTTCGTTGCTTCGAAGACGTCACAAAGACGGAAGGCAAGTGCAATGTTTAACTTGTGTGAATTTGATGAATGCATGATAATTTGGTAACTTATGAATATTCCTGTGATTTGAGCATGATGTGGTAGATTTCAATACCTTCTTCTGTGATAAATTGAGATGAAGTTCAAGTTATGCATTTCATTCCATGCACACATATTTCCTTTTCAGTCACGGAGTGGAAACTTGATTAAGTCCCATTAATTCCAATATGGGCATGTGAGACCCACCATTCCAATGTGGGCAACGTTGACCACCATTCCAATGTGGCAACTTCGGACACCCGTATGAAACGTTCTTCATACGGTGATTGGGTCCCCGTACTTTGTGAAGTACGGGCTTAAGTGAACACCGACGGGTGTGTCACTAGTTATACCGGTATAAACGTGTGAAAAGTCCATTCTCCTTCAATGCATTCATTCATACCATGCTTTCGCAAATTCATGGAAATAAATGTTGTTACTTGGTATATTGTTATGATTTAGTATTCTTTGTGATTTATATGTTGTGCTTGCTGAGTTTCGACTCACTCTTGCTTTTATTTGTTTTAGGTGAATTCCGGTGAAACTGTTGCTAGCGGGAGGGTGTAGTCCAGCACGTTCCACACACTTGAATAAATCATTTATTCATTATGACACGATTTAGCTTTATTTGGTTTATTTGATTAAGTATTGAATTGTAATAAAAATCACTTTGGATGTTCCTCCATTCCCCTATGGTCATTCCTTGTTTTAATACATTGAGGATTTGTTAGTTAGTTCTAGATTGTTATCTTGATTATTCGATATTGTCTCTTATTGTGAAATTATTCTTATTATTTGAGTAGTATGTCGTCCCATTAGGTGACATCTTGGCTTCCGAATAGCCGTGGTGTTACACAACCACTGATGTATAGCACTGGTCCATGCATAATTCAGAAGAACACCAACCGTGTGATGCCTTATACCAAGTAAACAAGCATTGGACCAACAGAGGTGGATGCACCTAAGCTTTTCTTGAGGCCATGTGAGGTGTGCCAAGATCTTGCTGCTCGATCACAAAAATGCTCAAACTAGTCACTAATGCACCGCAAGCCATAATTCGGAATGACCTAATCCGACCGCCCCATCCCGCAAAGAACTATCACTAGACCCAGGAGTGTGATTCACCCTGGCAATAATTCCTCAGGAGCTTGCACTGTGATTCATCCAAAGTAGTACTAATTGAGCAGATGGGAAGAATTTTGGCTCAACCTCTCAAAGAAAACATCTGGAGCACGCGCACCTGAGTTCAAACTTCAGACCTGAGTTCAGGAGGAGGCCGAGCGGGGGACGGCTGGGTGGAGGGGGACAGTTGGGAGGGGGACGGCCGGGAGGAGGGCGGCCAGGCGGGAGGGGGATGGCCGGGAGGAGATCTGGAGGGTGACGGCCGGGAGGGCGATGGGAGGGCTGCCGGAGGGGGTCGGTCGGGAGGAGGGGGACAGCCGGGAGGGGGACGGCTGGGAGGAGGGGGACAGCCGGGACGGGGACGGCCGAGGAGGGCGGCCGGCCGGGAGGGGGACGGCCGGGAGGAGATCTGGAGGGCGATGGCCTTGAGGGCGATGGGAGGGCAGCCGGGAGGGGGTCGGCCGGGAGGAGACCTGGAGGGCGATGGCCGAGAGGGCGATGGTAGGGCGGCTGGGAGGGGGTCGGCCGGGAGGAGATATGGAGGGCGACGACCGAGAGGGCGATGGGAGCCGGCGACTGCGAGGGAGACGAGAGGGAGACTGGGAGGCGGCTGATGGGCGTGGGAGAGACGGTGGGAGGTGGGAGACTGGAGTGTGGAGGCGCTGGGTTGGGAGTTAAGTTAGGTTTTGTTTTTATATGGTGAGGATATCTACGGTCCCACCTGTCAGTATTTCTGACGGGTAAACGGGCGAAGCGGGTACAGGTGGAGCTTGCCCATACCCGCGCCCGTTTACCCGATGGGTAAGATTTTGTGCCCATTTTTATACCCGTAGGCAAAGAAAGATGCCTATACCCAGCTCCATTAGGGTATTCGCCCGCGAGAACATGGGTAATCGGGCACAATTGTCATCCCTAGCCCTGACCATAAAAAAGAATGTGCCCAGTACACAGTGGTGCTCAGGAGAACGGTCCCATTAAAAAAATTGACAGTCCATTCACTAGAAACCTGATACAGTCCATTCACATCAAGAGAAAGCTTACCTTGTGCTTGTTAGATAGCAGTATCATGACAAGATTCATTCAGAAAAATGACAAAATTTTGCATAGTACAATTATTCAAAAATTATTCTTTTCCAAACATCTGTGCGCACAAGAACAGAGAGAAGGCAGTAGCTCAACTTCACAAAAATTCCCTCTCGTCTCATTGACACTTCATACACACATAGACACCTGGTGCTATTCACATATCAGTAGCAACCAACAAGAACTTGGTCTCATCATGGAACCTGATACACTACCATTTCACAAAGAGACACGTAAGGTACAAAACCTAACTAACAATCTAGGTAGCTGGAGCCACTGTTGCTCATATCTGAAACTCCAACAGCACATAATGGTACACACTTGACACTTGTGAGAGGTGACAGAGCCATACTAGAGAAGTATCAAAACCATAGATGATAATGCTAAAACTCTTAATGTTTATCAAATACTTAGTGGATGTGAGTCCTGTAGTAGTAAACTATCCTTGACAAGTATCAGTTTAAGAACAACAGCGAGTTCCAACTTGAAAAGGAGGATTGTGCACTAACACTACAATAAATATGATAGAAATATGATCAAATTCAGGTACTTAATACATACAATCAACTGAGTGACTGACCAACATTACCATATACCTCACAGGTGATGATAGCCAGATTTGTCTGTTTGGTGTTTGCTTGTTTACAACATATGTCACCAAATCCCCTAGCCTCAGTGTTAAAACTTGATTATGCAATGTCAAAAGGGTGAAGGCGGCGGCGAGGTAGGGGAAGGGAGGCGGCGGCGGCTGCGAGGGAGGGAAGGGGGAGGCGACGGCGACGGCTGCGAGGGAGGGAAGGAGAAGGCGCGCGGCCGCAAGGAGAAGGCGGCGGTGTCGCGGCGAGGGAGGAGGAACTGGGAAGGGAGGAGGCAGCGTCGGTGAGGGTTAGGGTTAGGCGAGTGCGGATCGCGGTCTCGCATGGTCATGAGAGCGAGCGGAGCGGAAAGTAATCTCCGCACCGTGCGGGCGTTCGGATAGTGGTCGGATAGTGTTCGGATATATCCGAATTAATTCTATAGTTTCGAATTTACCGGATATCTGATTACCGAATCCGCATCCGTATCCGGTAGAAAAAACCGAATACGGAAAAAACCCGGATATCCGGAAAAAAACCAAATCTTACCCACATTTATTCGGTCGGTCGGGAATTATCCGCTCTGTTTACACCCCTAGCGACCGAGAGGAAGGGGGAGCTGGGGAGAACGGGAGGGAGGTGGCGGCCAAGAGGTTAGGGGAGCCAGGGAAGGAGGTGGAGGCCGAGAGGGAGGGGCGAGGAGGAGAAGGGGATGCCGGGAGAGTCAGGGAGGGGGCCGGGAATGGAGGTGGAGGCCTGGAGGGAGGGGAGCCAGGATGGAGGGGGAGGCCCGCAGGGAGGGGCATACCTAGATCTAGAGCACGACAGGGATGGTGGCCAAGGGCGGCGGCGCTATGGGAGCTGCCACTCAGCTTCGCGTGAGTCAGTTCGTTTTTACTCTCACTCAGCTCCACTACAGTCACCTTCGTGTTTTGCGATATCTTCACGGGACCATCAGTCATCGCCTTTTTCTTTTCTTACTTCAGCTCTTTGCAGTTTCAGGCAAACTCTAATGCGACCTGAGCTAGCGATCCTTCTGATTGCAGTCTCTTTCTATCTCTTTCTGCCTATGTGTTTTCCTAGGTTCCTCTCTTATTGCTTGGAAGACCAAGAATCAGTCATTTTTCATTCGAGTGGTGAGGCTGAATTGTGAACCATGGCGGCATTAACAGCTGAGATCACTTGGCTTCAATAGCTCATTGAGGATTTCAGTATTTAAACTTCTGCATTGACTCCTCTTATCAGACAACAATAAAGATCAAGGTGTTTGAATTGAATGGGAAAGAAGACTTTTTTTAGTGAGTAGGAAAGAAAAATTAGTCATGCAAAAAAGGAATGCTACGGTGTTCGAATCCAACAACAATAATTCGGTTTGACAAACATAGCATGCATATCAAAACCGAAGACGGTCTTGAAGCACTACACCATGGCATATTATTAAGGGCAATCAAACTGCCGCAGAAAACTGCTTTGCATAGCAAATTATCTGCCGGTAATAAGTTTTCTCGGCACTTATTGCCTGCCTGGTAAAGTGCTGCCGGGAAAAACATTCCCCGGCAGATATGTGAATTCAATTCTCGGCAGTTAACTGCCCTAGAAAAATTATTTTTCACCGCGCTATAGTTTCCTGTTGTTAGTTGTTTCCTACAATGAGTTTCCGACAGATTATATGTATTGCCAGCAGTTAAACTGCCCTTGATTGTCTGTTTTTCCCAGCTAATCGCCTCGCTTGTCTGTTTTCCCTGCAGCTAGATGTATTGCCGACGCTAATCATCTCGATTGTCCTTTGCACCATTTAACCATAATTTAGAAAACATATAATTTCGGTAACCATACAACTCAAAAACATATCATATCAACAATCAAAGACATTTGCAACACATAGATCAAATTCAGATTTTGTAAAATACATAAACATGAAATATGAAAGTTTTAATAAGCACAACAGTACATCTGCAGTACGTACAAAGTGCATATAATTTCAGAATTCTAAGCATTCAAATATAGCCACGATCTATCCTTGGCATGTACAAAACATCCACACAAAAGAAGTCGCCAATACTAGTCTATCCTTAGCACGTGTACATACTAGTCGACAATATTGAAGGGTAGTCCAATAGGGGTAGCAAACATCACCCTGGTAGCCTCATCCTTGACATTGAAAGTCCTTAACAATGCAAGGATTAAAGAGTAACCATGTAGAGCCACATCCAAGAGTACTCCAATTTCTCACCAAGTCAACATCCCTACCGAATGAATAATGACGAGTCGATATCATAGACTATGACAACATACCGAAGTTTTAGTATATCTATGGCCTTGAGCAACTGCATACCTAGTATGGAATATAGAGCTCCAGAACTATACATTCATTAATAATATTGCATAAATATGCCATAAGCCAATATATTCATAGTATGTCCCTTGTCTTTGCATCATGCAGTAGTAGCACCAGTCTGTCCTATAGTTTAGTTGCTTCCACTACATGTAAAGGGGCTCCTGTGTGTACCAAGAACTTCCAACAGATTTGTACTACATGTAAAGATTGACAAAAAGATTGGAGACAATCGTCACAAAACAAACCTCATACATGGCATCCATGAGAATATTATCAAGGATGGTCCTTAAACCCCGTGCACCCGTGTTTTTGGACTTTGCCTTTTTGGCAATTATTGTAAGTGCATCATCTATAAAATGAAGGTTAACCTGAAAACCAACGGTGAACCGAGATGAAACACCAGGGAGAGATAACTCTGCATGTTTCCATGGTAAATACACTCACATTATTCATGCTGAACAATTTCTTGAATTGTTTACCCAGAGCATTCTTTGGCTTCGTGAGAATCTAGTAGGATATAATTGGATCAGTGATCCATGAGAAGTTTTCTAATAACCATATAAAAATATGAGTACATGCTTTTCCAGATAAGGTAGCATCAGCATAGCTACATCACAGGATGATGTTAGGCAAAAAGTTCCTGCAGTAGATGGTCGGCCTATCTGAACGAGTTGGTACTCGTTTAGAGCTGCCAAGCTGACAAGGATAGGAAAACGCCCAATAAATTCCGGAATAAGTCCATATGCTATTAGATCACCACTCTCAACCTGAAAAGGAGGCACATTGAAACATTTATTAAGCTTTAGTGTTTTACAAAGCAAATATATTTGATATACATGCATTCTCCCAGAAACAAAAGATTATAAAAAAATGGCTTCTAGACTTGTGGTACTCACTGATTCCAGCAAGGATGGTGTCACTTGAGCACTTGAAATTCCAGCAAGGATGATGTCGTCTGGAGCCTCCCGAGCCTCACGAATGAATCTGACATGGACTTATGGATTTTCGGATTGAACTTTTCATTAGCTTTCCAACGAGCCAAAGAACGTCGCAATCCGAGTTCGTATGCAAAAGTATGGTGGTTTTACCGGACAGTGCGTGATCTGCATCAACTACACATGCATAAAGAGCTTCCCACAATAACCACAGCATCACCCACATCACAGTAGCATCAACTCAATCCATTCACAGAGCACTAACACTAGCTCACACTAGCTCTCAGTAATCCACATCACAGAGCAAAAGGGGGGAGTAGAGAGAGTGAGGTCATAGGAGGCCGGGGCGACGAGGTTGTGGGAGGCCGACGACGACGAGGCCGGGGCGAGGTGGAAGAGGCTGCGGGCGACGAGCTAGGGGAGGACGGGGCGACGAAGTTGTAGGCACCCAGATTTCTGAATCCGGATTCTTCAGTGAAACCACTGTGCTACTCCCTGGATCAGTAGATAGCAATTCACATGCACATTGCTGAATCAAATCATACATGCGCGTAAAACCATACCATTCATTAATTTACACATCAGAGTTTACATAGACCGCTTCGGGCTAATTTTTACAATAAAGGCCGAACAGGCCAACTGAATACATTACAAAAGATAGCGGAAATGACAACGGAAGCAAAATGGGTGAGAGCATATCTCTCCACAGGCAAGTGACTGGGGAACCCGTGTACACCCGATATTATTCGAAAACCTCGAACAATATAGGAGGCACACAAGAACCAACGGAGTCAGCTAGACTGACGTGAGACTAGAACAACTAATGACTAAACTACGCTTCAACGACTCCTGGGTCTTGACACTTCTGGATCCTTGTAGTAGTCGAAAGCTCCAGGGTTCCAGTTTCTGAGGGTTTGGGGAGAGAGCGAGGATGAGCACAACTACCGTGCTCACGAGACAACACAACAGATGCAATAATATACATGTAAGGCTTAACAAGGATGGCTCGGGTTCTTTTATTTGCGTAAAGCAACATTTTCAAATACAACTATTAGAAAGTCCTATCACTTAGCATTTTAACAAAACAACATTTTATTAAAGAGATTGATTGTGCAATAATTGATAATAGCAGAGGTTCCCTCCGTCGGAAACTCTACTCATGCTTCTTTTGATTGGAGCTACCTCCATACAATAACCACACTGGATACGACGATCCAGGAAAAATCCAAACCTCAGGCTAGGTGAGCCGACCTGGTTTTTCATACCACCCACAAGGATTTTTGAAATAGAACTACCTCAAGTTAAGTTCCCATGTCCGCCTTTGACCGTAGGCGCGGCTGTTTAAACAGTTTTAGACTCTGCAGAGGTTGTACACTTTACCCACAAGAGACAATCATACTGTACCCCACATGATTCCGTAGTCATGTAGTTGAGCGATCGTCACGTAAACCTTTCAATCTACCTCGCCTTTCCATCATCTCACCCATATGGGGTTACTCCCACTGCTGTGGGCCCCATAAGTTGTGCGGATGTTCACCACTACGACTAGCGAATCGCAACTTCACCATCGGTGTCCTTCCCCGCCATGCTTGCACTACCTTGCTCCTCCACCAAAGGAGATGACTTTCGTGGTTCGATAAATTTACTAAGCCAAGTTGCACTTTGCGCACTTGTGGTTGTACTTGTTTTACACGGAAGTGTGAGAACCCGGTATTTAACTTGTAATACTTAACCATCCGAATGACCCTAGCATTACAAATCAAATATCTGATTCTCTACAAGATATGTACTTCCCAAAATTGCAAGACACATACGCCATACAAAAATTAAGCATCCAAACCATACAAGTCATTCATTAACCACCTACAAGCTTACAACATAAAGACATACAAGTCTATATTACAAAAGTAGGGCGACCACCAAATGATAGGAATAA
This sequence comes from Hsuehochloa calcarea, assembly GCA_036346395.1. Classification (NCBI taxonomy): domain Eukaryota; kingdom Viridiplantae; phylum Streptophyta; class Magnoliopsida; order Poales; family Poaceae; genus Hsuehochloa; species Hsuehochloa calcarea. Next base: position 8,639,081 of record CM070608.1, read on the forward strand.
ACCAAAGTAGCAACAGAAACATAAGCCATAAGATGGCGATAAACAAAAGCCCAACGGTTTGCCATTACCCACAAGGCAACCGATCGAAACACCCAAGCTAGTCGTCGAGAGCAAAGTCGGTCGGCTCACAATAGTTGACCCTTTGGGGTCAACCTCCTCTCGCAACAATTAAGCAAAGCAACTGAGTACAAAAAGTACTCGCAAGACTTACGAGTAACAAGCCTATACATAGCTACATGCAAGCTGAAACAAAGGAGGAGGTTATATGGTTCATTTGACGCATAAAGCAACAATTTATTTGCAATAAGTAATAGATTGAAAGCAATTAGATAAATCTATTTTTAATTGATTAAATAACAGCGAGACAATAATAATAAACATAAATAACATCCTAGAAGTGACTTCCCAACACCAATTATAACATAGCACGAATTACCCATTCGTACCACCTGAAATCAAGTTTTATTGAAAACTATTTAGTCTAACTATTGTAGAGACCAAACCAAGCATGTCCATAACCAAGGACTTGGCTATTCGAATAGATTATACCCTGTAGGGGTGTACCAATGTACCCACACGCCAGACCGCCTTTTTGCCATGCAATAGAGCACACGTCCTTAGGTATGCCGGCAAGGCTAAGTCCTACGAGACACTTTCCAATGGATTGTACTAATTACGAGTCGCACGTATGGGGGTTAACCCTTAGTGAACCGCCGTTACGGGCTCCCACTAAGGACCCACACGTTGAGTCGAACGCACCGGCCCAGCCGAAGCAACTGCAGGTGCTCCTGGGTATGGCGAACCTAGAAAGGAACCCATCCCTCTCAATCCAAACAAATATTCTCTTTTTTTTATACCACCAGCGACTCAGTAGTTAATACCTCCCAAAGTACTTAGTCAAGAGAGGTCTCATATCCCTCTCATGTGGTTAGCATGCAAAAACGCATGGGTCAGTGTCCAAGATGTTCGGTCCTTGTTGACTCGGGCACCATTCACACACCCAATAACCACACCATCAAACCAATATGCCCAAGTCTAAAATATTTCATTTTCAGTTTTAGTTTTTCTAAATATAATTACATACATGAGTATCTAGACTCAATAATCATAGTGATGATAAAATGACCATCGTCGAGGCGATAATCCCCATTCTACCGTTCTAAGCATTTCTAAGCAACATCAACTCGCAAACTATAAGCAAAGTGATTAGAGCCCATCCATCGAACTCTAAATCACAAATAATAAATCCTAAGCTTAGTGGTAGAGGATGAACATATACCTACAGTTTATGCAACTATAGGATCAATTACTCGATCGATAATTTAACAACAAAATAGAGCATGCATACATACACTTTGCAAACAAGATAATATACTTTGAAAGTAATGGGATCAATATGATCAAATGGAAACAACTGATTGCCTTGCTGGAGATAAATTCCTTGCTGTAGAGGATCACTCGCGTAATCGACAAAGTTGTCGGAACCTATTCAAAGAATCAAAGTACAATAAGAACTAATAATACCGAAAAACACAAAATTCAATTTCGTCCATAAATCATGAAAAATTCACAGAAGGTAGAGCATGATTTTAGACGAATTTAGCAACAAACATCAATTAATTTGGAAATTCCATGCAAAAGTTATGGTAGTTTGAAAGTCAGATTTTAAAATCCAATAAATTGCTAATGTCACTACTCATCCGAATTTGAAAGTTTTCGTGAACATTTCCAGAGAGGTGGTACACATAAAATTTTTAGGGTAGACAGAGCACCACATGAGATGATTAACGAAAAATGATTCACCTCATTCAGAGCTAAGATGAATTTTCTATGATTTTTCCAAGACAAGAAAGTAGTGCACAAGATAATTGTAAAATCAGATTTTCAGAGATAGCAACATGCTCAAAACCTATTTTACAATAAAGTACAGTAACAGAGAAACATGACAAAATTGAGTTTACTAAAATTGGAGCTTCAGAGAAATACTAATGCATTTTTGAATTTAAAATAATTTTTAGAGCAATAAAAGTATTAAATCTAAAGCAATTTTGCCAAAAGTATTTTTTGGAATAGTAACAAGGTTCAAACCATTTTTATAATAAAGTACATGCAAAAAGGAATCTAGCAAAATTTGAATCATCAATTTTGGAGCTAAAATGAATTACTTATGCAATTTTGAAGTTAATGGCCTGGCCCACGAGATTCAAATTTCATGCACTAAACCCTATGGCCCACATGTCAAACTCACGGCTCATAGCACAGTACGTAGACTCACGGTCCACGGCCGGTCCACGAGATTCAGCCCATGCACTAAACCCTATGGCCCACATGTCATACACTGTGACGACCGGGATTAAAACCCCGCTTACTATGCTTGGCCCCACATGTCAGCCACACTAAGAATCCGAATAAGACAACCATTAACTACTTAAGCAATTATTAGTAGTTAATGAATGGGATTTGGTCTTAATGACGATGCTACGTTGTTGTCGGAACCGACAACACCGCGATCAAGCTTCGCCGAGCTCTCGCCGCTGCTCTCGCACCGGGCGCTTAGCTAAGGGCATGGACGGTTCACAATACTCTTGCGCACCCAACGGTGGCACTCACGGTGGCTGAGCCGGCCCGAGGCGGCGGCGCACCGGAGAGAGGCGGCGAGGAGCTACGGCTAAGCGTGAGCGACACAATAGAGATCCGCATTGTCGAGGGAAGGGTGCCACAAAGATCAACAAGTCGCAGAGAGGCTACCCGAGCGAGGAGAGACTCGGAGGAGGTCTGAGTTGAGCCAGCGACGAGGAGGGTGACGGCGGCGCAGTGCTTCATCGAGGAGAGCTCACTCTGGTGAAGGAGACAGGGAATTAGTGGTAGAGAAAGCTCAAAGACAACCCATAGATGGTGTACAAGAAAGGAATCGGCCAGCGGCTTACCTTACCGGAGATGGGGAAGAACAGAAGTTTTGCGGCCGAAAATGGGTCAAACTCGGATTTCTGCCCTCGTGAACCGATGGCAAAATAGAGTGAGGGGAAAGATTAAGCAGGCCAAGGCATGGCCGGTGACGCACTTGAGCGAGGACGGGACTCACCGGACACGGAGTTGGCACGGCGGCGGCTCCGGGTGCGAGTTCTGCCACCGAAGAGAGCTCGACGATGTTCCGGGCGCTACAAGCCAAGGCAAGGCCTCGCGTTAGTAAAAATAGAACCAGGGAGGAACGGAGATGGAGCAGGAGGCGGAAGCACGAAGCTTACCCGAGAGAGAGCCAAGATCTCGCCTCCTTTCCCTCGACCATCGAGAGGGAAAGTTAGAGCTAGCAGGCGAGGGAGACGGAGTTATAGAGCTCCAACTGTCGGGAAGGAGACGGCGTGAAGAGGTGACGCTCCAGGAGTGGTCAGCCAGGGCGGTGGATCCACGGCGTCAACGAAAGCGGCGCAGAGCCTCTGATGCGGCGCGTGGCGAGTGATTCCCGAGCGAGCGAGCCGGAGAAGACGGTCCGACGAGCGGGCCCCACGGTGTCGGCCGACTCAACGGCGCCACAGAGGAATGGTGGAGACCTGCTTATCCGACTTGTAATGCTTAACCACCCATTCGGTCCTAGCATCACAAAGCGATAATCCGAGATTCGAGACATGTATACTTCCTAAATGCAGATATACACCCCTTTACAAAGTTCATGCATCAATTCCATTCATTCACATAGAACCAAACAAAAACAACAAACTAAGATAACATAAATAAAGGATAGTCATTAAAAGAGAGGCCGACTACCAAATGACAAATACATAAAGAATTTTAACAATGAAGCAAAAGTGCCATAAGATGGCTATAAACAAAAGAGCCAATCAATGTGCCTTTAACCCACAAGGCAACCGACGGACCGCCAAGCTAGTCGTCGAATCCACAAAGACATCTCACAAAAGTGAGGCCCTTGGGCTCACCTTCTTCCTCTCAGAACAAAAGCATTTCAAATAAAAAGTCGGGTGAGTACTTTGAATGTACTCGCAAGATATATAAGAATGATAATGATCTATACAATAACTACATGCAAGCTTATTTAAGTGGATCAAAGTTAGACTCAAATTTTTAAGCATAAAGCAAGTTTTATTTGCAATAATGTAATAGATTGAAAGCAATTTAACAAATCTGTTTTAATGTTCAAATAAACGTAAATGACAACAATATAACATTAGATACATGACAACAATAATCCCGAAGTGACTAAACCATTAGTCAACACAACAATAGCATGAATTACCCATTCATGCCAACCATGTCAAATTTTAATTTTTAAAAGGTTGTAGTCTAGTTCTTGCACGACCTTACCAAGCATGTCCATAACCTAGGACGAGGCTATTCGAATAGTTTTATCCTCGCAGGGTGTACCAATGTACCCACACGCTGCATCGCCTTTTTGCCAAGCTATTAACACACTTCCTTAGGTATGCCAAGACGGCTAAGTCCTACGAGACATTTCCAATATGGTGAATTATTCACGAGCCGCCTGTATGGATAGAAACCCATACGCTGTGTCGAGTCATTGTAAAGCCTCGGTCAACTACCCGCCGCAGTAAAGCCTTGACAACTATAATGCTCCTCGAGGTGGAGAACCTACCCTAATCTCCACCACCGCACACCCAACACAAGAACACCGAGAACACATATCATGTTTCACACAACACACACAACCCTCCGCGACTCTGAGATAACCCACGCCTAAAGTACTAAGTCAAGAGAGGTCCCATATCCTCTCGCGTGGTTAGCACGCATAAGCGCTGGCTTAGTGACACAAGTAACACCGGGTCCTTAGGGACTCGGGCACCTTCCTTGTCACACCCAACAATCACACCAACATGCCATTGTGTCCAAGTCAAATCATTTTGTTTCATTTTTGGTTTTACAAAACAAAAGCATAAGGTACTAAACCAAAAATAAACAAAATAATTTAGGTGATCAAGGTCATCGACTAAGTCGATAACCGCCTAATTCTACCCAGAGCTACGCATTTCTAAGCATGACATCGCAAAGACAAGAAAGAGCATAATTAAATCACCGGGCTCTAATTCACCAAATGATATTAATAACTTATGGTTGAGGCAGGGATAACATTTTAATGGCAACAATGCATTAGGAATAGCTACCTCTAAACAGTGGCAAAAATAATTGGACACAAAAGCAATGCATACATATAGTTTGTAAACAAGATATTAGACTTTGAAAGTAATGGGACATTTATGATCAAATATCTTGCCCGCTTGCTGTGGGTCAAGGTGTTGCCGAGGATCGATAATATTATCAACGTGCTCTTCTGATCCTAACGAAAGCAAAAGCAACCGATAAGAACGAATAAAATGCAAAGACCCAACAGTAAACTCTCTCCAAAAATCCGAAAATTTTACAGAGCAAGATCATGATTTATAAAGAATTTAGCAACAAGAACCAATTGATTTGGATTCTTAATGCCAAAGATATGACCAAAACAATTTTGCTCACCTTTTATAAATCAAAATGCTACTATTCATTAGCAAAAATTTCTGAGCTATACTGGGTTGGAAACATTTTTAGATTAAAGTTCAGTTGAAAACATAACCCACAAAATTTGAATCTCCCGAAAAGGAATTAAAACGAATTAGTTATGAATTTCACAAGTTATCATATTTTTCGCTTGATAACTAAATCCTTTCGAAATTCAGAATTTTGAAATGACGTGTCGAACGAGGAGCGCCGATCTTGATCCGACGGTCCGCGCCCCAAAGACTAACCCGCGCGGATTCACAAACCCTAAACGCCACCGTTGATCCGGATCCAACGGTTCACGTGGATCGTGACGTCGGGCGGTCCGAACGCTCACACGCACATGAACCGCTGATCTTGGATCCAACGGTCCAAGCGATCGAACCGCTCGGACGGTCCGAACGCTCATTCAATCGACCGCTGATCTTGGATCCAACGGCCCACCGATTAGGCGTGATTAATTCAAATTTAAGCGCAATCTTGGGCCGTAGATCTTAGGATCGACGGTCCACATACAGAGACGCGCGGCGAACTCAAAATTTCCACGCGAACGTGGGCCGTAGATCTTAAGATCGACGGTCCGCAACGACTCAAGTTCAAACTTCAATCAGATTTCGTCCGACAAAATTTGACGGAAGATTGGTCGCCGCGACTTTGTCGCGCGGTGCGAGCAAAAGCCTAAAATGAGTTCCTAACAACCTTGCGCGCCTAAAGGTACCAACAATTTTGGTCGCGGCGGTTTAGAACGCCAGAAGCCGAGATGACCGAGAAGACTCAAAATGACCAAAACAAAAACGCAAATGAGCTCACCAAGGTCCAAGGGAGCGAGTGCCAAGCAACTAGGGACTAATAAGAGGGTACCCGAGCCCAAAGAAGGCACTGAGGAGAGTTGAATCGGTTCGGTGAAGAAGAGTAGCCGCTTTCGCCGAATTGGGGAAAACCAAATCGATTCGCTTCTCTCTCACAAAGGCAAATTGACAGAGGGTTAATATTCTATGAGATGCCAAGTAACCGAGGAAACAAGAGTTTTGAAGGAGAAAGCCCTAACACCACTTTCACCAAGAGGTTGGAGCTTCAACAATGGCTGAATGGCGATCAAGGTGAAAACTCGAGTTTGAGCTTACTCCGTGCGCTAGAAGTGAAACTGTAGCTCGAGGGTGTTCAAAGAAGGATAAGGAAGCCACTGGAGGAGTTTTATAGCCGGAGGAGCAAGAGGGGAGCAACGGCATTAAAAATGGGGAAGCACTGTGCTGAGGTTGGCCGAGAGCGACGGGGGCAGGTAACAGCAGCGGAGACGACGACTGTGGAGGCGACCGGACGGGAGCATTAAATGCGGAAAAGCCGTTGGCCTAAAGGAGACACGATCGGCTCGCTGAAGGGTACTGTGCACGCCACCTCGCTGACTCTACCGATGCGCGAGCAGAGGAAGACGAAAGAGGACACCGCTGGATTTAATCGGACTACCAAATAGAACGGATTGATTATAACGTTCAACGCCACTTAATCTCGACCGCTGATTTGGATCCTACGGTTCACGCTGCGCGAGGCGCTCGGATGGTCCGAACGCTCACGCGATCGCGGACCGCTGATTTAGAATCCAACGGCTCAAATGGACCAAATAGGCCGGATGGTCCGAACGTTTCGCGAACGTGGGCCGCTCGATGCCGATCCAACGACCCACAACACTTCGCTACCAACGATCGAGCGGTGCGTTTAGTTGATCGAACTAAATCAAGTGGCTCGAGCCCGAGTCCGACCCAACCCGAGGAACAAAGGAAAACCGGATAGGGTTTGAATTTGAATAACCGATCTTTGAGGAATTATTTGGGGTAGCAAACAAACTCCAAAATTTATGAAATTTGAACTGAGATTGCTTATCGGGTGATGAACCTTATATAAAATTTTCAGAGACTTTTATGCATCGCATTTTCTCCAAAAATTCCGAAGCTATATGTAGAGTTTGACCAAGGTTTGACTGGCCTCAAAAATTATCAAATAATTTCTAAAAATCATGAGATAATTCCGAGGTGTTAAAAATCAACCCTAGACCCAAGAAAAATTATTTCCAAAGGTTGGGCACAAGATTTTCATGAAGGAGATTTGTGTTGGTGTCCAAATGGCCATTTGATTTTTGATTTCACATAATTCCTTTACAAAAATTATGGAACTGATTACAAAAATCAAGATCAGAGAAAAAGTTTTAATTTCTCCTCATTTTTATTACATTTGAAACACAAAACAATTTTGGGATGTTACAAATGGCTTGGCCCGTTGATCTGGGCCGTTCGATTGGAAATGGATGGCTCGGATTGAGAAGAGAGAAGCCCGGAGTGGTTTGAACGGGTGCGGAACTTGGACCGGAGGATTTGCATTGGACGGCTCACGAGCTAAGCGGTTAGGCGGTTGGGCTGAACCGAGGGTGTCGGGTCGGAGTTTGACTCGGGTTCGAGCCCGAGGAACAGTGATTCCAGATTTGAATTAAAAAGGCTGAGATGATTTGGGAATTTCTAGAGGTAGCTCCACAGATCTAAAAATTGTGAAATTTTTACTGAGTGATCCTGACTTCAAGATAGACCGTGTGTAAATTTCCCAGAATTTTTCATGCAGTGCATTGCCCGCTAGAAAATTCACAAGCTGCTGGACATAGGGTTTGACCAGGAAGACAACAGGTTTTACCAGCCCTTAAGAAATAGCAAATAATTTCTACAAATTATGAAATTTCTTAGGGAGGTTACCAAGATGATCAAGAATGTTAAAAAATATTTCCAGAGGATGATCACAAGGTTTGACTAGAAGATCTTGAATTGCAACACTTCGAGTCAATAAACTTAATTGAATTTGAAGTCCACATTTCAAGGAGATAAATTCTAGGGATTTCAAATGACAATAAGGATACATCCAAAAGTTTTAATTTATCCTCATTTTCATACATTTGAAATACAACCCTGAGCTTTGGGATGTTACAAAACCTCCCCTTACAAGAATCTCGTCCCGAGATTCCGCCTACTCAGAAAGAAGGATGGGTAGTCCGCGACGCAGCGATCCTCCCTCTCCCAAGTTGCTTCGCCTCTGAATGATTCGTGGCGCTGAACTTTAAGGAATTTGATGGCACGATTCCTCGCTCTTGTTCACTTCTTCAAGGATGCGAAAGGGACTCTTCGAGGTCAAGTCTTCTTGCACATTAAGACTTTCCAAAGGAGCTTCCTCGGTTGGAATGCCAAGGCACTTCTTCAATTGGGACACATGAAAACATCGTGAACACCATCAAGTGCACCGCAATTCCAACTTATAGGCAACTGCTCCATTCTTTTCAATGATGTTGTAGGGTCCAACATATCGAGGAGCCAGTTTGCCTTTGAAGCCGAAACGTTGATCACCCTTCAGAGGAGAGACTTTGAGATAAACAAAGTCATTAGGCTCAAAGCTCAACTCACGTTGGCGACGATCCGCATAGCTCTTTTGCCTAGATTGAGCTGCGCGCAACGGCCTCGAATCAATCGAACTTGACTCTCGCCTCATTGATTGAGTCTGGGCCAAAGAATGGTCTTTCACCGGTTTCTGACCAATTTAACGGAGTTCTGCACTTTCTCCCATATAAGGCCTCAAATGGTGCCATACCAAGACTAACTTGAAAGCTGTTGTTCTAGGAGAATTCGGCGAACGGCAAGGATTTCTCCCAGTTCTTCCCATAAGAGAGAACACAGGCACGGAGCATGTCTTCCAATACTTGATTGACTCTTTCAGTCTGGCCATCGGTTTGAGGATGATATGCAGTGCTGAAAGAAAGACGGGTGCCCATAGCCTCTTGCAGACTATGCCAAAACCGGGAAGTAAAGAGTGATCCACAATGTAAATGATCGCCTTCTAGATCCCATGCAAACTCACAATGCGGATACGTAGAGTTATGCCAATGCACCAACACGAATACCGGTTCGACCGGTAGGAAATGTGTCACTTTAGTTAGTCGATCAATGACAACCCATATGGCATCATTTCCCTTAGAGGTACGGGGCAGACCGATGAAGAAATCCATGCCGATAGAATCCCACTTCCATTCGTGCACGGCAACGGCTGAAGCAAACCCGCTGGACTTTGGTGTTCGCCTTCACTGACGACAAACGCCACACTCGCAACGAACCGCGCGATCTCTCATTTCATTCGGTCCACCAAAATCTCCGACGGAGGTCTTGATACATTTTGTGGCCCCGGATGGATGGACAAAGGAGAATCATGGGCTTCATGAGGATGCAATTCCGCAATTCCATGTCCTTCGAACAACAAGGCGCCTCCAACCATAGAACACCATTGTCATCTTCGAGAAGCACTTGGTCGTTCCGCTCTTGATATTCTGCTTGATTTGGCTCACTCCTTCACTCTTTTGCTGAGCAGCCTTGATCTGTTCTTCCAAGGTTGGTCGCACAACCAAGGCAGTGAGGAAACCATGCTCAACCACTCCCAAGTTGAGCCGTTGAAATTCTTCATGGAGGGCGGGCTGCTGCTCCTTGAGCATCAAGGTATTGCAATAAACCTTGCGACTAAGAGCATCGGCAACAACATTAGCCTTGCCCGGATGATATTGGACACCCAAATCATAGTCCTTGATCAATTCCAACCATCTTCTTTACCTGAGATTCAGATCTGGTTGGGTGAACAAATACTTGAAACTTTTGTGATCCGAGTATACCTCGCAACGATTACCGATGATGTAATGTTGCCAAATCTTCAGTGCATGAACCACTATAGCTAATTCCAAGTCATGGGTCGGATAATTGAGTTCATGAGGTCTCAATTGCCTCGATGCATAGGCCACTACCTTGCCCTCTTGCATAAGAACACATCCGAGTCCTTGACGAGAAGCATCGCAATAGATATCGAAGCTTCGGCGGACATCGAGAAGAACAAGAATTGGAGCAGTGGTCAATCTTTTCTTGAGTTCTTGGAAGCTCTCCTAACAAACAGCGGACCACACAAACTTCTTATCCTTCTTGAGAAACTCGGTCATTGGCTTCGCGATCTTGGAGAAATTCTCAATGAAGCGACCATAGTATCCCGCCAAACCGAGAAAACTCCTCACTTCGGTTACTGACTTGGGCTGACCCCAAGAGAGCACATCGCTGACCTTGCTGGGGTCCATGGCTATGCCTCCCGCTGAAAGAACATGACCCAAGAATGTCACTTCCTTCAACCAAAACTCGCACTTGCTAAACTTCGCATAGAGCTGCTGCTCGCGCAGTTTTCCCATCACAAGCTTCAGGTGTTCAGCATGCTCTTCAGCATCCTTCAAGTAGATGAGGATATCATCAATGAAGACCACCACAAACTTTTCCAAATACTCCATGAATACCATATTCATAAGATTCATGAAAAGAGCAGAAGCATTCGCTGCCGAAAGACATGATCAGAACTCGTGACAAACCAGTGAGTAGTAGAGAAAGCCGTCTTTGGAATATCTTTAGGCCTGATACGAACTTGATGATAGCCCAATCTCAAATCAATCTTGGAGAATACCCGAGCTCCGTTCAATTGATCGAAAAGGTCGTCAATCCGAGGCAACAGTACTTGTTCTTCACCGTCACTGCATTCAACGGACGGTAATTAATGCACAAACGCAGAGTCTTGTCTTTCTTCTTCACAAAGAGTGCAGGACAGCCCCACGGTGATGAGCTGAGGTGGATGAAACCCTTCTCTTGAAGTTCACCAAGTTGCTTCTTCAATTCCTCCAACTCATTCGGAGGCATTCGGTAAGGCCTCTTAGAAATCGGGGCGGTACCAGGTAGCAACTCGATGACGAATTCGATGTTCCGGATTGGAGGCATTCCATGCAATTCTTCAGGAAACACATCCACAAAGTCACACACCACAGGGACTTCATGAATCTCCAAAGCCGGCTTTGCTTCAAGTGCACAAAGATGCGGTCCTTGCAGCTTTGGCGAAATTCCAACCTGCTCGCTGGATGAACTTGTGAGGGAGATGAATTTCTTAGCACAATCGATTTGTCTCGAGTGTTGGGATAGCCAATCCATGTCGAGTATCACATCCAAACTCGCTGAATTGAGGAGGATAAGATTTACCAAAAATCTCACTCCTCCAATCTCAATGGAAACATCCCGACATTCAATTTCAGCTCTCATTTCCGACCCCGGAGAACGAATAATCAAAGGAACATGCTGTTGGGATACACGGCAATGCTACGATAGCACAAACAAGAATTTCCACGCAACCAAGGAACCACCGCACGTAATAGATCATGAGATTACTGCTAGACACGCCGACTCGTAGCGGAAGTAGAGTCGTTGTAGCGAGTTGATGCAGTCATAGTCGTACTCACGACGCGTCTCCTCCTTCGAGTAGTCGTACTCGATGCGCGTCTGCTTCTTTGAGTGGTCGTACCCACCACGCAACTTCTTCTCTGACTCCAGTGATCAACACAAGTCGCGGATCGTCCTAGTGCTGATGCTTTGCAATAACACCTCCGAGGTATCCACACGTACGGGGCAGGATCACCACGCACTGGAGTGCTAGCTCCGGCAGCGTGGTAAAGAAGGCGTGGCTATTAGGGTTTCAGGATTTCTTCCAAAAAAATCATCATCTTCCCCCTGCCACCGCCCCTCTTTTTGTAGGCATCCATGATGGGTCTCGACCTGGAAGCCCATTAGGAACTCGTGGCCTATACGAATTCGGATCACCATCCAAAACAGATCCTTGCCCTTTAAGTGTGCGACCCCACAGGTTCATGTGTAATTGGTTGTGACTCGAAAACTCTTTTCCGATCACTAGTCGTTAGCGGTACCTAGCGGCACATAACGATTCCCAAAGACACATAGAATAAATCGGACGAACCTTGATGTAATATGATCTATGATCGTCCTCATCACTTACGACCAGTTCAGATCTCTATACGACCAGTTGTAATTGGTCACGACCAGCTTGTAACTCCTCACGACCGTGTTCTTACCATTCAGGATTACGCTCGACCGCCTACGACCAAAGATGTATCTCCATACGACCGGGTCCAGAATCGATCGAACTAAGCGACCTACTCATGCATTCTCCCTTTGCCTCACGATGTCCGGGTTGAACTCCGTGAGATGATGTGTCATCCATGGACTGTTCAATACTTTCTCGATCGAGTGTCGGATAACATCATGTGGTCGACACTTCGACCACTAGTGGTATGTCCATGCACTTTCTTTATCCGATCACTACGAGGGGCCCAGAGACATCTCTCCTGTTATGTTAGGAGGGGCAAATCCCATCTCGACCAGTCACATTCCTCCGCATGTTTAATAGCATACCCAAAGCTACCTTTATAACTACCTGCCATTTGAGTAGCGCTTGGCAACCCCTAAGAGTGCTATTACACATGTAGGAAACCATGTTGATCTCAGGTCTAAGGATTATACATCATCATTACTTGAGACCAACTAATGACACAAAGATTCATAACAATCTCAATAGTGCCTCAATGATGGGTCTATCCAACACCATGTTCTCTAACATGTGTTCACATGATTGATTCGATATCTCCATATCTATGACCGGTGAAACCAGGTCATCAATCAATACATGTGCTAGTCATAGAGTCACTGTTGTTCCGACTAGTGACCTCCGACCAGGGATACATTTAGAATGACATCATATAAGTTAAAGAGTTTCACCAACAAGTCACATACTTATTGATCTATAACAAATGATTCATTCATGGAACACGATAACATATTATCAAAATCATGAACATAATAAAATATCATCATCTCTATGATTGCCTCTTTGGCATATTTCCAACACATGCATAGGAACAAATTAAAGATCACTAAGTGCAGCAAAAGACTTTGATATAAACGAATGAGAAGCTCCGGAATCGAATAAAACGGTAGTAGGTCGAGAGTTGACAAGAAGCGTACCCAACATGACGTTAGGTGCTTCCTGCGCTTCTCGGCTGAGATATGGTTGACTCGGCCGCTGCCCACATTCTGGGCCTTCTGAGTAGCCTTCTGGTCTTGACCATTTCCTTGCCCGCGTCCTCCATTAGGACGAGGGGCTGCTCCAATCTTCTTAGGACAATCATTTGCATAATGTCCTCGGTTGTGGCAGGAGAAACAAGTGACGTTGGCAGCCAGATTGCGGAGGCCTCCTTGCTGTCCCGCAGGTGCACGTGCTTGTGACACGGCCTGCGCGGGGAGGTACAAACGCCGGTTGCCTCGGTGGTACTGGAGCCTGAGAATAAGGCACCGGGGCATGGCCGACGCGAGAATGGGGAAGATTGGCCTTTGCTGATTTTTGGGCCTCCCACTTGCGCTTGCGAGAATCGCCAAGTGCTCCCCCCTTGTGCTCAGCGACAATAGCCTAGTCAACCAAGGTCTGAAAGTCGGGGAAGTCAACGATAGACAGTTTGTCCTGAAGCTCCTCAGACAAGCCATCCATGAACTTCTCCTGCTTGTCCTCGTCACTGGGCACATCCTCAGGGGCGTACCTAGAGAGATGGTTGAACTCATGCAGTATTCACCACCGCCCCGCCCCTTGCTTGAGAGCTAAAAACTCCTTCTTGAGCTTCATTATGCCGGCGGGAACATGAGCCCGACGGAAAGTAGTACGAAACTCCTCCCAAGTGATGACTCGGCCCGCGGGCTGCATGGCAAGGAAATTCTCCCACCATGAAAGGGCTGCTCCCTCAAGTTGATGGGAAGTGAACAATGCCTTGTCTTGGTCTTGGCACTGAGCGACATTGTGGATATCGTGAGGATATGTGCACGATCTCGTGATGATGAGTCAATTGGCAATGGCGTTGTTGGTTTGCAAAATCTCGCTGGTTTGTTTCAAGGTCGCCGCACCACAAAGCGGTCCGATCGGTGGTGTCGGGCGGTCGACCGCCCGTGGAGGAGTCCGACCGCCTTGGTGGCCGGTCCGACCGCCAAAATGAAAATGGGTTTTGAGCCGATCCAAAATAGGTTGTGTAGGCAAGAGAGGAGTCTCCGGATGTGGTCCCATCATTTTGGAGCTCCCACCAAAAGTTCTATTCGCTTGAAAATTCCGAAGGTTTCGAATTTTGAGTTGAAAATTTGGCTAAGTCTTGGACCGGTCCGACCGCTGCGTAGGGAGCGGTCCGATCGCATGAAATCGGTCTGACCGCCCCGTGGGGCTGGCCGACCGCAATGGCTTGAAGGTTAGCCAAGTGTTGCATTGAGTTGGTTTTTATTGTGTTATTATATGAACTTCAATGCTTTATTGTTGTATATTGCATTGCGGAACCGACGTGGGTCAAGTTGTGAAGAACTTGTTCCTAATCGATTTGTTTGTCTATTGTCGCGGTGGCTTGCGTGTCAACGACGCTAACGGTGAGTGGATCGACTACGCTGGAGAGCCGAGGTCCGTAACGATCGTGGATACGGTGAGGTCGTGTGACACAAGCATGGTGCAGATGGACAAGATGGATCGAACGGTGGTTCGCATATTGGTTGGATCAGCGGTGCGGATATCGATGCGAAGTCTCGAGAGGTTCCGATGGGATTCTGACAAGAGAGGCTTGGCGACGCGATGAGAACCGCCGATCAACCTACACGTGGTGAAGGTGCGATTGCTTCAAGAGTTATTTGTGTGTGGGTCCCATGTGTAAGTGACCCCAAAAGGAAACCCTAGCTCTCTAGTACAAATAGGAAAGGGAGATGGAAAACCATGTCAAGCATTCATTTTAGCCCTTCTTCTTTTCTAGGGTTTGGAGGAGAGGAGAGGAGAACTAGGGTTTGGAGTGTGCTCCTTGTTGAGCTCTTGCCCTCCTTGTTGGAGAGGCTTTGTAAGCATCTTGTGTAATCGAACAATCTTGTGATGCTCAATTGAAAGATCGCTTGCTCCCTTTTGTGTTCTTCTCCTTTGGATGATTTTGGTGCTTCCTTGATTCAAAGGTTCATGCTTGGTCTCTTGGCCTACTTTATCTTGCTTTGATGTGTGGGATTACTCCTAGAGTCATCTAGATCATCAACCCCACAAGCAAGTCTTGAATCAAGATTTTCATATTTCTAGGTTTGTGCACTTCTTTGGTAAAATCTCGAGAGATCGATTCTGCAAGTGGATCCGACGGATCGTCGCTAGAAATAGGTCTCTAATATCATTAGGAGGTGTGCTCAAATTTGGTCAAGTTTTATTGGTTGAAACAAAAGTTGGATCAAATTTCGCTTTGGATTTGGGTGGAGTTTTTCAAGATCGACTCTACCGGTCCGACCGATTTTCAACGGCGGTCCGACCGCCTGTATTCGCATCACTGGCTTGCGGGTCGAACCGCCCACCGTCCGATCGCTAGTTAGTTGCCGGCCGATCATTGGTTGACCGTCGGTCCGACCGCCTGTGGTAGCCGGTCGACCGCCAGCCGAAGAAGGAACAAAGTGAGTTCTTTTCTCCGTTGTGTCGTGTGGTTGAGGGGTTTATCAAATCTAACACAAGGCTTCCGCTGTGTGCTTACTCGATCTTCTTAGCTTTCATAGCTAAAGGAGTAAAGTTCGTGTTGGTTTTGATTTAGGCGAAAGTTTTGAAAGCGCCTATTCACCCCCTAGTCGCCTTCCGGTCCTACAAGTGGTATCGAGCTGTTAGCTCTTCTCATAGATCTTAACCTGTCTTTGGAGCCATGGCGACCGACAAGTACTCAACCAAGCCACACATTTTCGAAGGAGTTGACTTTGCATACCGAAGGCTCGTATGCAAGCATATATAGAGGCTCAAGGGCACGCTATTTGGCTAAAGGTGAAAATCCTTATGTCGTACACCGATGACGATACGATCACTCCGCATGTGGAGGCCAACAACAAGGCTCGAATTATTTGATCCAAGGCCTTAGTCGATCCGAGTTTGAGCGTGTTGCTCACTTGCGGTCCGCTTCACGAGATCCGCGACTCTTTGTGACTATCATGAAGGGTCCATCGCGATCAAGGAAGTGAGACAGAACCACCAAGAAAGTATACTCAAAGATCGAACAAAGGCCCGTGAATCTTTAGATGAGCTGTGGGGGAGATTTTCTAAAATTCTTCATGATCTCCGCGCTGTTGACCTGGTATTTCCTGAGTCTGAGAATGCACGCCAGCTTCTGGGTGCTCTTGATGTGAAGGTCTGGGGAATGAAGATCACTTCCATCAACGACAACATCATCATGAGTGAGCTTACCATGGATAAGCTTTACTCGAGGTTGAAGACGCATGAGATTGACTTTATCTCGCCTCCCAAGACAGAGTCGATGGCATTAGTGGTCGACAAATCCAAGGGTTGTTCTTCAGAGTCTCTTGATTGTAGCTCATCTGGTTTTTCATTATCTGCTTTACATTCTTTAAGTGATGAGCAACTAGAGAAACTGCCCGAGGATGACTTAGCCCTCCTTTCCACCAAATTCACAAGAGCGTATAACAAGGTGAGGAATAGGAGGAGAAGTGGACCTATCACATGCTTCGAATGTGGTGAGCCAAACCACATTCGCTCCAGTGCCCCAAGCTAAAGGGCAAGGAGGAGAAGGAGACACGAAGACATCCTGTGAGAGGATGCTAAACCCAAGAAGACAAACTATCGAAGTTTGTCACCGGTCCTTGCCGCCTTGAGAATGTAAATATGAGCGATGTGGACTCGGAACGGAGGACGACGAGAGTGACTCTCGTGGCAAGAAGAAGGCGCATGACTTCACCGCATGTGTTTCATGGCCAAGAACACCACGACAAATGACTCCTCCAACAATGAGGATCCTTTAGTGATCCCGATGAGGTATGCCCTTCTATTGTCGACATGAAAAGGGCGTTGGTGCTTATTGAACGGAAATTGCATAAGCAAGTAAAAATGATTAAGAAGGTGACATTATGATTGATAATTTGAACCTAGAAGTGGTTAGGCTAAAATCTATTAATCCCGATGATTTTTGTGAATCCTCGCACTAGCTTGCTTAATGACTTGACAAGCTTGAAATCGCTCATTCCTCCGTCACCAATCAACTTAAAGATGCTCTCGATGAACTAGAATCTCTCAAGTCTAGTTTCGCTTGCTTAGATGCCATTTCACTTGATGTGACCGCCATGGAAGCTATCCCTTTAACTTGCTCAAATTGTGCTTTGCTTGAATTAAAACCGATAGCTCCTTAAAAGAATTGCAAAAATTTGATGCTAGTCATACATGCTCTCATTGTAAGAATAATAAGATTAAGATGCAAGAGATGAAAGAAATGCTAGTTTACTCTAGAGTTGCATCTTGTGAAAATTGTCCCAAGCTTACAATTGAGATTGAAGCCTTAAATAAGACCCTTGAAGAAAAGGCTAAAATTGAAAGATCCATGTCTTTTACTGCTTCTAAGAAAGTTATTGATTCTAACTCTTGTGCTTTAAATGCTGAAGTTGAAACCATGATTAATCAAATTCAAGAGGCATTTAGAGTCAAATTTAAGGAGCAGTTGAATAGGATTAGAGAATCCTATTGTGTGTCTTGTGAGGCTTTCAAGGTGGAAGTGGCCCTTCTTAAGAGCAAGAGCAATGAGGTAATCAAGTCTAGCAAGTGCACTAGATGTGAGGGTTTAATGAAAGAGAATGATTACCTCAAGGTGACTCTTGAGAAGTTTTCAAGTGGGAAAAAGAAACTCAACATGATTCTTGATCAATCCAAAGTGAGTGTGAAAAATAGTGGTCTAGGTTTCAATCCCCTAGAGCATTCAAAGAAAAACCCACCTAAGATTGCTAGAGTTGTGAAGAATGGTTTGTTTGAGCTAGAACCTACTAAGCCATCCGGGGTTGTTTTCAAATCCGCGGGTTTTGCTCAAACTCTTTCTGGCAAGAAAGGTGCTTTCACTCATTCTGTACAGACCTCTCAAAAGGTCCAGTACCATTGCACCTTCTGCAAGAAAGAAGGCCATACTGTTGAGTTCTGCTTCCGGAGAGCAAAGCTTGAGAGAAAAGAGAGGATGAGCGTTCTAAGATCCATTAGAGGAGTCCCTTCTCCAGCTGTAGTCTCTAGAGCTAGGCAGCCTGTTTATCGCACCACACATAGGCCTAGATTTGTAGAGAACTTTGTAGACTCTTTTGGTGGGTCTAGGCAGCGTGTTGGATTAGGACATCGTGAGGAGAGACCACGGGTAGCACCTAGACAGGGGGAGTATCGATCTTTTGGTAGATCGTTTCGGAGAGGTCTAGGTGGTTCTCATGTGCATTCTTGTGATTTTATTCCTGATCATGTTTCTGCTATTTCTACCGCTGCTCCTAGACATCGTGCTTCTCAGTACTGGATCCCTCGATCATTTATCACTAACCCCAGTACTGAGGCACGGATGTTTTCTGATTGTGCTTTTTAGGTCCGTCGTGCGAGGAAGGAGGACATATGGCTTGTTCACTCCGGTGTTCTCGACATATGACCTGGAGATTCTAGATGGTTCTCTCCTCACACGTGCATCCGCAATGAATTGATTACATTTGGGGATGCTTCTACCGGACCGCGGATCAAAGGGCACTGTGCGCGTCAACGACAAGTTCTTGCTAAAAGACGTCGCTTTGGTAAGTAAGCTGAGGTATAATCTTCTATCTGTTTCTCAGCTGCTTGATGAGGGTCTAGTAGTGAGGTTTAAGAGAGGTGAGTGCAGAGTTCTAGATTCCTCAGGTGAGCTTGTTTTTGAGATCTCCAGATTTGAGAAGATCTTCTGTGCAAATTTCAGTATTTCTTCTGCTTCCAGTCCTAGGTGTCTTGTAGCCTCTGATTCTCATGACCTTGTTTTGTGGCATCGTAGACTTGGGCATATAAGTTTTGATCATTTGTCTAGAGTCAGTTGCAAGGACTTGATTAGAGGTTTGCCTAGGTTGAAGGCTGTTAGAGATCTTGTGTGCTCACCCTGTAGACATGGTAAGATGGTGTCTGCTTCCCACCCACCTCTTACTTTGGTAATGACTGATGGACCTGGACAACTTCTTCACTTAGATACAGTTGGTCCTTCTAGAGTTCAGTCAGCTGGTGGGAAATGGTATGTGCTGGTGGTTGTGGATGATTACTCCAGGTATTCATGGGTTTATTTTCTTGCTTCTAAGGACGAAGCATTTGGATTCTTTAGAGATTTGGTCCTTAGAATTGCTGTTGATATACCTGGAGCTTTGAGAGCCATTAGGAGTGACAATGGGATGAGTTCAAGAATTCTTCTTTTCTACCTTCTCAGACCGATAGGGAATTGAGCATCGCTTTTCTTCTCCTAGAGTTCCTCAACAGAATGGTGTTGTAGAAAGGAAGAACAGAACCCTTGTAGAGATGGCTCTGACCATGCTAGATGAGCATTCTACTCCTAGGAGATTTTAATGAGGCGATCTCTCGCTTGTTATATTTCCAACAGTGGTTTTCTTGAGATCCGTGGTTGGAAAGACTTCTTATGAGCTTAGATTTGGTCATTCTCCCAAAGTCTCTCATTTCAAGATTTTTGGTTGCAAGTGCTTCATTCTTAAACATGGCAATCTTGATAAATTTGAGTCTAGATGTTTTGATGGCATATTTCTTGGATATCCTGCTCATTCTCGTGGCTATCGTGTTTTTAATGTTGACACTAACAAAATTGTTGAGACTTCATGAAGTCACTTTTGATGAGGCTAGTCCCGTACTAGACCCGATGCTTTAGGTACGAGTTCCTGAAATTCAAGGAAGCATTTTTGTCGATGATGATTCTGAGGATGAAGAACCAAATCATCCTCCAGCTGCTTCTGAGAGGGGTGGAGAGCCTGCTACTACTACGTCGGGCCAAATTGAGCGACCTCCTCCTATCCCCACCGACGATCCGAGTGGCTCTGCTCCTACCTCCACAACTCATGAGGTAGAGGCCACTGCACCAGAGCACCTCTTCAAGATACAAATGACAACATCCACCGAGCAGATGATTGGGGATCTTCAAGAGCGAGTCACTCGCCTCCATTCAATGAGCAAAGTGAGTTTGAGATGAGCATGATGGGAGAGCTGACATTCTTCCTTGGCCTACAAATCAAGCAACTGAAAGAAGGCACCTTCGCTCACCGAGTAAGTATACAAAGGACCTTCTTGGCTCTTCAATATGGGAAGCAGAGGCCAATGTCTACTCCCATTGCTACAACCACCGTCTTTGGACCCCGATGAGGATGGAGAGTCCAGACCGTAAGGAGTACCGCAGATGATTGGCTCCTCCTCTATCTTACAAATACGAGGCCGGACATACATTCGCCGATGTCCGTGGCGCCGCTTCGAGCTTCCTCGTGCTTCTCATCGCAAGCAAGATGCGCGCATCTTCGTGTATCTTCAAGATACGCTTGACTTTAGACTCGGTATTCTTCTTCTTGGCTATTTCAATTCGAGCATTTTCGATGCCGATTTCACGGTGTAGAGTTGATAGGAAGAGTACTTCCGCACTTGTCATTTCTTGGGCACATCTCTTGTTTCTTGGTCTTCTAGAAAGCAGTCTTACATGTACGCCTACACCGAGGCCGAGTATGTAGTCGCCGCCGATGGTTGCTCTCGTGTTCTCTGGATTTTATCCACGCATGGGACTATGGGTTATCTTTGGAAAGTGTTCCTCTTTTCTTTGACAACACTTCGCAATTAATATTGCCAAAACCCAAAGGCAACATTCCAGACTAAACACATTGACATTCGATTTCATTTTTCGAGAGACCATGTTGAGAAAGGTGATGTTGTGCTTCACTCAGAGAGTCCGAGCAACGACTTGCGATATTTTCACTAAGGCTCTTGACTCTTGGCGTTTGTCGTTTTATGGGAGAGTTAGGGTTATTAGTCCTATTGGGCTGTTTTGAGGGGAAGTTGCTCTTTGTGCATTCATTGTATCATAATGCATGTTTCAATTCATTTGTCTTGCATTGTATAATAAAATTAGTGGAGCTTTGATTATTATCCTTGTATGACTTGATTTCATCTTCTATACCTTGTCATATCAAGTGATAGTCGCTAGACTTCGTTTATGGCTCTTCGTGTTTGGCTTAGCTTTTGCCTTGCTAGCTTTATATCTGTGAGCAATTTGAATCAAATCATGTCTTGTTGGATCTTGTGACTAGTTTTGCTCTAGTGATCCTCTTATGATTCTCGCCATGTCTTACAAAGTTGAATTGAGTCTTGAACTTATTTCGAGTTGAAAATGAGCTTTTATCTTATTAAGTCAAGCAAATGAAAATGAGATTTTCTGTATGAAAAACCGATCTCACCAATTCTTTCTCATGAGACGGCTTGCCATTGCACTAGGCATGAACTCGGGGAGTTTTGGATGACCTAGATCATTCTTTTAAGCTTATCGCTTGAGATGGTCGCGCAAGGCTTGAGATCTAGCACAAAAAAAAAGGAATTGCCCAAAAGGGCTAAGTGCTTGAGCTTTGCTTCAAAAGAATTCTCTTAATGCTCAAAATGCCTCAATTCTTGTTTTGAGTCTCTTTTACTTTTAGACATGGCTTGACTCATTTTTGGTTGCTTGGAGTGAATCTATGATATTGAGCAACCTTTCATGATTTTAATTTGTTAATCTCAGATTGTCGCTATCTTGGTTTTAGCTTTATAAAGACATGTTTTGCCATGATTGACTATAGCGTCTACTCTTTATATGGCTTGGTATAATACTTGTACTGTCTCCATGTATAATGGTCATGGCTCCTTTTTACTAAAGTTCAAAAATAAAGTCATTCCTTCATGCTCTTTCTTTTTCATGCATCTTGATGAATTCATTGTCAAAGGGGGAGAAAGATTGTGAAGAAAATGATGTTGGAGCTTTTGGTTTCATACTTAAGGTTTAATATAAAAGAACTTCATAAAATAAAAATTTTGAACCTTTTGAAAATTTGTGATCATAGTGAGTTAAGTCTTGTGGTTCTATTGCCTTTTCCTGATTTCATTTGCAATTGAAGAATACTCACAATGATCAAAGGTCAAATAGAAAAATTGCCCTCCATTTGGACCTAAGTGAGATTTTTGGCTACTTTCTGGAAATTGAATTCTTTGGTGCTTTCATTGCCTTATCTCACTTGCATATACTATTCTGAAGCCAGCTTGGTCGGTTCCTAAGCTTTTTCTTGCTTATGGACCAAGTTGTGCCTTTATGCGAAAACGGCGAATTTTTACTTTTCATTTCGAAAAACCACATTTTCTTAAAAATTGCCAATGTGTTCATCAAGGGGGAGATTGTGGATATCGTGAGGATATGTGCACGATCTCAGGATGATGAGTCAATTGGCAATGGCGTTGTTGGTTTGCAAAATCTCGCTGGTTTGTTTCAAGGCCGTCGGACCACAAAGCGGTCCGATCGGTGGTGTCGGGCGGTCGATCGCCGTGGAGGAGTCCGACCGGCCTTGGTGGCCGGTCGGACCGCCAAAATGAAAATGGGTTTTGAGCCGATCCAAAATAGGTTGTGTAGGCAAGTGAGGAGTCTCCGGATGTGGTCCCATCATTTTGGAGCTCCAGTCAAAAGTTCTATTCGCTTGAAAATTCCGTAAGGTTTGAATTTTGAGTTGAAAATTTGGCTAAGTCCTTTGGACCGTCCGACCAGATTGTGGGAGCGGTCCGACCAAGATGAATCGGTCGGACCGCCCCGCAAGGCCGACCGCAATGGCTTGAAGGTTAGCCAAGTGTTGCATTGAGTTGGTTTTTATTGTGTTATTATATGAACTTCAATGCTTTATTGTTGTATATTGCATTGCGAAACTGACGTGGGTCAAGTTGTGAAGAACTTGTTCCCGGAATCGATTTGTTTGTCTATTGCTGTGCAGGTGGCTTGCAGGTCAACGACGTCAACGGTGAGTGGATCGGGACTACGCTTGGAGAGCCGAGGTCCGTAACGATCGGGATACGGGTGAGGTCGTGTGACACAAGCATGGTGCAGATGGACAAGATGGATCGAACGGTGGTTGATCTGTTGGTTGGATCGGCGGTGCGGATATCGATGCGAGTCTCTGGGAGGTTCCGATGGGATTCGGACAAGAGAGGCTTGGCGACGCGATGAGAACCGCTGATCAACCTACACGTGGTGAAGCAGGCGATTGCTTCCAGAGTTATTTGTGTGTGGGTCCCATGTGTAAGTGACCCCAAAAAGGAAACCCTAGCTCTCTAGTATAAATAGGAAAGGGGGAGATGGAAAACCATGTCAAGCATTCATTTTAGCCCCTTCTTCCTTTTCTAGGGTTTGGAGGAGAGGAGAGGAGAACTAGGGTTTGGAGTGTGCTCCTTGTTGAGCTCTTGCCCTCCTTGTTGGAGAGGCTTTGTAAGCATCTTGTGTAATCGAACAATCTTGTGATGCTCAATTGAAAGATCGCTTGCTCCCTTTGTGTTCTTCTCCTTTTGGATGATTTTGGTGCTTCCTTGATTCAAAGGTTCATGCTTGGTCTCTTGGCCTACTTTATCTTGCTTTGATGTGTGGGATTACTCCTAGAGTCATCTAGATCATCAACCCCCACAAGCAAGTCTTGAATCAAGATTTTCATATTTCTAGGGTTTGTGCACTTCTTTGGTAAAATCTCGAGAGATCGATTCTCGAAGTGGATCCGACGGATCGTCGCTAGAAATAGGTCTCTAATATCATTAGGAGGTGTGCTAGAAATTTGGTCAAGTTTTATTGGTTGAAACAAAAGTTGGATCAAATTTCGTTTTGGATTTGGGTGGAGTTTTTCAAGATCGACTCTACCGGTCCGACCGGACTTTCAACGGCGGTCGACCGCCGTGTATTCGCATCACCGGCTTGCCGGTCGAACCGCCGCCCACCGGTCCGACCACTAGTTAGTTGTCGGCCGATCATTGGTTGACCGTTGGTCCGACCGCCCGTGGTAGCCGGTCAGACCGCCAGTCCCAGTAAGGAACAGTGAGTTCTTTTCTCTAGTTGTGTCGTGTGGTTGAGGGGTTTATCAAATCCAACACAAGGCTTCCGTTGTGATCTTACTGATCTTCTTAGCTTTCATAGCTAAAGGAGTAAAGTTCGTGTTGGTTTTTGATTTAGGCGAGAAAGTTTTGAAAGCGCCTATTCACCCCCCCTAGTCGCCTTTCCGGTCCTACAGACATCGAGCTTCCGCTCAACTAGACGCAACCAGTCGTCTGCGTCGAGTGGATCTTCGGATCGTGAGAAGGTGGGTGGCTGCGTGCGAAGGAACTCCGAGAGTCCTCCCCTCTGATGATAACCACCACCTCCCCCTGATCCAGAGGCACCGGAAAAATTAGAGGTATTCCGAGCAATTGCCTCAAGGATCCTCGTCTGGTCCATGCGGTTTCGCTCGATCTGGACAAGATTAAGTCCTTAATCCACCCAGGCGGTTCATACCACATACCAACCATTCTCGTGTTCAACGGCACCCACCACTCTATCCATCTGCCCAGATGTAGTATTAGTAAGTTTTTAGGGTTTTGAGGAGCAAAAATATACCAACACAATCACTTCAGTCATTTACCCACAATGACTGCCCGAAACCATGTTCCTGTTGAGATGATGTTGATGATTGGGACATTTAGTGTCCTGATACTTAAGCAAGACTAGCATGGCGCTTAAGTACAACCTATTACTAGTATTTACCATATAGTACTAGGGTGACAAGGATTAATGGTTCAAGTTCATCAATAGATGGCATATTAATTAACTAATCATCAAGTGGGTGTTTAACTATCTTAAGTTTTAACATACATTTGATTACAGAATTAAAGCATGCGATTTTGGTAATTTAAACAAATATAATTTGTATAAAATGTAGGCTCAAAATGATCAAAGTATTGACTCGCCTGGGCTATTTTACCGTGGCCTTGATCTTACTCAAAGCCTGCTTGGACAAGGGTTCGAAGTCTTGGTCGGCATCCTTGCTCGAATCTTGATCCTGCTCGAGTCGTCGCTTCTTCTGTACTTCGATTTCTAATTACGCGACAACGATTGAAAACCAAATAAATCCAAAGAACTCCAAAAGACCAAATAAAACACAAGAGCTTCAAATAGGATCGCGAAGGACGAGCTCGAGAGAATGGATTTAGGTGACACGGGAATGTTTGACAGAGTCAAATGACCTGTTGAGCGGAAGGAGGAATGGCAGAGAAATTCTGCCGGGAGGGAGGATACAAAGGAGGGTGAGGTCGCAGGGCTTTTCCAGGGATACACTACTGCGGATTTGAAATATGTCAGGATATTAAATTTGAGTTGCATTCTAAATTGATCGGAAATCAACTGGGTTAGTTAGTTCATCTTTTTAACTAATTGTTGCTTATACAAGAATGTATACATTTAAGTATTCAAGGTTATGATTGAGACAAAAGATTATGATAATTCATATTTGGTCGAACAAATTGATAATAATTTTCAAGATTATTAAACAAGTTTTCATGGCGATATAATGGGAGTACCACGATTATTCTTAAATAAGTTCTCATTTTATTTTAGGAACTTTACAAATTAAATTTATTCAAACTTGCTGCTTTTGAAATATTAGTGCATCAATAACTTTAGTGAACTTGACAAATAAAATTCGATTGATAATAGATGATTAACAATTGATTGCAAGTTTATTACATCAAGATTTTAACAACAGTTAAACCCACAGATTTCAATTGCAAGATTAATCACCAAAACTCAATTGACAGATTTATCCAGAGATCTCTAATACAATCACAATTACCAAGTTATACATAGATTTCAAACTGACATATTAACACTTCATTTGGCTGCTACTCATTCCAACACACATAATTTTCAAATGACAGACTAACACCAATCACTGACATTGAACCTGCTGCACAAAACTTAATTGCTGGATTTGAAGCGGATTTTTAATTTGACGGATTAATGCTTTCAATTGCCAGCCACACAAACTACTGATTCATTGCACCAATACTCAAGTACCAGATTAAACGCAGATTTAAAGCCAGAACACAATTCTCAATTCCTGATCAGATTGTCATATTAACACACGAGATTCAAACTGACAGATTACTCTAACCACTGCCACTTTGCAACAAATCTCAATTGCCAGATTACAATATACCTCACAGATTCTCAACTGTCGGATTAAGCATATATTCATCAATTATCAGATTAGAATGTCAGATCAAAACAGGGAACTCAAATGCTAGATAAATACACAACTTCAATTTCTGATATTGTTCTGCCACATCTCAACGGACATCACAAATATATCCGAAGATATCAGTTTCCTTATTTCAAAGAGATCATCTTTGACATGCATTAGGATTTCCCAGGAATTCTAGTTGAATACAACTCGTTCGTATCACCACACGCGCACCTACACAATGATCCAAAACATAAATATCCATGGCCAAAAAAAAAAGCACGAGAACATATAAAAAGGTGCAATATAGTTCTACCAAAAAATCACTACAAAAGATGTGAATGGATCACTATCGCAAAATTTCATAAGCTACAAGAAACAAGTAGTATCGAACTGGGGTAACAAAACTCAACTAAATCATCTATACAAAAGGTGCATTATACTTCTGGCAAAAATTCACCATGAAAGAGGTGGATGGCTCACTACCGCAAAAAATCATAAACTAAATGTATTGAACAAGGGTAAAAAATCAAGTAAACTAACTGACATCTTCTCAGCTCACAAGGTGGATATCGATAAACACATATGGGCTTTCTTCATAATTGACTAATGAAATAACATGTGAAATTTTTATACACTTCTCACCTAATTGACAGTAATGTCCTATAATATCCAATTGCATGGTATCATGTATCCTTTGAAGATGACATCTGACCGAGAACCTCATGCACAAAAAGGTCCTGTAATTCTAAGTATTTACTTCTCCATTCTTTCCCCTGTTGGTTTGGTGCACCATACAGAGTGCTCACCCCAGAATGAAAAATTCTGGAAGAACTGCCATGCTGCCGGATCAAAGCAGAATGATAAGGTACAACAAAAAGAAACATGGAAATGGCAGGTAAAAAGAAATGTGTTGCATCGAAAGTCAAAGGCAATACAAAATGAGCTTACCTGGAGTTCATCCAAGCAGCGCTCTAGAAGGTTGGAGCTGAGATTTCCAGCAATGTGAACATCGTTTTCAGGGTGGGGCAAAATTACAGCCCGTGGTTCAACTTCTCCATTTGCTGAGCATACTTTACGCAATGGTTGTAGGGGTGGCAGATTTACTCTTTTTGGTGTTACTATGAGAACATTAGTAACTGGACCTGTTAGACAAGCATGTTACCAGAATCTCAAAATCCTGTACTCTCCTAAAACATGATTTATAAATTAAATACAGAACAAAAAGGAAATACAATAAAACATTGTAGTATAACTCAATCTAGTTCTTTAGAACGATCAATTCAGACTAGTTTAAACCCCTGCGCTCCGAATAAATAAGTTTACGCCACAGACAAAATGAAAACTTATATGTTGGTCATGAACCTTGAATGCAAAGCTCAGGCCTCAAGGGATTTGCTTCTGTGCTCCGCCTTTGGAAAGCTGTACGGACCTACACTTGCTCCGGTCATGATCCAATAATTCAGTGGCACAAGTTGCTCCAGTCGGGCGTACCTCCACCCTCGCGCCTCATCTATCTTGAAGAACCAGAGTTGGAGAGCATGTTGTTTGAAGATGAGTCTACTGTGATGATCCAAGAAGAAAATGAGGATGAGGTTGAAGTCTAGGAGTCTCGTGTTATCTTTTAATTAGCCTTGCCACTTGAATTTGAGTTTGATATGAAACTTAAGTTGAACCACTCCTATGTTGGCTAGTGGCTATTTGCTTTTGGTTGAACCCTGGTTTTTATCGCTTATCAGTTATCAGTTATCATTTATCAATTGTTGTTGCTCAATTGCTTTGATTGTTCAAGAATTAAGTATACATGTTATCTTTGTAGTCTTGCTGATCATGTTACTTCTATTCCCGAGCTAATGGAGTTCTGATTTCTGGAAATGGTATTCACTTTGAACAATTGAACGTACTATGGATTGACTGAAGGAAGAATGAAGAGGTGAGGGTTATCTTTGAGGTATATATTCCGAGTTTACTTTACACTTTACATTATTTCAGTTTAACAAGCATGAAGAAACATAAAAAATAATACATATGTGTAATTTATTCTTATTATTTAAATATTTATAGCCGTGTCGCCGTATCGGTATTTTTGGGGAAATGGCGAATCCGAACTATAAACCAATCGAATGAACAACACAGGAACACAATTCAACATTTTGATTTGTCCATCGATATGGCCATTTTGTTTTGGATAGAAAAAGGTTGGATTTGGGCATAGGGTTTCACCATAACCAGAGGCAGATTAATTCCATAATACATAATACAGATCTGAACTTATATTTAATACATTTGATTTAAGATTTGCTCAACTTTTCTTTCAGGGAGTACTGAAGCAAATCCAAGGCTCCGCTCACCTGTGGATACAAACCTCAGCTGTTGACAGGTAATTTTCTCAATTATTATAAGCAAGGCTTCCTAAAGAGCTACAGTTATTTTTCCACGATTATAATCACTAGACTTCCTAAAGAGACAGTTGATTTGAGCTTATAAAATAGATATGGCATATCCTACTTGAAGTAGGTTGGATTGATAGATTTAATTCCAGGTGAAGTATCCTTAGACATCAATATGCGCAGGAACAAACTGTACAATTGTGCATAACCGCATACAAAGGCAAACTTCTACTGTGTTAATATCTGTCTTCAGATGGTATGAACAGACTAACCTACAACCAATGCCAGAAATGCAACAAATGATACTTCTGTCATTCTATCAAAGGTGCCAACATTTAATATCATCTTGTTTGGTTTTTCCGGGAGGATTGTTTCTACTTTCTATTCAATTAAGCATGTTCAGAAGTAATTATCAACTCCATAGTCCATAAAATAATGCACAATACAGATAAACCAAGTTCAAACTCTTGCACTTCTTTATACATGAGTTCACAAACAAAACAAAAAAAAAGATATGAAAGTAGCTTATGAACCTTGGGAGTGTTTGAATTTTCGGGTTACTTGCTGACTTCTGGTGTCCCAAACCCGAACATTACCATCCTCTGATCCAGAGACCAGTAAAAGTCCATCTGTGCTCGATGCTAAGCTGGTTACGGCCTTGCTGAATCAATTACACAAAATACCAGGATAAACATAAGAAGTCTTGCCACACAACATACAACAGAAAACTTACATTTAAGTGACTCAGACTAAATAGTACAAGTTGTTATCATCTTTCTCTAGAAAAAGGTACCCATTTAACATATGATGCTAACCACAGCGCACATCTCTAGTAAAGAGCAAATCCAAACAAGTATCTGAAGTATTAGTCATAAGAATGAAACAAATATCACGTCAAACAACCAGCCAGGGTATATTGATCGCAAAAAGAAAGAGCTTTAGAAGTCAATCACAATTATTGCGTACTTTTTTATGGAACTATGATCAATTGATAACCGTGCCACATTCACTCATACTTTGTAGGTGTAAATACATCGGTCAGCATAAGAATGTTCAACTCGTGGAAGTTTATCCCAGCTTATGAACGTAGTGGATATATACAAGAGAAGTTACAAGATGCAGAGATTTCGAGAGCAAAGGCTTATAAACCCCTAATGGCAAGTTACATAATGTGACATTCTACAAATTGCTCTTTTCATCTATACAATTGGCCCCACAACAAACCTACATGATAATTAAAGGACAAGCCAGGAAAATCCTTAAACTTTTGTAATGTCAAAACACCATTTGCAGGCAAAGGACTAGATTGTCTTGCCTTGGCCACTAGTCTAGGCACCCATAGCACACTACAGTGTATGGAACACAGCGCATAGTTGGTCAGTACGTTAGGGAAAAAAATCACTTTTGAGTATGCAAATCACAACTGCTGCAAGCAGGGGAAAAAAACCCGGCCGGTTACCAGCGGTAACCGGTCTTACCAGTGGCGACCAGGAGAAAAAAACCCGACCGGTTTAGCAAATTAAAATTTTAATTTTTGAATTTCGGCTGGTTGTTAACAAATTCAAGCGAATTTCATCCGGATTCTTTCCGGGATTTCCGGTAACCGTCCGTCGGCCGAGATTTGCACCGGTACAGGGTTTTCTATCCCTGGCTGCAAGCAATCAGTTTGGAACAAGTTGTGTATAGATGTATTACGCAAATCCTACATCTTATCTTACATAGTTTATAAAATACAATCCCAACAACTGCATAAACACCAAGACACATAGGTCCATGTCAATACTATCTAATATAGATGCATAATAGCACAGCAAAGTCCTTACATATTTATAACTTCAAAAGTTGTGTCAACAATAAGCACAGAATCAAAAAATTAGCACTCATTTGACTAACTTCATCCAGACAACATAGTCATAGGTCATCAGTAATATACAAAGTTGGAAATTATAGCTTTCGATAAACATCTTTTCTTTCCATTCGTTTCCGTCTCATGTGCTCTCGCTCCTCTCAAAATCAAGGTGGTGTCTGGGTGGAGTGGTTATGCAATTTTCCCTAATAAAAACTAAAAGCTCCGCCATAACAGTCATCCCACATTCCCAATTTGGCAGTTCCGTAATTATAATCCCTTTCCATCTCAAAAGTTGTAATGGCTCCCAGTCCTACTCCCACCAGTTAAAAGTCAACAATGCGATCCCTTTCCAATTAACATTGCAACAGTTCTCATCGCCAACCTAAACCTATTCCTATTTTGCAGCCTCCAATCATCTCCATCTCCTACTTGCCATCCAATTCCAGGTGCTCCTTAATCATCTTCACATTCAAACTGTTGTTCGAAGGTCTATAACTACAAATTGGTGGTGAATCGCAAACACCTGACTCAAAACTCAAAAATCTGCAACACACATTATAGTTGTTTTCTGAGGCAATACTTACATAATGGCAGGCACATTTGCATATCCGCATATGAATTGCATTTTAACAACACACTATAACCTAAACTCAAAATCTGCAACACACATTCAACAGCTAAATACAAGAACAAAATTACGCTATTTTGTTTTTTAAATAAAAAATTGACACAGCTAGTTTAGACTTCTGCAGCCCTAGTTAAAGCCTAACCGTACAAGACGAATTTGTAGCCAGTCTACTCAAAAGATATGAGAATTTTTAATCTACATCTTAAAGCCGTTTACATCACAGGATAAAAGAGGGGTATCTCATGAAAAACTAGGACAGTAGGCAAACCTGTGGTCATCCAAAGCCCCAAGAATAGATGAATCTTCACTGCCATGAGAGGTGACATCAACACCCATACCAGTAACATATATCTTTCCATCTCTTCCGCCAGCATAGAAAATATGACTTCTTGGGTCCAGTGCGACAGAATCAATAATAGCAGGAAATGAAATGCTTCTTAGCATCCTACCCTCGGATAGACTCCAAATCTGGGGGAAAAGGAACAAATACGAGTATTGACTAGCTTAATTAGCCCAAAATGCTAAAGCTAAAAACTATAAACAAGGATGCTGGCAAGAATGACTAGAACATATAAACGAGTGCACTTCTGCACAGCATACAACTCAAAGACAAAGTACAAACAGAATACACACTTTACAGCTACGATCCTCTGAAGATGATACAGCAATTGCTCCATGGAAACAAGCAATATCGGTTACAGGCAGTACGTGCTGATTGAAGCTATATAAGTAGGGTGTCTTCGTCTCCAACCTTGACTGCTCATCAAGCATCCTACAGTCAACACCATCAAACCCAATCAAACATATACTAAAAGTTCACGCAATTTTACCATAATCAACATACATACGTGAGAAGATCCCAAACTTTGATGCTCCCGTCTTCAGACCCTGAGACAAGCAAGAAGTCATAGAGGGCAAGGCACCTAACAGCACGATAGTGTGCATGCCATTGGACAAGCAGCTCTCCACTAGCCACCTACAACCAGAACCACCAAAGAAAACAGGGTGTAAGCTAGAACAAATTTTCAACATTAACCATAAAGTTGCTGAATGGATCAGATAAGTATCACAATTTACCAAAAAGTTAAATTTCTACACAGAATCCAACCAATAGGCACATAGAATACCAACAAACGGAGGATAAGATACAATCAACAACCCAATTTGGACTTCTGCGACACACACACCACGTACAAAAGAGGCAAAAATTTCAACACACAAGAATGAAAGTAGACGTAAATTCTAGAAAGTTGAAACTTCGTATGAAGTAGCTGCAAATCTTCGAAGTTCAAACACATGTATTTAAGGAAAAATCAGTAAAATGCCATTCCAAACGATGTGGTTTTGCAAATGACATCAGGTGTCGGACTGACATGACGGTCCAGGACCCCATATTTTTCTCATATTCAGCATTTTAGTACAAAACATGTAAATTCTTTAGCACATGGCAGTGATGACAATGGCACAGTTAGCTCCCAAATATCGCAGTTTACATGCTAAATCATATTAACACAAAGCAGACACCTTCAACATAAAACACAGTAAGAAAATGCTAATTTACTATAAAGATCAAAATTATAGCATCTAAAAGGTACAATCTACAAAAACTCCCAACTCTAACCTTCCCCTGGTTAACCCAGCAGGCCAGCACCAAGCAAACATTTCACATCACTGTCGAACAAAGCATCTAGAGACCAAGAAACAGTAATTGTTTCTTCCTCGCAAAAAAGAAAGTGATTATTTCACCACAACAGCAAGAAACCACAATTCCCTCACCTCCCAAAAGAA
Source organism: Hsuehochloa calcarea (assembly GCA_036346395.1). NCBI lineage: Eukaryota > Viridiplantae > Streptophyta > Magnoliopsida > Poales > Poaceae > Hsuehochloa > Hsuehochloa calcarea. Next base: position 8,672,213 of record CM070608.1, read on the forward strand.
GATATCGCCAGAGACACCGCCGCCGATGAGGTAGCTCCTCCGGTCAGCGATGAGCGCGATCGGCTCGGCGGGGAAGCTCTTGACGGCCACCTGGGGCTGCAGTTTGGAACAAAGAAACAAGCTCAGGGTTAGGGTCCGCGGTTCGAGTACGTGGTTTAGGGTTTGCGGCGGGGGCTTACCCTGTCCCAGTGGTAGTAGTGAATGAGGGTGGAGTTGCCGGCTGGGGCCTGGGCGGCAGCGAGGAAGCGGTTGGCGACGGCAGCGAGGGCGCGGGGACGAGAGGCGCAGGGGCGGTGGCGGATGGTCTCACCCCCCGTGCGGAGGTCCCACGCGGCCACGCCGGCGTCGGCGGAGGAGGCCGCGAGCACCAGCTGCGGCGGAGGCAGCGCCATGGGCTGGGGAGAGGGGGTTAGGGTTTAGGATTCTGAGAATCGAGGTAATTGAGTGTCCGAGAGAGAACACCCACGCGCGAACACAACGATCAAACATAAAGGGGACAAAAGAAAATGAGGGAAGCGGCGAAGGGGATACCTTCTCCTCGGACTCCGAGGATTCCTCTTCGGAGCTGCTGCTGCTACTCTCGGCCTTCTTCTTGGGGGGCGGCTGCTTCTTGGGTTTCTTGCCGTCGTCCTTCGGCGGGGGCACGGCCTTAGCAACCGACGCCGCCTTCTGCTTCTTGGCGCTCACCGCCTTCTCGATCTCGTCCTCCGCCTCCCGCTTCTTCCCGGCCTTCCCCTTGAGCACGGTAGGCCCCGCCGCCACCGCGGCGGCTGCCGACTTCTTGCTCGACCTCCCTATCGATCTCGGGCGGCGTAGAGGAGAGGCGGCGGGGTGGGGTAGGAGAAACCCTACTCGCTTGCTAGGGTTTTAGGGAAAGGTTTGGAAGAGGAGCAGGCCGACGTGGTTTAATACAGGCGGAGATGCAGGACAGTTTCGGGTTTTCTTGGGCCGTCATACGCTCTCATGGCCCCATTTGGTGGGCCAGCCCATTAGTCTTCCGTTGTGCACAAGCCATGTGGCGAGTTCCTCAATAAAAGAGCCCATCTAGCCCGATGGAATTTTGGGTAGTTTTTCATTTTGTCTTGAAGGGGGTTGGTCTCGGCAATCGTTCTTGTATGGAACCCAGAAATTTCACAGAAATTTTGCATATATTTGACATGAAACAATTAAATTCCTATAAAATCAGGAAAAAAATCCCGTATTCCAAACGGACCGTAAGGCTTAGCAACTGTAAGAGGTTATGGATCAAATCTTGAGAAATCTACATACAAAAACATACCTGACATGACATGTCATTAGGGCTGGAACAGCCTACCGGTCGGCTTGGATTCCAACAGTTTTGCTCATATTTTACATTCCTACAAAATTACACGAGTGTTTTTGTTGCCATTGTCCTTCTCAAACTTTTTCGCAAGAGCATGATGTTGGAAAGAAAAGAGAATGTAGTCTCTCTTCTCACTTGCATCATCACGCAAATACAAAAAATGAAGTGTGTCTTAGCTTAATTAGCTTGACATTGTAGATACTTTCAGATGGGAAATTGTCAAATTTGCAACTTTGGGTGTCAAATTATTCAATACATACAACCATGGTGGTTACTGTGTGTATAATAATCAATTTACTGGCATGTGTAAGATTTTGCTTGAGTTGATACTTTGCAACGTGGCGGATGTGACCATGGATTTGAAGAGCCGCTTACAAGAGGAGCGGTATGGTTTAAAAGAGGTAACCTATATCATTAAGGAATTCCACCGTTGATAGGGAAGTTGGCGGTCATCGGCAACAGGGCCAAACCAGCTTAGGTTTATGGGTGTTCAACTGAACACCGAAAATTTTTGGGCAAAAATTTAGTATATATGAGGAATAATACATGTATATACTAGAAATGGGGTTAAGTCAGCATGTGATGTACTCAAAACCCCGTTCCGTCGGACCACACTCGTAGCCCACTCAACACTCGTATAGTCCACCAAAACCAAGCATTCCGGTTCCGCATTTGGCCATTGGCCCACTGGCTTCCGGCCTTCCCCCACAATGCAATGCATCAGCCTAATCAATATCCCAAGGCCCATTCAGGCAAATCCTAACCAGCTAACTCATCTCTCTCTCTCTCTCTCTCTGAAACACACAGACACAACAATCCTTACGGCTAGGGGCGGCGGTGGCAGGCGGGCGGGTGGCTGAGTGGGAGTCTCCTCCGAGTGACCAAGCATTGACCTCCGAGCGTAGCGACCAAAGACCTAACGGGTGTGCCACGGCCGGCGCGGGCGAGGCACGCAGCCGCAGACCGCCCGAGGACCGATGACTGAGGTGGGGTGAGCCATGAGCAGGGCAGGCCGACGGCGCGGCGGGGCAAAGCGCGTGGGTGTGGGCGTGGGCGTGCCCGGTGGGCGGTGGCCATGGCCATCTGGTGAGGCTAGTTTTGTTTCATTAATTTCTTTGTTGTGGGTCATTTGCCAAATATCATCAGCCAAGCAGCCAATAACGTCTTTTACTACCAAAGTTCATTCATACATTTTGAGACATGTTCATTCACCACGAATTCACATCCTGCCAGAAGAAACATACACGTGTTTGTTCTACCAAAGATTGGGTTTTGTTGATAAAAAAGATGCAGGCGAGAAGCGGAGGTGGCGCCGTGTGGGCGGCCGAGTTGCCGAAGAGGACAAGGCGATGGAGCCAGGGCCAGTTGGGGCGCCGTGTGGGATGGGGCATCAGCTGTGTGTGGTGGTGGCCGAGGAGAGGCGGAGGGAGCGCACAGAGGGGTGGCCGGACCGGCAACGGAGAGCCGCAAGAAGGCAGCCGCGCCGCATGCACGTCGATAGTAGCGACTACACAGGGACACATGTGTGTAAATTGAATCCCAATTCCAAAATCTTGGGTTTGCCACTAATTGGTGAACATGCAAAGCAATTCACTGCCGCTATGGTATGCTTCAAAACTACAATGCATTTCTATTAATTATTTTACAGGAGTATTTGATAGCTTTCATTCGGTATAAAACTCAAAAGATGCTAGCTCACTGAATTTATTGATAACTAATACAGTTCATTACTCTACTTTTGAAGTCTATCTCTAGTTTTTCTTTCTTTATTTCACCTTTCATAATCCAAGTGTCGAGTAGCATATCAGCATTCTCTAATCAGGATAGATGAATTAACCTGATGAATTGTGGAACTGTCGAGGCTCTATCCATTAGGACTTGGTGATTTCCTGACAAGTGCTATGATGTTGTTTGCAAAAAAAAAATACGAGCTGTTGTTTGCAATAACATGCACAAAGAGAGGGCCATAACAATTCAAGTATAGACGAACAATTACAAAATCAGAGAAGTATCTTCTCGTTTATATGAATTATTCGACTTCCACCGACCACCAGTGAAACACAAATGTGTGAATTATTTAATTTTGTAGAAAAAGTATTGGACAATATTTTTATAACTTTTGCACATCCCTCCTGAAAATTCAAGGTCCACCACTGATCGGCAAGTTGCACCTCGACCGGTAGACCGGCGTCCACGACCTGCCACCGCCGCTTGTATCATAGAAGAACACCGTGTCACCGCGGGCTACCATGACGTCGCACGGGACCAGTCCCACGCAAACCCATCATCGGTGGCTTCCATGTTGTGCCCGCGGGGCTCATCGGGTGCGCAATGCATCGGCTCCGTCTTTGAGGACGGGATGGCAAGTAGGGGAGCTGCGTCTGCTCTCTAACGAACGGGTCAACGAGGTGGGACAGGTGCCGCCCGAACAGGTCCATCGTGTGCACCATCCCGCCGTACGGGGCAGCACGTGCCAGTGGCCGGCTATAGAGCTGTTCATTCAGTTTTTTAAAAATAAGGTGTATACGGTAAATACGGTATTATTTAAAATACAGTCCGATATCGGTAAATACTATATTTATCAAAGTTAACACGAATTGTGGAACTCTACGATAACCTTTTTTTGTGCTCACAAGAAGCGAAATATCCCCTCCTAATAATACTTCTCTTGGCCTCTCTCTATCTCTCTCTCAATCTCCCCTCTCATGTATGTAGTACGCAAGTAACGCAACTACGCAATACGCGATTACGCATAGTCGCAAACACAGAAGACACCGATCACACAACTGTTGTTGTCTGCTTGCAAGTTCCAACATCAAAACAAAACAAAACAACTTGTCAAAGCCCAACAGCCAACGCCCAACACTTAGAATCATGTTGAAGAACCTATGACCATGTAACAATAACCAACAGGCAACAGCCAATAGGCAGCCAGAGCATGGGAGCCAGGCCTCTGCGCAGTGTCAGTTCGTGTGCCGTGCAGCTTGTAGGCCATGGGCTGGTGGCCCTGTGGCTGTGGGCAAGTGCTACGACACCACAGGCACTACGACTTGTAGCGAGCCAGCGAGCAGTCCGGTTTGCTCGTTTGTTTGGTTTTCATCTGGTTTTTACAGAAAAAAAACTGAATTACCAAAAAACCATATTTCTGGGAACTGAATTGAATACCAATTCAACTGAGTTGACTAGTACGGTTCAGTTTTTTCTATTCGGTTTGTTCGGTTCTGCAAAAATGAACAGCCTTATCAAGATCCAGCCCCAGCCGGGCAACCCCTTAGCCAGAGGTCAAAGTCACCGGCGGCGCCAGACAACACTAGGCCAGTAGCCAGCAGCACATCATGCAGCCGCTGATTAGTACATTACCATAATTCCATAAAGACCATTTACCACTAAGTTCATATTACCAAATAATGCGAAATTTTATCAAAATTTTGCAGGAGTATTTGAGTCCACACCTCCTGAGCCCTCACACGATGCGAAGCCACCAAGAACACCGTTCGGTTGTGTTCTTCCCCAATTCTTTCGCCACAAGGAGCAGCCATGGGTACCGCTCGCAAGGTTTCGCCCGTCCTAGCGCTGCTGCTGCTTCACCTGGCACATACTATTGACGGCCCCGAATACGTGTCCGTGGTTGTCGACCGGAGTGGTGCGCTTGCGAGTTGGCCCAACCCCACCTCGGGCTCACGTGCACATGGGCCGACATATCGTGCGCCGATGGTCGCGTCCGCACGCTCGACCTCAGCGGCAAGTTGCTCGTCGGCAGTCTCCGCCTCAACACCCTGCTTGCGCTCCCCATGCTCTAAAGCCTTGACCTTCGTGGCAATGCCTTCCACCGTGACCTCGCCTCACCACAGCAGATACGCAGCGACACCGGCTGGGTGGTGTCGAAACAGCAGACAGGCGGAGGTAATGGCGCTTTGGCATCAGCCCCCAATGCAGGACAGGCAGACGGGCGGAGGTAGTGGCGCTCCGGCACCGGCCCCCTGGGACAGGTGAATCGCGGATAGGTAGAAGCAGCGACACCGGCACAACGGGTGGCCCAGGCTAGGCCAAGGCGGTGCGTAGGGGTCGCTGGGTGCTTGTGGATATCATGGAGATATGCTCATGATATTAGGATGATGTTATAATTTGCTATAGCGTTGAAGGTTTATCGAATCACGCATTTTTAGCAAAGTTCAGGTGTTGTCAGGTCATTGGTGGTCAGACCGGTCAGGGCGGCGGTCAAACCGGCCAGGTGGCGGTTAGACCGGCCACCTCTGGTAGTCGGACTGGCCAGGCCTTGGGTCAAGTGGCTGGCAGTCAGACCAGCCATGGGCGACGGTCTGATCGGCCATTAAATTTCTTTGAGTTTGAAGCTGGGTCAAAAATAGAGGATGTAGGCAAGAGAGAGGATTCTCCTATACTTGGTCTCATAATTTTTGGAGCTTCGAGTTAAGAGATCTATTCGTTTGAAATTTTCAGAGAGGTCTCGGATTTGCAGGATGGAATTTTGGCTAAGTCCCTTGCTGGGCGGTCAGACCGGCCATGGGTGGCGGCCAGACCGGTTTTCACTTGTTCGTCGGCATTTTGGCTGCAATTTTTGTTTGTTAGGTCGAGTTCACGGTTTTTAGTGCATATGTGTTGTATGATGCATGTTTTGACTAACGTGAGTCAAGTTTGCAAAAAACTTATTCCTGTAATCGATTTCTTGGACTATTGTTGTGCAGGACGCTTGGAGGTCAACGACGGTCAACAGCGATAATGATCGGGACTAGGCTTGGAGAGCTGAGATTCAGAATGATCGAGGATGCCGGGTGAAGTCAGTGGACTCAAACATGGCGCAAAATGGATAAGGATGACCGAAAGGGAAGTTCGGTGCGACGAGTTGCATCAAGAGGCGCGGGGGTTGGTGCAAGTGCTATAGTAGTTCGGTGGGAGCCGGATGGGAGAGACTTGCCGACATGAAGAGAACCGTTGATCAACCTACACGTGGCAAAGTATGGGATTGCTTCATGAAGATTGGACTCAGTCTTTGGAGAAGGGTCGAGAAGAGGTATTTTGGTAACTTCACTAAAATACCACCTTGATAGTTTTTGGTTAAATCGCGGTGCAAGACGGTGCAAGGAGAAGTGGTTTAGGTTAAGAGAAGATGAAGACGACGCTTTAAAAATCATGCGTGAGTGAAACCCATTTGTGTGTGTGGGATTTACGGGTGCCCATTAGGGAATACCTTCTAGAAGCTAGCCTCCACTATAAATAGGGAAAGGTGCTGGTTGTGCACCTTCCAACCCTTGCATTTATTGCAAACCCTAGTTTGTGTTTAGGGAGAGGAGAGTGGAGAGGTTAGGGTTCTAGAGATTGGATTGATTGTGTACTCAAGTGTTGAGTATTCGTCCTCCATAATAGAGTGGTTGTAAACCAACATCTATCTTGAATCAATCCAAGCAAGATTCCTCAAAGATGATTACCTTCTTGTTCTTGCTCTCTATTTTTTAATTTTGGGGGTTTCTTTGATCCATTGCTTTTCTTTTGGTTTCTGGCCTGGATCTTGCTTGCTGCGACATGTGGGAACATATCTAGAATCATCTTGATCATCTATAACCCATGAGCAAGTTTTTGGATTATGTTTTCGTTTTGACTCGGTTTTCAAGCAACCTTCACTCAAACAAAAAAAGGGTCAGAACTTTGGCAAAGATCTTCGCGATCCTTGATTGGAATAGGTTTTTAACATCCTAGAAAAGGCGTGTTTCAAGTTTCATCGAGTTTGGAGTTGTGGATCAAAAGTTAGGCCAATTAGTGATTTTGAGTTCGGACTGATTTTACTATTCATTAGGGTGGAGGTCAGACCGCCCCATGTAAAAATCAACCCACCAATCTGAGAGGTCAGACAACCCAACTCATTGCAAATTGAGTTTTTGTGATTTTAGTTGTTTTACTTAGGGTTGTGATTGGATTCAATACAAGTCTTCCGCTGTGCTTGTACATTGATCTTCATAGCTCTAATAGCTATTGGAGTGAAATTCTTGTTGAATCCAATCTTAGTGAAAAAGATATCACGCTCCTATTCACCCCCCTCTAGTCGTCGTTTCGGTCCAACAAGTGGTATCAGAGCCCGGTTAGTTCAATCTTGATCTTAACCGATCACTGAACTTGGTGATGGAGAAGTACTCTACCAAGCCGCATATCTTCGATGGGTCTCGACTATGCTTATCGGAAGAATCGCATACGTGTCTACCTTCAGAGCGAAGGTCAAGCCATATGGGAGGTTGTTCGAGTTCTGCTCGTTTTACCCAAGGTTGCTACGTCAGCTTCAGCGGCCCTCTTGGCTAACAACCATAAGGCAAAGAACCTCCTATATGTCGAACTTGGTAGATAGGAGTATGATAGGATTTGTCACCTTGAGACCACACGAGATTTGGAAAACTCTTGAAACCTACCATGAGGGTTCGTCCCAAATCAAGCAAGTGCGTCAAACGGTTTTCAAGCGAGAATACAACAAGTTCGAGATGCGTCTTGGAGAGAGTATCGATGACGTCTTTACTCGCTTCAACAAGGTGCTCAATCAGTTGAGAGCGGTCGATATTGAGTATTCTCAGTCTGAGAATGCTACCAAGGAGTGGGAGATGAAGGCTACGGTCATTGAGGAGAATGTCAATCTCTATAATCTCACTTTGGAGTTGCTATATAGCAAGCTCAAGACTCATGAGATCAAGAGAGTTGATCATCATAAGAAGGAGAACATGGCTTTGGTAGCAGAGCCTCTCAAGAGAACTTCTGATGGTTCTTCTAAATCTTATCCTAGATTTTCACTCGCTTGTTTATTTGCAATCCATGAAGAGTAACTTGAGAGTATCCCTGAGGCTGAGTTAGCCATTCTAGCCAAAAAAATTCACACAGGCCTATAACAATGTGAGAAACAAAAAGAGAGGCGATCATATGACATGTTATGAGTGTGGAGAACTCTATTACATCCGGGCAAACTACCCCAAGCTAAAAGGTAAGAGCAACCACAAGGAGGGGAAGGCAGCTTGGAGGAAGCCTCAGGGGAACAAGCCCAAGTTTGATGCTGCCAAGCTCATGAAGGCCGCTCACTGGATCCTTGCCGCTTTTGGAGAGCAATCCATGAGCGATGTGGACTCCTGGAGCGAGGAGGACAAGGAGGAGAAGCTCCCTCAAGACAAGAAGAAAGGAAAGGCAAAGGACTTCACCGACATGTGCTTCATGGCTGACTCCGTCGCCGTTGGACAAACCTTAATGCTATATGATCTACGATCAGGTCCTATTTGGTCTCGACCAGTTTGTAACTCCTTACGACCAGGTTTCGACCGGCCTACGACCAGCTCATATTTGGTCTCAACCAGTTCGTAACTCCTTACGACCAGGTTTCGACTACTTAGTGATCATGTTCGACCAACCTACGACCAGCTCATATCTGATCGAACTGAACGACCAGCTCATGTATTCTCCCTTTGCCTCACGGTATCTGGTCGAACTCTAGGTGAGATATTATATCATCCATGGACTGTTCTATAATTTCTCGATCGAGTGCTAGATAAATTCATGTGGTCCAACTCTTCGACCACCAGTGGCATGGTTATGCACTTTCTTTATTCAACCACATCGAGGGGCCCAAAGACATCTCTCCTGTTATGTTAGGAGGGGCAAATCTCATATCCGACCAGTCATATTCCTCCACATGTTTCTTAGTATACTCGAAAGCAATCTTTATGACTATCCAGTTACGGAGTAGCCTTTGGCAACCCCAAAGTGTACTCTTACACATGTAGGAAACCATGCGGATCGTAGGACTAAGGATTATACATCATCATTTCTTGAGACTAACTGATGACATATGAAATCATAACAATCTCAGCAGTGTCCCAAGGTGGGTCAATCCAAAACTATGTTCTCTAACATGTGTTCACATCATTGATTCGATATCCTTATATCCATGACTAGTGAAACATGGTCATCAATTAATACATGTGCTGGTCGATAGGATCACTGGTGCTCCGACCAGTGACATCCGACCAGGGACACATTTAGAATGACATCATATAAGTTAAAAGAGCTTCACCAACAAGTCACATACTTATTAATCTTTATAACTTATGATTCATTCAATGAAAAGAATAACACTTATTCAATAACTAATAAACATGGACGTGATATAATCATCTCTATGATTGCCTCTAGGGCGTATCACCAATATATTCAGAATAACCAAACACAAACTCAAGGAAAACAACAACCCTTCCCAAAGAAACTCATCCCCAACATTTGTAATTAAGTTACCCGGGGTAAACACTTCACTTTTCCCATACCACAAACGGTGGTACAACCTGGCCATGCCCATGGCCACAACCAGAATCTCTACCTCTCAACATCGACTACCAACCACAATCAACCACACACAATACACACACTAGGTTCAAAGAACCAATATCACCTCATACATCAGTAGTACAGCATATCGGAAGCGTAAAAGCAATACTCGTCCCATACCCATCCTACTGTGCACTAGTATGTCAAATTTTAAGTTAATTAACCATTAACAAATTTTAGTTAATTTTATTAGTCCTAAAATAAATTTTAGCAATTTTAGGTTACCTAAGTTGTTCACCTATTGACCACGGACCTTAAACCCACTCTGATACCAATTTTAGCACCCTAACTCAACATTGAGCCCGGAATACTACTAAACTACCCTAATAATAAATTTTACATCAATTAACAATAAAATTCCAGCGAGTAATTCAATATTAAAACCCGTCCACGGGTCACAATAACATAAGAATAACGGCATAACAAGCACATATATTTAAACTCTAGATAGTAACGTAGGATAACAGTTCAAGAATTAAGTAAAAATCAATCCAAAAGAGACCACTGAATGAATAACAAGTTCCAACCAATCATCTAGAATCATTCAATGTCTATCATGGCTTAAGAGGTTAAATCATCATGGTAAGGTAAAGTTTTCTTCATGACAATGATCAAATAATCAAGTGTATGCCGTGTTCCAATTGCTATCCGTTCCCAAGAAGCATAGTTAACGATCACCTAAAACAACAGTAAAGCAAGGGTGAGTCAACGACTCTGTAAGTACAAAGCAGAATAATAAATGAGTCATCATTCCCATTTATCATTATCTCAGCTTCTCATATTATTCTCATCAGATTCCATTCACGTGTCTTATATCAATTCAAATCACTTTGCGCTCTTCATAAATGCAATGCTCATGCTCATGTCTCAATTCATCTTTTGCTTATACCAGTATAGCGGAGTGTAACACCCGTTGGTGTTCACTCATGCTCGCATTCCTTAATGCGGGGACCAATTGCCAGTCTTTTTTCATACAGGGACATCATTGTCCATATCTCACATATCGGAACCCCATTCATCTCCCGTAGGTCACATCTTTCCATCATGAATGCTCAACATGCAATGCAATGAATATTATATTTCTTCTTTAGCAATTGATATAATAATCATTCTTCCATCATCATCATCATCAAGTTATCAGAAATATGCGGGCAATGTGAAACATCCATAATTTATATGAATATTCATGGCAAGTATTCACTTAACCAAATAATAATTTCAAACACTCAAATACCATTCTATCATAAACTTGCCTTTCTAGTTGCGACGACCGGGATAATTTGAAGGTGACAATAATCCCGCACCTACTCCACCTATAGAAAACATCCAAACTCAATACAGGCTACATCAATACAAACAACACTTAATCGACAACGCTCCTACGCGCTCCCCAAATCCATAACTTTTTCCCTTTACCGGAAAGTCTCCCCTGCTGTACTAGCACTAAAATTGTCATAACTTTCAACTCCCACATCATATTATGACAAACCATACCAGTTTTGGAATCTCTACAAAAATTTTCTACAACTTCGTAGTTGATCAAATATCCGGATTAAATCATCTAAACCCACGTTTGTAACCCAGAAGATAGTGTAGGACCGGAAAGGCGACTAGGGGGGGGGGTGAATAGGCGCTTTCTAAACTTTCTCGCCTAAATCAAATACAACACGAACTTTACTCCTTTAGCTATGAAAGCTAAGAAGATCAGTAAGCGCACAGTGGAAGCCTTGTGTTGGATTTGATAAACCCCTCAACCACACGACACAATTGGAGAAAAGAACTCACTGTTCTGAACTGGGTACTGGCGGTCTGACCGGCTACCACGGGCGGTCGGACCGACGGTCAACCAGCGGTCGGACCGGCAACTAACTGGCGGTCGGACCGGTGGACAGCGGTTCGACCCGGCAGAACAGCGGTCTGAAAACACGGGCGGTCGGACCGCCATTGCAAAGACCGTCTCGACCGGTTGATCGAGCGAAAAACTCAACCCAATTCCAAAATGAAATTTGATCCAACTTTTGATTCAACCAATGAAACTTGACCAAATTTCGAGCACACCTCCCTAATGATATTAGAGACCTATTTCTAGTGACGATCCTTCAGATCCACTTCGTAGAATCGATCTCTCAAGGATTTAACGAAGAAGTGCACAAACCCTAGAAATATGAAAATCTTGATTCAAGACTTGCTCATGGGGGTTGATGATCTAGATGACTCTAGGAGTATCCCCATACCACAAAGCAAGATAAATTAGTCCAAGGGACCAAGCAAAAACCTTTGAATCAAGGAAGCACCAAAATCATTCAAAAAGGGAGAAGAACACAAGGGAGCAAATGATCTTTCAATTAAGCATCACAAGATTGTTTGATCACACTAGATGCTTACAAAGCCTCTCCAACAAGGAGGGCAAGAGCTCACACAAGGAGCACACTCCAAACTCTCCAAACCCTAGTTCTCCTCTCCTCTCTTCCAAACCCTAGAAAATGAGGAAGAGTGCCAAATGAGTGCTTAAGGGGGTTTTCCATCTCCCCCCTTTCTATTTATACTAGAGAGCTACGGTTTCACTTTTGGGACCACTTACACATGGGACCCACACACATATAACTATTGAAGCAATCGCCTGCTTCACCACGTGTAGGTTGATCAGCGGTTCTCATCACGTCGCCAAGCCTCTCCTGTCCGAATCCCATCGGAACCACCCGAGACTCGCGACCGATATCCGCACCACCGATCCAACCGGTATGTCGAACCACCCGCTCGATCCATCTTGCCCATTCGCACCATGCTTGAGTCACACGACTCACCCAGATCCATGATCGCTCGACCTCGGCTCTCCAAGCGTAGTCCCGATCCACTCACCGCTGACGCCGCTGACTCGCAAGCCACCGCACAAAGAATAGACAAACAGACCGTTTCCGGGAACAAGTTCTTCACAACTTGACCCACGTTAGCTCCGCAATGCAATATACAACAATAAAGCATTGAAGTTCATACAATAAACACAATCAAAATCAACTCAATGCAAACTTGGCTAACCTCCAAGTCAATACCGGTCTGACCGCCCCACACGGCCGGTCCGACCGATTTCAGGCCGGTCGGCCCGCTCCCACAACGGCGGTCGGACCGGTCAAAAAGACTTAGCCAAATTTCAAGTGAAATTCAAACCTTCTGGAAATTTCAAACGAATAGAACTTTTGACTGAGAGCTCCAAAAATGATGGGACCACATCCAGGAGACTCCTCACTTGCCTACACAACCTATTTTTGCTCAGCTCCAAAAACCTATTTTCATTTTTGCGGTCGGACCGCCACCATGGCGGCCGGACTCCTCCACTGGCGGTCGACCGCCGACACCACCGATCCGACCGCTGTGGTCCGACAAATTTTGAGCAAACCCGAAACACGAGATTTTGCAAACCAACAACGCCATTGCCAATTGACTCATCATCCCGAGATCGCACATATCCTCACGATATCCACAATCTCCCTTGATGAACACATTGGCAATTTTCAAGAAAATGTGGTTTTTCAAATGAAAAGTAAAAATTTCATTTTAGCATAAAGGCACAACTTGGTCCATAAGCAAGAAAAAGCCTAGGAACCCACCAAGTCGGCTTCGTAATAGTATAAGCAAGTGAGATAAGGCAATGAAAGCACCAAAGGATTCAATTTTAAAGTAGCCAAAAATCTCACTTAGGTCCAAATGAAAGGCAATTTTTTCTATTTGACCTTTGATCATTGTGAGTCTTCTTCAAAGCGAATGAAATCAGGAAAAGGCAATAGAACCAAAAGACTTAACTCACTATCATCACAAATTTTCAAAAGGTAATATTTTATTTTATGAAGTTCATAGGTTTTATATTAAACCTTAAGTATGCTTGTTCCGGTCTTGTGTTTCTTTGTGCGTGTGGTGCAGGACGCCGAGTGGAGTCGTGGCGAGACACGGTGGACCGGACTAGGTGCAGTGGCACCGAGGTCGAACGGTCGGGATGTGTCAAGACGACGTGGACTCGAGGTGGTTGCAGGCGTGCGAGACGAGGAGCGGAAGCTTCCCGAAGGTGCGGGAGGGGCGAAACGGGAATTTCGCAAGGTCGCATGCGGAGCGGGCTCGATTGGTTTTAGCGGGCGAAGCAGGTGGAGACCCGTTAGCCATGGGCTATAAATAGGATGGATGGGTCTGCTGCCCAGTGAGCACTTGGGTGGAATTAGGGTTTTAGAGTCAAAAGAGGCTTTGTGAGGTTGTTTCTCTTTTGCTCTTTAGTGGTTGAGAGTGGAGGAAGGCGTGAGTGTGCTCCTGCGTGTCCCTCTTGATGAGTTCTTGAGTGGTTCTCCTCCTCTCCGAGCATGTAGTGTGAGTGTGTTCTTGTGTTGGGAGAGTGAGGAGATGGATTGAGAATCTTGTAATCATCCCTCCGGTTCTAATGTCCATGCGTATGGGGATGTATTTATTTGTATTTCGCTCTTGATTCAAGAAATGAAAATCAAGTTTGCATTCCTGTTCTTATTTTTCCTTCGATTCTCTCTGTGATGGACTTGTGAGTTTTTCTTTTCTTGTTGGTTCTTGCTAGTGAGCTGCAAAATGGATTGCTCTATGTTGGGATAGTGCCCCAAGATCATTTGATCGATTTTTCCAAGAGCTAATCTTGTTAAATCTCGATTTCACTTTTGGCATCCTCTGCTCTTCATTTCCTCTTCTAGGGTTTTTGATGAAATTCTTGATTTCCTTGAGGATTTGGCCTAAGACTCATGCTAGCATGTCCCGAGGTTATTACTAACCTTCTTGCAAAATCTCATGAGCCAAGGTTGAGAGATTGTGGAGCATTTTGTTTTTGCCCGCTTTGCATCCTTCTTCGCTCAAATGCAAGAAGATAGGAACTTTGGAATGGATCTCTGAAATATTTGTTTGGAATAGGTTCCTAGTGTCTTTAGGGAGGTGTGGTTCAAATCTCGTAGAGTTTGGCCAAGCGGTTCAAAAGTTACGCCGATTTTCGCTTTGAAACCCAAGAGGTTTTTGCTCGCTCCAGACAATCTGATGAACAAGGCTTAACATCGTGGTTGTACGGGATTGTGGTACAACCGCCGCTTTGCTCGTGGTTGTACCGATTGTCCCGATTTCTTCTGTTCTTCCTCGCTTTTGTTTCTTTGAGCTTTGGGGTGAGAGTGGATTCAACATAAGACTTCCTCTGTGCTTAATCATTGATCTTCATAGCTCTCATAGCTATTGGAGTAATTTACAAGTTGAATCCATTCTTTGCGAAAAAGATTAGGTGCTCCTATTCACCCCCTCTAGTCGCCTTCCGGTCCTTCAATTGGTATCGAGCAGTTAGCTCTTTTCAATAGATCTTAACCGGTCTCAAGAGCCGTGGCGATGGACAAGTACTCGACCAAGCCGCCGTGCTGATGGCATCGACACCCTTCCGAAGAGCCGAATGGAGACATACATCCGTGCCTGTGGGTATGCCATCTGGCGAAAGGTCAAGGTTCGATTCATTGCTCTCGCCGATGAGAACATCAATGCCGGAACATGGTCGATGTTGAGGCAAATGCAAAGGCTAGGAACATCATCATCCGTGGTTTGAGTCGTAGTGAGTTTGACCGCATATCTCACCGTCGTCCGCTTATGATATCCGGGTGACCCTCGACGCATACCATGAGGGCACCACCTGATCAAGACGGTTCGACAGACCGTTCAAACGAGAATACAACAAATTTGAGATGCTTTTTGGTGAGTCCCTAGATGAGTGCTTCGCGACGTTTTCACAAGATCTTGAGCAACCTCCGAGCGGTCGGTCTCACATACCCGACTCGGACAACGCCGTCGATACTTACGGACTCGATCTGCGTGTGTGGGAGATGAAAGTGACCACCATCAAAGACACGACAGACCTCTCGACCTTGACTCTTGATGCGCCAGACTCACGCCTCAAGACTCACGAGATTGACGTTGTCTCTCGTGAGGTCGAAGTCACGATCGATGGCCCCGGTCACCGATCGATTCAACCACCGTCTCTCTTCCGAGTCCTCTTGCAATTTCTCCTTGTCGCTCTCGTGATATAGCGATGATCGCTAGAGCACTATGGATGAGCGACTTGCCCTCCTTGCTCAGAGATTCTCCCACGCTTACAAAGGGAGGAGGGACGAAAGAGAGGAGGACCCGTGATTTGCTTTGAGTGTGGTGGCCCCAACCACATCCGAGCGAACCGCCTCAAGCCGAGAAGGGCAAGAACGACTACGGCGGTTCGGGCAAGAACGACTACACCGACAAGAACTGCAACAAGAAGCCTCCGGCTCTGACGCCAAAGAAGAAGAAGTTCGCAACTTTGGCAAAGCCAAGAAGCTCTTCCATCGTCCTCACCGCCTTCGACGACCTCGACCTCACGAGGTGGAGGGATGGAGCGACGATGACGGACGGGTGACCAAGAGCCCAAGGATGGCGGCGACGACTTCTCGGCATGTGCTTCATGGCCCTCAAGGGCGAACTCGTGACAATGAGTGTACTCCGACACGGACGAGGTAGATCCCACTCACGAACAGCTCAATCATGCTTTTCTTAAGCTAGGAGGTTTTCATGCTAAAGCTAAGGCTAGGTGTCTTTGAGTTAGAGAAGGAAATAGATAGACTGTCACTAGAGATTATTGCTCTTACATCTGCTCCTTCTAGTGATGATTGTGATACATGCTCGCTTTGGCTGGTTGATATGGAGAAGTTAAGGACCTCACATGATAGTGTGTCCTCCAAACTTAATAGTGTTAAGGTGGAGAATGTTAGTCTGCTTGCTGAGTTAGAGTTGAGTAGAATGGCTGTTACCCTACTTATTACTGATGAGACTACTTCTCCCACCTCATGTGAGGGTAAGGACATTGCTGCTAGAGGATCTTATGCCATGCTCCTTGATCCGCCCTGAGTCTTGTGAAAATTGCAATAACTTGAAGATGAACTTAAACAGGCAGATCATAAAATTGTTGAACTACAAGCTTCTTTACTTGAGCCGATTGTTTCATGCTTAAACCGTCCTAAGTTAATCATGAACTTGAAGTCGTCTCAAACAGTTTCAAGATATGATTGATCATGAAAGGAAGTTGGCTAAGTTTGCTTCTAAGGACCTCGTTAGCTCACCATGCATTAAGTGTAACAAACTAAAATCGACTTGATTGCTTTGGATGAGAAATGTGAAGCTAACTAAGGACCTTCTAGAGAAGCCACATTGTGTTTGCAATATGATTGTGGAGAAGGGGAGAAGCCCTGTGGTAAGGATGAGACGCTTAGCAACGTGAACCAAGCGGCTAGCTTGAGGACTGCTTCCTTGAGTCTACCGTGCTTGCACAAGCCATTCTTTCCTCTCTCTTTGGTTCTTCTTTGCTCCCTTACCTTCTCATTGCCTCTTCTTCCCCGCTCTTCTTGCACTCTCTCTTTCGGGAGTGTCGGTACCTTATGAACACTCTCGAGAGATTTGTAGGAGGCAAGAAGAAGCTCAATCTTATTCTAGACCAATCTAAGATCTGCAGATTTAATCGTGGTCTAGGATATGACTTCTTTGAGGGCATGAGGAAGCATCCACCGCCGTGCTCGCACTCCATAGCACGTGTGTGATCGAGGTGAGCCTGGGACCGAGAAAGTCCATTTCAAGTCGGCGGGCTATGTCCGTGGGATTTCGACAAGAAGGTAATTTCACATGTCGCTTCTACCTCTCGTAAGGTGAAGTATCACCGCACCTACGCCGGAAGGATGGACACACATCGATCGATGCTTCAGCGCCAAGATCGTGCGTAGAGACCATGTTGAGTCTCTTAGGCGCATTCGTGGTCGACCCTGCACCTTGAGTGCACCTAAGACCAACACGAGGTCTAGGCTTGTTTCTTCCGATGGGTTTGTGCAAAGATCGAGGACTTGGTTTTTCCGAGTTTTCGGTTTTCGTCCTCATGTCGCTTTGATTGTGACTCCGCCGCCCCGAGGGTAGATCTCGTTTTCCCCATCGAGATAGCTACTCGCGGCGTGTTCAAGATGTTGCGTGTGCTCGACTCGCTCCTTCAGAGCAAACGGACCAAAGAACACCTTGGGTCTACTCTTAGACCTTCCGCTTTGAGTTACTGAGAGCGTAGGGTAGATAGACGCCACCATGCTTGACTACTTCATCCGCCGACGTGTTATTCAAGATTGGGTGCCAAAATCATTGTTGATTTATCCCAAGATCGAGACTTTACTCTGCTTGACTCGGGTTCACGGGTAGGGAAGGAGAAGGTTTGGCTTGTAGACTCGGTTGTTCTCGTCATATGACCAGGAGACTCCGCTGGTTCTCCTCCCTAGCCCGCTCCGGTGATGAGACGATCACCTTGAGACGCTTCGTGCAGGCGCGCCATCGCCAAAGGTACTGTGCGATTAATGCTTCTTTTATTCTTAAGGATGTTGCCTTGGTTAGTAAGTCTGCAGACAATTTGCTTTCCGTTTCTCACTTACCGATGACGGTTTCGAGGTGAGCTTTAAGAAAACAATTGCAAAATTCTTGATTCTTCTGTAGTCGGTTTATGGATTTCTCGTTATGGGAGGATCTTTCGTCTTTGAGTTCTCGAGTCTTCCGCGATCCTCTCGGTGTTTAGTTGCTTCGAGTCCCGCGATCTCTCTTCTCGCATAGGAGACTTGGTCATATTGATTTGACCATTTGACCCGAGTTAGCGACCATGATCTCATTCGTGGTCCGCCAAACTCAAGATGGTCAAAGATCTTGTTTGCACTCCATGCCAAGCGGCAAGAAGATGGTTGCCGCTTCTCATCCTCCGGTCACAGTTACTATGACCGATGCACCGGGACAGCTGCTCCACATGGACACAGTTGGACCAGCTCGAGTGCAGTCAGCAGGAGGGAAGTGGTATGTTCTTGTTGTGGTCGATGACTTCTCGAGGTACTCTTGGGTGTTTTTCTTAGCCTCGAAGGACGAGACATTTACACATTTCCGAGGTCTTTTTAGTAGGATGTCTGTTGAGCTCCCGGGTGCCTTACGAGCGATCCGCAGTGACAATGGCACGGAGTTCAAGAATTCCTACTTTGAGAGTTTCTGCGGTGAGACAGGTGTAGAGCACCAGTTCTCTTCTCCATACGCCCTCAAAGAAATGGCGCTGTGGAGAGGAAGAACCGCACCTTGGTCGAGATGGCGGGACGATGCTTGATGAGTACTCTACACCGCGGAAGTTTTGGGTCAAGCTATAGCCACCGCGTGCCATGTCTCAAATCGAGTTTTTCTTCTGCACACTTGCATCGCACTTCTTATGAGTGAGATATGGGCGAAAGCCTAGCGCCTCTTATTTTCGTGTGTTTGGTTGCAAGTGTTTTGTTTTGAAGTCCGGGAACCTAGATAAGTTCGAGTCACGCTCTTGTGACGGATCTTTCTAGGTTACTCGCCTTCTTCGCGGGCTTATAGGGTCAGGAATCGCGAGTCTAGCAAAATGGTAGAGTCTGTGAGGTGACCTTCGATGAGGCCACCGGGACTAGGCCCGATATCTCGAGTTCGTTAGAGCACCGAGACCATCTTCGTGGATGACGAGGACGAAGGAGACGATGGTTGTCTACTCCGATCCTCGTCCCTCACCCACTCCTTGAGGTACCATCTTCCACCGCACTCGAGGTGATCACCCTTGCCTTCGCTTCTTCCGAGTTAGTGGCTCTGCTCCTACCTCGTCACTCATGAGGTAGAGGCCACTTCTTCATCTCTCCTGTGACCACCTAGACACATCCGTAAAGCTCATCCTTGAGCGGATCATTGAGACCTCTTCGAGCGTGTTACCCGCTCAAAATCGGCTTATCTCAATTGTCTCCATTCTCGCCTTCATTGCCTCCTTTGAGCCCAAAGATGTTTCTCATGCCTTATCCGATGAGTCATGGGTCAATGCCATGCATGAGGAGCTAGAAAATTTCGAGAGGAACAAGGTCCGTCGCTTGTCGAGCCCCGCGAGGTCACAATATTATTGGGACTAAGTGGGTGTTCAAGAACAAGCAGAGCGAGGATGGAGTGGTTATCCAAACAAGGCTAGATTGGTTGCTCGGGGTTTTCCTGTGTTGAGGGTCTAGATTTCGAGGAAACCTTTGCCCTGTAGCTAGACTTGAAGCCATTAGAATCTCGCTTGCCTTTGCGACTTCTAAGGGATTCAAGCTTTACCAGATGGACGCCAAGAGTGCCTTTCTCAATGGCCTTATTGAGGAAGAGGTCTACGTCCGTGACCTCTGGTTTCGAGAACCCCAAATACCCAAACCATGTCTTCAAGCTTTTCAAAGCTTTGTATGGACTTAAGCAGCCCCTGTGGCTTGGTATGAGAGGCTTAAGTCCTACTTGTTAAGTCATGGTTTTGAGATGGGTAAAGTTGACAAGACCTTGTTCATCCATGGCATGGCACCGCCCTTCCGCTCGTCAGATCTATGTCGATGACATTATCTTTGGCGGCTCTTCCCATACTGTTTCCCGCCTTGATGTCATGAGCACCGAGTTTGAGATGAGTATGATGGGTGAGTTGACCTTCTTCCTTGGCTTCCAAATTAAGCGCCTCGGGAGGGTACATTTCTTCATCAGGAAAGTACACTCGTGACCTCCCAAGCGCTCGACATGAGTGATGGTAAGTCTGTGTCGACTCCCATGGCTTCTCTGACCTATCTTGACCTGATGAGGATGGCGAGCCATTGATCAAAAGGAGTTTCGCAAAGATGATTGGCTCCCTCTTGTACCTCACCGCTCGAGACCGGACATACATTTCTCTGTGTGTTTGTGCGCTGTTTCGAGCTTCTCCTCGCTTTCTCGCCAGCGGTGAAGCGCATCTTTCGCACCGCGAGCTACCATTGACTATGGTATCGGTACTCTTCTTCATCCTGCCTTTCCTTGAGAGCCTTCTGATGCGCACTCACGGGTCAGAGGATAGATAGGAAGAGCACTTCGCACCGCCAATTTCTTGGCACTTCTCTTGTTTCTGGTCTTCGAGGAAGCAATCCGGTGTTACACACCCACCGCAGAGGCCGAGTATGTTGTCGCGGCCGATTCTTTGAGCCAAGTGCTCGATGGCTTCGACCTGCGGGACTTTGGGTTAGTTATCGATAGTGTTCCACTCTTTTGTGATAACACTTGCGATTAACATTGCCAAGAACCCAAGGCAAGATTCCGGACCAAGCACATCGATATCCGGTTCCACTTCCTTAGAGACCATGTAGAGAAGGGCGATATAGTGCTCCGGCCAGGAGAGTGACCACCGGTTATCGACATTTTCACCAAGCCTTGGATAGTTCGAGGTTTTCAGCTCTGGGAGAGCTTGGGGTGGTTTGTCCTTATGGTGAGTGTGGGGAGCTTTGGGTTTCTTTGCTTTACTATCTTATTTATGCTCTAGCTCCTTACTATTGCATTGCATTTTGGGTGCATTTGGGATTAGTCCTCCTAGCATAGATTAGAGTGCTTCTTTTGTCTAGTTGTTTAGTTTTCGCTCTTATCTTGTGATTCTAGGATGTTGCTTATTAGTCACATTTATCTCACTAGGTTGAGCTCACTCACTTCTTGTAGGTTCTAGCGAGGGTTGGGCCACCCTGCAGACAGGTACGTGTTTGCTCCTAGGTGTGTTAAGTGGGCGCTGATAGTCCTAGAGTCATATGGGGTAGATGAGAGTCGATCCGAGCTATAGTATTCTCTATATCTTATCTATGCTTTAAGGATCATTGCTTTATGTTTTCTTTGCGACTTCTCGATTTATTGTTTTGGTTCAAGGGAGTTCTTTTGGGAGCTTCGAGCTTAATATTGACATAACTCAACTTGAACTAAAAGTTGCATCTATTGTTGAGGGGGAGCTGGATCTTCTGCATTTCTAGCATTCTGCATTGTAATATAACTACATTGAGCCTTGATTATTATCCTGCTATGACATGTTTACAATGCTTTACACCTTGCCATGACTTGTGCTTATTTGCTAGATTTATCATGACTTCATATGTGTAGCCTAGCTTTTGCCATGATAAGTTAATTAAAATTGCTCAACTTAAACTAAAACTTGTCTTGTTAGCACTCGAGATTAGTCTTTCTCGAGCTATCCTTTATGATTCATGCCATGTCAATTAGGTCGGGTAGAGTGATGAATCTATATTGAGCCTTAGAAAGAGTTTGTTTTAGTCTCTTGATGATGCATGAGTTAGTACAACTTGTTAAAAAAAAATCTCTTTTGTGCGAAAAAACTGATCTCACCAATTCTCTCCTATGAGACGGCTTGCCATTGCACTTGGCATGAACTTAGGGGGAGTTTTGGGTGACCTAGACTATCTTCTTAAGCTTCTCGCTTGGAGTAGTCGCATAAGGCTTGAGACCTAGCACATGATAAAACAAAAATCTGGTTGGAAACCACCATGAATTTCAAAAGAAAATATGTGTTCAATGTGCTTAAAGCCACAGAAAGTATCAAGTACTTTAACCAATGTTTCAATCTTGAGCATAGCACTCTATTTGGTCTCAATTTAAGCTTCTTAGTTCCGCTTAGCTTATTGACATGGCTGCATCATCCTTGGATATCTCTAGCGAGACTTTGCTCATTGATGACTTGACTTGCTCACATAATGTACCTCATTTTCGATTGTCATCTATGTGTTCTAGCTAGCTTATACATATCTTGTCATGATCTAGCTAGCCTTTTATTGAGTTATGGCTTGGTGTACATTATGGTCATATTGGATAATTCTCATGGCTCTAACTGCTAAAGAATAATCAAACTTCAGCCATTTCATCCATTGACATGTCATATTCTCTCTTGAGCATTCTTGATGTGTTTATTGCCAAAAGGGGGAGAATAGAGAAGAAAAAGCTAGTTGGGATCATTTTAGAGCTTTGGAGAACAATTCTTTTAGTTGTTGCTCTAGTGTTCCGTCGACATGGTCATTAGTTTCACTCTTCTTCTTTGGACCATGTTGGTTTTTCAAACTCAAACTCATCTTTTGCGTTTTTTTGAGTTTGTCAATATACTCATCAAGGGGGAGATTGAGAGACCATGTGGAGGTCGTCCCGTGTGTGTGATGAGTAATTGACATAGGTTTAGGAAGTCGAGTTTGGTTTGTGTGGTCGGACCATGTCGTTGCGCGGTTCACGCGTTTTCGTGAAGTCTTTCAATTGCTGTCAGGATAATCGGTTCGACCGGAGTGCGGTTGATCCGCTGGTAACATGGCGGTTGTACCGATTGTATTGTGAGGTTCGGCCATTTTGGTGATTTGAGTTTTGGGATAGGTCATATCCAAGTGTGTTCATGCATATGTGTTGCATATTGCATGTTTGAGCTAACGTTGGGTCAAGTTGTGAAGAACTTGTTCCCGGTCTTGTGTTTCTTTGTCTGTGTGGCTGCAGGACGTCGAGTGGAGTCGTGGCGAGACACGGTGGACCGGACTAGGTGCAGGTGGCACTGAGGTCAGAACGGTCGGGATGTGTCGAAGACGACGTGGACTCGAGGTGGTTGCGGCGTGCGAGACGAGGAGCGAAGCTTCTGGAAGGTGCGAGGAGGCGAAACGGGAATTTCGCAAGGTCGCACAAGCGGAGCGGGCTCGCTTGGTTTTAGCGGGCGAACGGGTGGAGACCCGTTAGCCATGGGCTATAATAGGATGGATGGGCTGCGCCCAGAGTGAGCACTTAGGTGGAATTAGGGTTTTAGAGTCAAAAGAGGCTTTGTGAGGTTGTTTCTCTTTGCTCTTTAGTGGTTGAGTGGAGGAAGGCGCAGAGTGTGCTCCTGCGTGTCCCTCTTGATGAGTTCTTGAGTGGTTCTCCTCCTCTCCAGAGCATGTAGTGTGAGTGTGTTCTTGTGTTGGGAGAGTGAGGAGATGGATTGAGAATCTTGTAATCATCCCTCTGGTTCTAATGTCCATGCGTATGGGGATGTATTTATTTGTATTTCGCTCTTGATTCAAGAAATGAAAATCAAGTTTGCATTCCCTGTTCTTATTTTTCCTTCGATTCTCTCTCGTGATGGACTTGTGAGTTTTTCTTTTCTTGTTGGTTCTTGCTAGTGAGCTGCAAAATGGATTGCTCTATGTTGGGATAGTGCCCCAAGATCATTTGATCGATTTTTCCAAGAGCTAATCTTGTTAAATCTCGATTTCACTTTTGGCATCCTCTGCTCTTCATTTCCTCTTCTAGGGTTTTTGATGAAATTCTTGATTTCCTTGAGGATTTGGCCTAAGACTCATGCTAGCATGTCTGAGGTTATTACTAACCTTCTTGCAAAATCTCATGAGCCAAGGTTGAGAGATTGTGGAGCATTTCGGTTTTTGCCCGCTTTGCATCCTTCTTCGCTCAAATGCAAGAAGATAGGAACTTTGGAATGGATCTCTGAAATATTTGTTTGGAATAGGTTCCTAGTGTCTTTAGGGAGGTGTGGTTCAAATCTCGAGAGTTTGGCCAATTCAAAAGTTACGTCGATTTTCGCTTTGAAACCCAAGAGGTTTTTGCTCGCTCCAGACAATCGGATGAACGGGCTTAACATCGTGGTTGTATGCGGACTGTGGTACAACCGCCGCTTGCCTCGTGGTTGTACCGATTGTCCCGATTTCTTCGGTTCTTCCTCGCTTTTGTTTGTCGAGCTTTGGGGTGAGGAGTGGATTCAACATAAGACTTCCTCTCAGGCTTAATCATTGATCTTCATAGCTCTCATAGCTATTGGAGTAATTTACAAGTTGAATCCATTCTTTGCGAAAAAGATTAGGTGCTCCTATTCACCCCCCCCTCTAGTCGCCTTTCCGGTCCTTCAAAACCAAAAGCTCCAACAGCATTTTCTTCACAATCTTTCTCCCCCTTTGAAAATGAATTCATCAAGATGCATGAAAAAGAAAGAGCATGAAGGAATGACTTTTTTTTTTTAACTTTAGTAAAAAGGAGCCATGACCATTATACATGAAGACAGTACAAGTATTATACCAAGCCATATAAAGAGTAGACGCTATATTCAATCATGGCAAAACATGTATTACAAAGCTAAAACCAAGATAGCAGCAATATGAGATTAACAGAATTAAAATCATGAAAGGTTGCTCAATATCATAGATTCACTCAAAGCAACCAAAAATGAGTCAAGCCATGTCTATAAGTAAAAAGAGACTCAAAACAAGAATTGAGGCATTTTGAGCATTAAGAGAATTCTTTTGAAGCAAAGCTCAAGCACTTAGCCCTTTTTGGGCAATTTTTCTTTTTCTTTCTCTTTTTTTTACTGTGCTAGATCTCAAGCCTTGCCGCGACCATCTCAAGCGATAAGCTTAAAAGAATGATCTAGGTCATCCAAAACTCCCCCTGAGTTCATGCCTAGTGCAATGGCAAGCCGTCTCATGAGAAAGGATTGGTGAGATCAGTTTTTTCGCACAGAGATTTTTTTTTCTTTGCTTGACTTAAGAAGTTAAAAAGCTCATTTTTCATCTCAAAATAAGTTAAAGACTCAATTCAACCTGTAAGACATGGCAAGAATCATAAGAGGATCACTAGAGCAAAAACTAGTCACAAGATCCAACAAGACATGATTTGATTCAATTTGCTCACAGATATAAAGCTAGCAAGGCAAAAGCTAAGCCAAATACGAAGAGCCATAAAAGAAGTCTAGCAGACTATCACTTGATATGACAAGGTATAGAAGATGAAATCAAGTCATACAAGGATAATAATCAAAGCTCCACTAATTTTATTATACAATGCAAGACAAATGAATTGAAACATGCATTATGATACAATGAATGCAAAAAGAGCAACTTCCCCCTCAAAACAGCCCAATAGGACTAATAACCCCTAACTCTTCCCGCAAAGCAGCAAAACGCGAAGAATCAAGAGCTTTAGTGAAAATATCTATAAGCTGTTGCTCAGACTCTACAAAGTGAAGCACAACATCACCTTTCTCAACATGGTCTCTAAGAAAATGAAATCGAATGTCAATATGTTTCGTCCTGGAATGTTGCACTGGGTTTTTGGCAATATTAATTGCAGAAGTGTTGTCACAGAAAAGAGGAACACTTCTCAAAGATAACCCATAGTCTCGCAGCGTGGATAAAATCCAGAGAACCTGAGAGCAACCACTCGCAGCAGCTACATACTCGGCCTCGGTGTGGATGTGCAAATCAAGACATTTTCTAGAAGACCAAGAAACAAGAGATGTGCCCAAGAAATGACAAGTGCCAGAAGTACTCTTCCTATCCACTCTACACCCCGCAAAATCAGCATAAGAGAATGCTCGAATTGAGAGAGCAGAAGAAGAAGAATACCAGAGTCCAAAGTCAAGCGTATCTTGAAGGTACCTAAATATGCGACGTACTGCTTGACGATGAGAAGCACGAGGAAGCTCGAAGCGAGCGCATGGACATACGGCGAATTGTATGTCGGCCTCGACATTTGTAAGATAGAGGAGGAGCCAATCATCTGCGGTACTCTTCCGGTCCACGACTCTCCATCCTCATCGTGGTCCAAAGACGGTGGTTGTAGCAATGGGAGTAGACATTGGCCTACTGCTTCCCATATTGAAGTGCCGAAGAAGGTCCTTTGGATACTTACTCTGGTGAACGAAGGTGCCTTCTTTCAGTTGTTTGATTTGTAGGCCAAGGAAGAATGTCAGCTCTCCCATCATGCTCATCTCAAACTCACTGCTCATCGAATCTGAAAATCTGGACACCAAAGCATGAGAAGAACCACCGAATATAATATCATCCACATAAATCTGAACCAGCAAGAAATCACTGCCATGCCTGAGAGTGAACAAGGTTTTATCAACCATTTCCATTTTGAAATCATTTTCAAGCAAGAAACTCTTAAGCCTGTCATACCAAGCTCTAGGAGCTTGTTTCAATCCATACAGGGCTTTAGAGAGTTTAAAAACATGATTTGGGAATTTTTGATTTTCAAAACCAGGAGGTTGCTTGACAAAACCTCTTCTTCTATGAAGCCATTCAAGAAAGCACTTTTAACATCCATTTGAAAAAGCTTGAAACCCTTGGATGTTGCAAATGCTAAAAGAATGCGAATGGCCTCCAATATAGCTACTGGAGCAAAGGTCTCTTCAAAGTCTAAGCCCTCTACCTGGGAAAAACCTTGAGCTACAAGTCTAGCCTTATTGCGAACAACCAATCCATCCTCACTTTGCTTATTTTTAAAAACCCATTTTGTTCCAATAACATGAGAATCGAAGGTCGCTCAACTAAAGTCCGGACTTTGTTTCTTTCAAAATTCTCAAGCTCTTCATGCATGGCATTGACCCAAGAGGCATCGATAAAGCATGGGTGATATCTCGGGGTTCAAAAGAAGCGACAAAAGCGTAATGTGCATGAGAATCGGGAGAAATAAACACGAGCGAGTGACTCGCTCTTGAAGATCCCCAATCATCCGCTCGGTGGATGTTATCGTTGAATGCGAAGAGGTGCTCCTGGTGCAGAAGTGGCCTCTACCACATGAGTTGTGGAGGTAGGAACAGAGCCACTCAGATCGTCGGTGGGGATAGGAGGAGGCTGCTCAGCTGACACTGAAGTAGTAGTAGCAGGCTCTCCACCCCTCTCAGAGGTAGTTGGAGGATGGTTTGGTTCTTCATCCTCGAGTCATCATCGATTTAAAATGCTTCCTTGGATTTCGTGAACTGTACCAAGCATCGGGTCTAGTACTGGGACTAGCCTCATCAAAAGTGACTTCGCAAGTCTCAACAATTTTGTTAGTATCAACATTAAAAACACGATAGCCACGAGAATGAGCAGGATATCCAAGAAATATGCCATCAAAACATCTAGACTCAAATTTATCAAGGTTGCCATGTTTAAGAATGAAGCACTTGCAACCAAAAATCTTGAAATGAGAGACTTTGAGAGAATGACTAAATCTAAGTTCATAAGAGGTCTTCCCAACCACAGATCTCAAGAAAACCCTATTGGAGATATAACAAGCAGTAGAGATCGCCTCAGCCCAAAATCTCCTAGGAGTAGAATGCTCATCTAGCATGGTCCGAGCCATCTCTACAAGGGTTCTGTTCTTCCTCTCTACCACACCATTCTGCTGGGGAACTCTAGGAGAAGAAAACTGATGCTCAATTCCCCTATCAGTGCAGAAGGTAGAAAAAGAAGAATTCTTGAATTTTGTCCCATTGTCACTCCTAATGGCTCTCAAAGCTCCAGGTATATCAACCGCAATTCTAAGGACCAAATCTCTAAAGAATCCAAATGCTTCGTCCTTAGAAGCAAGAAAATAAACCCATGAATACCTGGAGTAATCATCCACAACCACCAGCACATACCATTTCCCACCGGTGATGAACTCTAGAAGGACCAATCAGATCTAAGTGAAGAAGTTGTCCCTGGTCCATCACCATTACCAAAGTAAGAGGTGGGTGGGAAGCGGACACCATCTTACCATGTCTACTGTGGTGAGCACACAAGATCTCTAATGACCTTCACCTAGGCAAACCTCTAATCAAGTCCTTGCAACCGACTCTAGACAAATGATCAAAACCTATATGCCCAAGTCTACGATGCCACAAAACAAGGTCATGAGAATCGAGGCTACAAGACACCTAGGACTGGAAGTCAAGAAATCTTCAAATTTGCACGTAAGATCTTCTCAAACTGAGATCTCAAAACAAGCTCACCCGAGGAATCTAGAACTCTACACTCACCTCTCTTAAACCTCACTTCTAGACCCTCATCAAGCAGCTGAGAAACAGATAGAAGATTATACCTCAGCTTACTTACCAAAGCGACGTCTTTTAGCATGAACTTGTCGTTGACGCGACAAAGGTGCCCTTTGCGATCCACGGTCCCGTAGAAGCATCCCCAAATGTAATCAATTCGTTGTCGGATGCACGTGTGAGGAGGAGAACCATCTAGACTCTCCGGTCATATGTCGAGAACACCCGGAGTCAACAAGCCATATGTCCTCCTTCCTCGCACGACGGACCTAAAAAGCACAATCAGAAAACATCCGTGCCTCAGTACTGGGGTTAGTGATAAATGATCGAGGAATCCAGTACTGAGAAGCACGATGTCTGGGAGCAGCAGTAGAAATAGCAGAAACATGATCAGGAATAAAATCATAAGGATGCACATGAGAACCACCTAGACCTCTCCGAAACGATCTACCAAAAGATCGATACTCCCCCTGTCTAGGTGCTACCCGTGGTCTCTCCTCACGATGTCCTAATCCAACATGCTGCCTAGACACACCAAAAGAGTCTACAAAGTTCTCTACAAATCTAGGCCTATATGTGTTGCGATAAACAGGCTGCCTAGCTCTAGAGACTACAGCTGGAGAAGGGACTCCTCTAATGGATCTCAGGACGCTCATCCTCTCTTTTCTCTCAAGTTTTGCTCTCCGGAAGGTAACTCAACAAGATGGCCTTCTTTCTTGCGAGAAGGTGCAATGGTATCGACCTTTGAGAGGTCATGCATGAATGAGTGAAAGCACCTTTCTTGCCGTAAGGAGTTTGAGCAAAACCAGCGGATTTGAAAACAACCCCGGATGGCTTAGGAGGTTCTAGCTCAAACAGACCATTCTTCACAACTCTAGCAATCCTAGGTGGGTTCTTCTTGGAATGCTCTAGGGGGTTGAAACCTAGACCACTATTTTTCACGCTCACTTTGGATTGATCAAGAATCATGTTGAGTTTCTTTTTCCCACTTGAAAACTTCTCAAGAGTCACCTTGAGGTAATCATTCTCTTTCATTAAACCCTCACATCTAGTGCACTTGCTAGACTTGATTACCTCATTGCGCTTACTCTTAAGAAGGGCCACTTCCACTTTGAAGGCCTCACAAGACACACAATAGGATTCCTTAATCCTATTCAACTGCTCCTTAAACTTGACTCTAAATGCCTCTTGAATCTGATTAATCATGGTTTCAACTTCAGCATTCAAACACAAGAGTTAGAATCAATAACTTTCTTAGAAGCAGTAAAAGACATGGATCTTTCAATTTTAGCCTTTTCTTCAAGAGTCTTGTTTAAGGCTTCTATCTCTATTGTAAGCTTGGGACAATTTTCACAAGATGCAACTCTAGAGTAAATCAGCATTTCTGTCATCTCTTGCATCTTAATCCTATTATTCTTACAATGAGAGCATGTGTGACTAGCATCAAACTTTTGCAATTCTTTTAGGGAGCTATCCAGTTTTAATTCAAGCAAAGCACAATTTGAGCAAGTTAAAGGGATAGCTTCCATGGCAGTCACATCAAGTGAAATAACATCTAAGCAAGCAGAACTAGACTTGAGAGATTCTAGTTCATCGAGAGCATCTTTTAGTTGATTAGTAACAGAGGAATGAGCAGATTTCAAGCTTGTCAAATCTTTAAGCAAGCTAGTGCAGGACTCACACATATCATCAGGATTAATAGATTTAAGCCTAACAACTTCTAGGTTTAAATTATCAATCATAATGTCCTGCTTCTTAATCAATTTTACTTGCTTATGCAATTTCTGTTCAGCAAGCACCAAAGCCCTTTTCATGTCAGCAATAGAAGGGCATACCTCATCAGGATCACTGAAGGGATCCTCATCGTTGGAGGAGTCGCTGTCGTGGCTGTTCTTGGCCATGAAACACATGCCGGTGAAGTCATACGCCTTCTTCTTGCCATGAGAGTCACTCTCGTCGTCCTCCGTTTCCGAGTCCACATCGCTCATGTTTACATTTTCTAGAGCGGCAAGGACCCGGCTGACAAACTTCCGATAGTTTGTCTTCTTGGGTCTTGCATCCCTCTCCTGGGGATGTCTTCGTGTCTCCTTCTCCTCCTTGCCCTTTAGCTTAGGGCACCTGGAGCGAATGTGGTTTGGCTCACCACATTCGAAGCACGTGATAGGTCCACTTCTCCTCCTATTCCTCACCTTGTTGTACGCTCTTGTGAATTTGGTGGAAAGGAGGGCTAAATCATCCTCGGGCAATTTCTCAAGTTGCTCATCGCTTAAAGAATGTAAAGCAGATAATGAAAAACCAGATGAGCTACAATCAAGAGAATCAGAAGAACAACCCTTGGATTTGTCGACCACTAATGCCATCGACTCTGTCTTGGGGAGACGCGAGATGAAATCAATCTCATGCGTCTTCAACCTCGAGTAAAGCTTATCCATGGTAAGCTCACTCATGACAGTGTTGTCATTGATGGAAGTGATCTTCATTCCCCAGACCTTCACATCAAGAGCACCCAGAAGCTGGCGTGCATTTTCAGACTCCGAAAATACCAAGTCAACAGCGCGGAGATCATGAAGAATCTTAGAGAATCTTCCCCACAGCTCATCCAAAGACACACCAGGCCTTTGCTCGATCTTAGAGTAAACCTTTTTGAGCTGGTTCTGTCTCACTTCCTTGATCGCAGTGGACCCTTCGTGATAGTCACAAAGTGTCCTCCAGATCTCATGAGCAGACCGCAAGTGAGCAACACGCTCAAACTCAGATCGACTAAGGCCTTGGATCAAGTAATTTCGAGCCTTGCTGTTGGCCTCCACATCTGGAGTGATCATATCGTAAATCGGCTGGCACAACATAAGGATTTTTCACCTTAAACCAAATAGCGTGCCCTTGAGCCTCGATATATGCTTGCATACGAGCCTTCCAGTATGCAAAGTCAACTCCCTCAAAAATGTGTGGCTTGGTTGAGTACTTGTCAGTCGCCATGGCTCCAAAGACCGGTTAAGATCTATGAGAAGAGCTAACCGGCTCTGATACCACTTGTAGGACCGGAAAGGCGACTAGGGGGGGGGGTGAATAGGCGCTTTCTAAACTTTTTCGCCTAAATCAAATACAACACGAACTTTACTCCTTTAGCTATGAAAGCTAAGAAGATCAGTAAGCGCACAGTGGAAGCCTTGTGTTGAATTTGATAAACCCCTCAACCACACGACACAATTGGAGAAAAGAACTCACTGTTCTAAACTGGGTACTGGCGGTCTGACCGGCTACCACGGGCGGTCGGACCGACGGTCAACCAGCGGTCGGACCGGCAACTAACTGGCGGTCGGACCGGTGGACAGCGGTTTGACCTGAGCAGAATGCGGTCTGAAACAGGCGGTCGGACCGCCGTTGCAAAGACCGGTCGACGGTTCATCGAATCGAAAAACTCAACCCAATTCCAAAACGAAATTTGATCCAACTTTTGATTCAACCAATGAAACTTGACCAAATTTCGAGCACACCTCCCTAATGATATTAGAGACCTATTTCTAGCGACGATCCTTCAGATCCACTTCGCAGAATCGATCTCTCAAGGATTTAACGAAGAAGTGCACAAACCCTAGAAATATGAAAATCTTGATTCAAGACTTGCTCATGGGGGTTGATGATCTAGATGACTCTAGGAGTATCCCCATACCACAAAGCAAGATAAATTAGTCCAAGGGACCAAGCAAAAACCTTTGAATCAAGGAAGCACCAAAATCATCCAAAAAGGGAGAAGAACACAAGGGAGCAAATGATCTTTCAATTAAGCATCACAAGATTGTTTGATCACACTAGATGCTTACAAAGCCTCTCCAACAAGGAGGGCAAGAGCTCGCACAAGGAGCACACTCCAAACTCTCCAAACCCTAGTTCTCCTCTCCTCTCTTCCAGACCCTAGAAAATGAGGAAGAGTGCCAAATGAGTGCTTAAGGGGGTTTTCCATCTCCCCCCTTTCTATTTATACTAGAGAGCTAGGGTTTCACTTTTGGGACCACTTACACATGGGACCCACACACATATAACTATTGAAGCAATCGCCTGCTTCACCACGTGTAGGTTGATCAGCGGTTCTCATCACGTCGCCAAGCCTCTCCTGTCCGAATCCCATCGGAACCTCCCAGAGACTCGCACTGATATCCGCACCACCTGATCCAACCAGTTGTATCGAACCACCCGTTCGATCCATCTTGCCCATTCTGCACCATGCTTGAGTCACACGACCTCACCCGGTATCCATGATCGTTCTGGACCTCAGCTCTCCAAGCGTAGTCCCGATCCACTCACCGTTGACGTCGTTGACCTGCAAGCCACCTGCACAGCAATAGACAAACAGACCGTTTCCGGGAACAAGTTCTTCACAACTTGACCCACGTTAGCTCCGCAATGCAATATACAACAATAACGCATTGAAGTTCATACAATAAACACAATCAAAATCAACTCAATGCAAACTTGGCTAACCTCCAAGTCAATGCCGGTCTGACCGCCCCACACGGCCGGTCCGACCGATTTCAGGCCGGTCGGCCCGCTCCCACAACGGCGGTCGGACCGGTAAAAAAGACTTAGCCAAATTTCCAGCGTGAAATTCCGAAACCTTCTGGAAATTTCAAACGAATAGAACTTTTGACTGAGAGCTCCAAAAATGATGGGACCACATCCAGGAGACTCCTCTCACTTGCCTACACAACCTATTTTTGGCTCAGCTCCAAAAACCTATTTTCATTTTTGCGGTCGGACCGACCACCATGGCCGGTCGGACTCCTCCACGGGCGGTCTGACCGCCCGACACCAACGGTCAGACCGCCTGTGGTCTGGCAGCCTTGGTGCAAACCCGAAAACACGAGATTTTGCAAACCAACAACGCCATTGCCAATTGACTCATCATCCTGAGATCGTGCACATATCCTCACGATATCCACAGATAGGTTTGTCATCTTGTGTACAGCAGACTTAATATTTTCATATATTTTAATCCACACATGCAAATATATTGAATTATGACTTTCAGAAGCTACAAGGAAATATGTACCACTTACTAGTTGATATAGCTATGTGGTCCGATATTTTGAAAGGTATTGATAAGTCAATTGTGGAGATCTCGATGTTGATGATCCAAAGGCTCCGACCAAACAGATCGAACCCATCACAATCACTACACCACTTCTTCGATGGTTATCAACCGTGCCGAACGCGGTTGACCTCGCCAAGAAGGCTATTTCCTGCATGCGAATTGAGAACACAAGCAAGAAAGTAGAAGATGCAATCTGATATTGTAATTGCGACTTGTGAGACCTCGATTTATCCGGCTTGTAATACTTAACCATCCATTCGGTCCTAGCATCACAAAGCAGATAATCCGAGACTCGAGACATGTATACTTCCCAGAAATGCAGTATACACACCTCTTTCCAAAGTTCATGCATCAATTCCATTCATTCACATAGAACCAAAGCAAAAACAACAATCCAGAAGATAACATAAATAGAAGGTAGTTATTACAAAAGAGAGGCCGACCGGCCAAAAAAAACATATACATAAGGATATTTAACATCGGAAGCAAAAGTGCCATAAGATGGCTATAAACAAAAGAACCGACCAGTGTGCCTACAACCCACAAGGCAACCGACCGGGCCGCCAAGCTAGTCGCCAAACCCGAAGCACATCTCACAAAAGTGAGGCCCTTGGGGCTCACCTTCTTCCCCTGCAAACAAAAGCAGCCGGCAAACGCCGGTGAGTACTTTGAATGTACTCGCAAGACTTACATGTGGAGTAACAAACCTGTACATATACTACATGCAAGCTCATCGAAGTGGAGGCTGTATGTTTCATTTTAGCATAAAGCAAGTTTCCATTTGCAGTAATGTAATAGATTGAAAGCAATTTAACAAATCAGTTTTTAATGTTCAAATAACCGAAAGGACAATAATACTAGCAGTGGATAGAAGACAACAACAACCTGGAAGTGACTAACCCAATAGTCACCACAACCATAGTATGAATTACCCATTCATACCAACCATGTCAAGTTTTAATTTTGAAAACAAAGGTTGTAGTCTAACTCTTGGAAGACCTCCCCAAGCGTGTCCATAACCTAGGACGAGGCTATTCGAATAGTTTTATCCCTGCAGGGTGTACCAACTTACCCACATGTCGGACCGCCTTTTTGCCACATGATTAAGCACACTACCTTTGGTATGCCGGCACGGCTAAGTCCTACGAGACGTTTCCAATATTATGTATTAACTTCGAGTCGCCCGTATAGATAGAAACCCATACGTTGTGTCGGGGTCGTGGCCCAGCCTCGGACAACTACCCATCACGGGTAAAGCCTTGGACAATCATGACGCCTCGAGGTGGAGAACCTTCGGCAATCCCCACCACCGCACACCCAACACAAACACAAGAACACAGCGCATGTTTCACACAACACACACACAAAACTTTTCCTCCTGCGACTCGGAGATAACACACGCCAAAGTACTAAGTCAAGAGGGGTCCCATATATCCCTCATGTGGTTAGTACGTAATAGTGCTTGGTTTAGTGTAACAAGATGTTCGGTCCTTGATGACAGGCACCATTCGATCACACCCAAAAACACCACACCAACATACCATTATGCCCAAGTCCAAATCTGTTTTCATTTTTCAGTTTTTGATTTGCAAAATTAACAAAGCACAAAGTGCTGGACATAATGGAAGAATAATAGTTTTTGTGTGATCAAGACCATCGACTAAGCCGTTGGTCGCCCAAAGCTACCGAACTAAGCGTGGCTAAGCATTTTCCAATCGGAAGCTACTAAGTGATCCAAGTCCCTCCATCGGACTCCGACCACAGCAAACCACCTAAGCTCATGGTAGTAGAGGATAAACGAGTCCTACAGATTATGCAACTATAGGATACTAACCATAATTTAACAACAAAATAGCAATGCATACATACGAGTTGGAAATCAATATATTAGACTTGTAAAATAATAGGATTAACATGATCAAACTGCTTGCCTGCTTGCTGTGGGTCAGGATGTTGCTGAGGGTCGACAATGTTGTCGATGTGCTCTTCGGATCCTAACGAGAAGGCGAAAAGCAACCAATAAGAACGAATAAAATGCAAAGACTCAACAGCAAAATTTCTACAAAAATTCCTGAAAATCTCACCGAAGCAAAGTACTGACTCACAAAGAACCTAGCAACAAGAACCAATTGATTTGGATCCTTAATGCTAAAGGTACGACCAAAAGAAAGTCCTACGACTAGGTAGAGGTTGTAGCCGAACCTACGACTGAACCATAGTCGGGGAAGGATTTACGACCAGATAGTGGTCGTAGAAGGACATACGAGTCGTAGATAGACCTACGACTTGGTACACGTCGTAGAAGTACTTATGACCCGGACATAGTCGTAGTAAGACATACGACGAGGTACAGGCCACGACACAGCTTTCGATTGGGCAAAGGTCGCAGAAGGACTTATGATCACGCTATAGTCGTAGTGAGACTAACGACTACGGGGGTGATTGTAGGAGAACTTACAATCACTCGTAGGCCCTTCCCTTACAATTATAAGGTCTGGGGACTACGCGACGACCTATTTACCCACCAACAATACAGCACCTGGTCGAAACGACCAAACTACAGTAACTGGTCGAAATTCCGACCGCGAGGCAGCGCCAACCAAGGGCGGGGTTGAGT
Organism: Hsuehochloa calcarea; assembly: GCA_036346395.1. Classification (NCBI taxonomy): domain Eukaryota; kingdom Viridiplantae; phylum Streptophyta; class Magnoliopsida; order Poales; family Poaceae; genus Hsuehochloa; species Hsuehochloa calcarea. Next base: position 8,708,226 of record CM070608.1, read on the forward strand.
GTCTAAAGGTTTAACGTTTTACCCTACGGCCAGTACTGGTCGAAATATGGTCGCGACGAAGGGTACGACCACGAGTGGCCAAGCAGTAGGGCTCTGGAGAACTCCGAACGGACAATACCAAAGGACAAAGAAAACACACCTAAGCTCCTATAGGGCAACGCGAAAGTACCTGAGCTGAAGAACGACCAGAGTCCCACGGAGTGGCTCCGGCGACGAATGACCGAACGGATGCGGTGAGGTCCTCACTAGGCCCAGCCGACCGAGCAAAGAGAGAACCACACCGAGTGAGGGTCAAGCTCAGAGAGCGAAGGGGAAGCCGAGGGGGCCAAGACTTGAAAAAGAAAACCCCGCTGCACCGCCTCCACCGTAAGCTCCACACCAAACAATAGCGGTCGAGAATATTGCGAGGAACTGCAGCTCAAGCAAGATGGCGAATGCTAGTGGAGTTGCGAAAGTGCTAAAGGAAGCTAAGGGCGAAGCACAAAGGAGTTAAAATAGGGCGATGGCAGAGAGCAACACCGGATTTTCGGTCGGGTCAACACTGCCATGAGAGCACTTGAGAGCGATAGGAGTAGTTGGGTCATGGCCTCTCGAGGTAGGAGGCGACGATCATTTAATGCGCGCAGAGCTAGCCGCTTAAAGGTGGACATAGAGTGGGCGACGCCATCGCTTTTCTCTCTGCGCACGCCATGGCAGAGCTCACGCAGCAGACAGAGGAAGGGGACGACTCGTTGGTCGTCGGATTCGAATCGGAAGGCTGAGCTAGATCGAGTGGTCTACGATGTCTCCGTCGTTCGACTGGTCGAAGACCGTTCGATCCCGATCCAACGGCTCACGACCCGGCCGCCAACGACTGTGTTGGCACGGCTAGTGGGCGGGACCGAGTCCGATGGCTCGAGCCCAAGCCCAATCCGAACCTCTGAGCAGTGCAAACCGCTTAGGGTTTGAACTAGAACAACCAATTTTGAGGGACCATTTAAGGTATCAAGCAAGCTCCAAAACTTACAAGATTTTAATCGAGATTGCCGACAACGGAGGAACCTCTCATAAAATTTTCAGAGGTTCTCACCCACTGAATCTTCCTCCAGAAATTTCAGAAGAGGAGAAATAGGGTTTGACCGAATTTGACTTGCCTCCAAGAATTACCAAATAATTTCTAACAATCATGAGATAATTCAGAGGTGTTGCCAAGGCTCCCTAGAACTCAGGAAAATACTTCCAGGGGTTTGGCATGAGACCAACGCCAAGGAGGCTTTTGATTGGAGTCGAATAAGGATTTAGTTTTGATTTTCTATAATTCTTCTCAAAAGAACTACAGAAACAACCAAGGGCTTCAGATGCAAGAAAAGTTTTAATTTCTCCTGATTTTCTTGCATTTGAAACACATATCCATTTTCGGGATGTTACAAAACCTCCCCCCCTTACAAAAATCTCGTCCCGAGATTTGGCTCACTCGGCAAAGAAGGATGGATAGTCTGCACGGAGACAATCTTCCCTTTCCCAAGTAGCCTCATCCTCAGAATGGTTTGACCACTGAACTTTGAGGAATCTGATATTCTTATTCCTCGTTCTTCGTTCAGCCTCATCGAGTATGCGAACAGGGTGCTCGCGATAGGTCAAATCTTCTTGGACATCGAGGGTTTCCAACGGAGCTTCCTCTGTCAGAACACGGAGGCACTTCTTTAATTGGGACACATGGAACACATCATGTACCCCCTCTAGTGCAGCTGGTAACTCCAACTTATAGGCAAAAACTCCTTTCTTCTCGATAATGCGGTAAGGACCGACATATCGAGGAGCTAGCTTGCCCTTGACGCCGAAACGCTGATGGCCCTTCAATGGAGAGACTTTGAGATAAACAAAGTCATTAGGCTCAAAGCTCAGCGCGCGACGACGGCGATCCGCATAGCTCTTTTGCCTGGATTGAGCTGTGCGCAAACGATCACGAATAAGTTGGACTTGACTCTCGGCCTCATTGATCGAGTCCGGACCAAAGAAAGGTCTTTCACCGGTCTCAGACCAATTCAACGGGGTTCTGCACTTTCTCCCGTATAAGGCCTCGAAAGGTGCCATGCCGAGACTGGCCTGAAAGCTGTTGTTGTAGGAAAACTCGGCGAATGGCAAGCATTTTTCCCAACGCTTCCCATAAGAAAGAACACAAGCACGAAGCATGTCTTCCAACACTTGGTTGACCCTCTCGGTCTGACCATCGGTTTGGGGGTGATATGCTGTGCTAAAGGTAAGACGGGTGCCCATAGCCTCTTGCAGACTCTGCCAAAATCGAGAAGTGAACAGGGAACCACGATCAGAAATGATCGTCTTCGGGATCCCATGCAAACTCACAATTCTGGCAATATAGAGCTCAGCTAGGAGCCCGACGCGAAGCTGCGCCTTGACAGGAATGAAATGAGCCACTTTAGTCAAGCGATCGATGACGACCCAAATGGCATCATTTTCCTTAGGCGATCTGGGTAGACCGGTGATAAAATCCATCTCGATCGAATCCCACTTCCATTCCGGAATAGGCAATGGCTGAAGCAGTCCTGCTGGATGCTGATGCTCGGCCTTGACACGACGACATACGTCGCACTCGGCAACAAACTTTGCAATTTCCCTCTTCATTCGGGTCCACCAAAATCTCTGACGGAGATCTTGATACATCTTTGTGGCACCGGGATGAATAGACAAAGGCGAATCATGGGCTTCGTGGAGAATCAAATCCCGCAATTCCATGTCCTTTGGAACCACAAGGCGTTGCCCGAACCTTACAACACCATGCTCATCCTCCGAGAAGCACTTGGCTGTTCTGTTCTGGACATTTTCCTTGATGCGGTTCACTCCTGCATCCGATTGCTGAGCAATCTTAATTCGATCCGCCAAGGTTGGTTGCACACCCAAGGCAGCGAGGGAACCATGCTCAACCAAACCTAAGTTGAGACGGTGAAATTCCTCCAGAAGGGTGGGCTGAACTTCCTGGAGCAACAAGGCATTGTAATGCGCTTTGCGACTGAGCGCATCGGCAACGACATTAGCCTTGCCCGGATGGTAGTGAATACCCATGTCATAGTCCTTGATCAACTCCAACCATCTCTTTTGCCGGAGATTCAGATCTGGTTGGGTGAACAAATACTTTAGGCTTTTGTAATCCGAATACACTTCACAGCGATTACCGATTAGGTAATGTCGCCAAATCTTAAGTGCATGAATCACAACAGCTAATTCCAAGTCATGGGTAGGGTAGTTGAGTTCATGAGGTCTCAATTGCCTTGATGCATAGGCCACTACCTTGCCTTCTTGCATAAGGACACAACCGAGTCCTCGACGAGAAGCATCGCAAAAGATATCGAAGCCTCGATGGATATCGGGAAGAACGAGGACGGGAGCGGTGGTCAAACGCTTCTTAAGTACTTGGAAACTTTCCTCACAAGCATCGGACCACAAGAACTTCTTGTCCTTCTTAAGCAACTCCGTCATCGGCTTCGCGATCTTGGAGAAGTTCTCGATAAAACGGCGATAATATCCCGCTAAACCAAGAAAACTCCGTACTTCGGTTACCGAAGTAGGTTGGATCCATGAAAGAACATCGCTGACCTTGCTAGGATCAACGGCTATGCCTCCTGCTGAAAGAACATGACCCAAGAAGGCCACTTCCTTCAACCAGAATGCGCACTTGCTAAACTTTGCATACAGCTGGTGCTCACGAAGCTTGCCTAACACAAGCCTCAAATGCTCATCATGTTCCTCCTCATCCTTGGAATAGATGAGAATATCATCGATGAAGACCACGACAAACCTATCCAAATACTCCATGAATACCGAATTCATGAGGTTCATGAACAAGGCGGGAGCATTGGTTAAGCCAAATGACATGACGGTGTACTCATACAAGCCGTAGCGAGTAGAGAAGGCCGTCTTTGGAACATCCTCGGGTCGTATCCGAACTTGATGATATCCCATTCTCAAATCAATCTTGGAGAATACTCGAGCTCCAGTTAATTGATCAAAGAGATCATCGATGCGGGCAATGGATACTTGTTCTTTACCGTTACTTCATTGCTTGACGGTAATCAACGCATGCGCAAAGTATTGTCCTTCTTCTTTACAAAGATTGCAGGACAACCCCACGAGATGAGCTAGGCGGATGAAACCTTTTCTTGCAGCTCATTAAGTTGCTTCTTCAACTCCACCAACTAATTGGTGGCATCCGATAATGCCTCTTTGAAATCGGGGCGGTACCGGGAACCAACTCAATGACGAACTCGAGGTCTCGAACTGGTGGCATCCCTGGAAGAGCTTCATGAAAGATATCAACGAAGTCACGCCGTTGGGACCTCACTAATATCTCGAGCGGGCTTCGCAAGCGCGAAGAGATGCGGACCTAGCGACCGGTAAAAGCGAACCCGTCACCGGAAGGACTAGATAGAGAGACGCACTTCTTGGCACAATCGATGTGTCCCTTATGCCGAGACAGCCAATCCATGCCAAGAATTACATCTAGACTTGCTGAATGGAGGAGGATAAGATTCGCAAAGAATCTCACTCCCTCGATCTCGATTGGAACATCCCTACACTCGATTCACTCTCAACTCCAACCTGTGAGAGCGAATGAGCAATGGGACCAACAATGGAGTAAAAGGAGCTCACTAATAGCAAGAAAAGACTCGAAACAAAAGAATGAGATGCTCCTGAATCAAACAAAACAGTAGCAGAATGAGAGTTAACAGAAAGCGTACCCAACACAACGTCAGGTGCCTCCTGTGCTTCCTCTGCTGAGATGAGGTTGACGCGACCACTACCCACACCTTGGGTAGCGGGGACCATCTTCAGGTTCTGAGAAGAACCACCTCCTTGCCCGCGTCCTCCATTAGGACGAGGGGCTGCTCCTGTCTTCTTGGGGCAATTATTTGCATAATGCCCCTTGTTGTTGCGTAAAGCGGTGACATCCGCACTGCGCTATGAGGCCTCTGGTGACTCGCAGTGCACGCGATTGGGACACGACTGCGAAGGACGAAGAACAGTCCGACGGCCCGGGTGCCAAGCTCGTGGACGCGACCCCTGAGACGGACTGAAGCGGGAATAGCTGGCCCCAGATGACTTGCGGGCCTCCCACTTACGCTTGCGGGAATCCGCAAGTGCCTTCCCTGAGTGCTCAGCGACAATGGCCTTGTCCACCAAGGCCTGGAAATCCGGGAAGTCAACGACAGATAGCTTGTCCTGCAGCTCCTCAGACAAACCATCCTTGAACTTCTCCTGCTTGGCCTCATCAGTGGCCACCTCCTCCGGAGCATAACGAGCCAAATGGTTGAACTCGTATAAGTACTCCGTAACTGAGAGACGCCCTTGTCTGAGCGACAAGAACTCCTTCTTCTTCAGCCTCATCAGGCTGGAAGGAATGTGACTCCGACGGAAGGCCGTGCGGAACTCCTCCCATGTGACGGTGTGACCGTCAGGCTGCATGGCGAGAAAGCTCTCCCACCAAGACAAAGCTGCACCCTCCAGCTGGTGCGATGCGAACAGCGCCTTCTCGTGCTCGGCGCTGCGCTATCTGGCTTCGCTCAACCGCACGAAGCCAATCGCTCACGTCAAGCGGGTCCTCGGACCTAGAGAACGGGAGGTCGAGTGCGAAGAAACTCCGCGAGTCCCCACGCGGTGATGTCCACTCCCTTGCCGGATCGAAGCACCGGTAAGGGCGGAAGTGTTATGCGCGATGACGCCCGTAAGAACCCTCCCGCCCTCCTCGCACGGTTCCGCTCGATCTCAAGAAGGACCTCGGCCATGGTCGGAGGAGGAGGAAGATCCTCGTCCGGACCAGCTGACTGGCCTTGGCCGCTGCGAGTGCGTCCGGCCATCCTGTTACAAGAAATTTTGGTTAAAACTAGACTCCAAAATCAAAGACGAAAGAAAGAGAAACGCTAGCGACTAGGGGAATGGAATACCCCCTAACCGAAAGCCAAAACAGTAAGTGTATAAACTCAAACATGTTTACGAAAAGACTCCAAAAACAGCAAGGAATCATAAAACCAAGGCTCAACTTCCCAATACAACTTACCCGTATAGTATGAACGAGTAATTGCTTGAGAAGAGGCAAACCAGAAGATTAAGGTAAGATCTAATACTATTAAAGAGTAAGGTTCAATCAACGAAAATAGTGTTAGATACTTAGCTAACTAGTATCATATCTTACCCCCCCTTTTTTTTAACCCCACAAATTTTTAGTTGAATCACCCTCTCATTTTCCACCCTATTAGAAACCATCGAGCTTGCTGTCCGGAAATTGAAGTGGTTGCAGTGACTTTGCATCCAAGCTTCCAGCCGAAGTCTTCCATCCTAGAAACTTCAAAATCTGGCACACTTCAACTTGCCAAGCTCAGTGGTCCCATCAGAAACCATTGAGCTCGCTGTCTGGAAATTGAGGTGTGCTGTCCAGATTCCGCATCCAAGCCTCTAGCCGAAATCCCCAGTTCAGAAACTACAAAATCCTAAGCACTTCAATTTGCCAAACTCAGTGGTTCCCAAAACCCAACAACTATCTTTGAAAGAAGGAGAGGAAATCAATTTTCAAAACTCAAATGAGAGTAAGGTGAGAGGAGAAAGCTAAGATAGGTAAGGAATAAAATCTGAGAATTCCTTAAGCTTTCATAAACCATTTGATACTTTGAAAATAATATTTTTCAAAATATCCTAAAAAGACGACCAAACTTGGGTTTACTACAAGATGGCTCGATACAAACCTTGTGAGACCCGGATTTATCCGGCTTGTAATGCTTAACCATCCATTCGGTCCTAGCATCACAAAGCAAGATAATCCGAGACTCGAGACATGTATACTTCCGGAAATGCAGTATACACACCTCTTTCCAAAGTTCATGCATCAATTCCATTCATTCACATAGAACCAAAGCAAAAACAACAATCCAGAAGATAACATAAATAGAAGGTAGTTATTACAAAAGAGAGGCCGACCGGCCAAAAAAAACATATACATAAGGATATTTAACAGCGGAAGCAAAAGTGCCATAAGATGGCTATAAACAAAAGAGCCGACCAGTGTGCCTACAACCCACAAGGCAACCGACCGGGCCGCCAAGCTAGTCGCCAAACCCGAAGCACATCTCACAAAAGTGAGGCCCTTGGGGCTCACCTTCTTCCCCTGCAAACAAAAGCAGCCGGCAAACGCCGGTGAGTACTTTGAATGTACTCGCAAGACTTACATGTGGAGTAACAAACCTGTACATATACTACATGCAAGCTCATCGAAGTGGAGGCTGTATGTTTCATTTTAGCATAAAGCAAGTTTCCATTTGCAGTAATGTAATAGATTGAAAGCAATTTAACAAATCAGTTTTTAATGTTCAAATAACCGAAAGGACAATAATACTAGCAGTGGATAGAAGACAACAACAACCTGGAAGTGACTAACCCAATAGTCACCACAACCATAGTATGAATTACCCATTCATACCAACCATGTCAAGTTTTAATTTTGAAAACAAAGGTTGTATTCTAACTCTTGGAAGACCTCCCCAAGCGTGTCCATAACCTAGGACGAGGCTATTCGAATAGTTTTATCCCTGCAGGGTGTACCAACTTACCCACATATCGGACCGCCTTTTTGCCACATGATTAAGCACACTACCTTTGGTATGCTTCAAGACGGCTAAGTCCTCTGAGACGTTTCCAATATTATGTATTAACCAGTCGCCTGTATGGATAGAAACCCATACGTTGTGTCGGGGTCGTGGCCTGACCTCGGACAACTACCCATCACAGGTAAAGCCTTGGACAATCTGCGGCGCCTCGAGGTGGAGAACCTTCCCGGCAATCCCCACCACCGCACACCTAACACAAACACAAGAACACAGCGCATGTTTCACGCAACACACACACAAAACTTTTCCTCCTGCGACTCGGAGATAACACACGCCAAAGTACTAAGTCAAGAGGGGTCCCATATATCCCTCATGTGGTTAGTACGCAATAGTGCTTGGTTTAGTGTAACAAGATGTTCGGTCCTTGATGACCTGGGCACCATTCCGATCACACCCAAAAACACCACACCAACATACCATTATGCCCAAGTCCAAATCCGTTTTCATTTTTCCGTTTTTGATTTGCAAAATTAACAAAGCACTGGACATAATGGAAGAATAATAGTTTTTGTGTGATCAAGACCATCGACTAAGCCGGTGGTCGCCCAAAGCTACCGAACTAAGCGTGGCTAAGCATTTTCCAATCGGAAGCTACTAAGTGATCCAAGTCCCTCCATCGGACTCCGACCACAGCAAACCACCTAAGCTCATGGTAGTAGAGGATAAACAAGTCCTACAGATTATGCAACTATAGGATACTAACCATAATTTAACAACAAAATAGCAATGCATACATACGAGTTGGAAATCAATATATTAGACTTGTAAAATAATAGGATTAACATGATCAAACTGCTTGCCTGCTTGCTGTGGGTCAGGATGTTGCTGAGGGTCGACAATGTTGTCGATGTGCTCTTCGGATCGTAACGAGAAGGCGAAAAGCAACCAATAAGAACGAATAAAATGCAAAGACTCAACAGCAAAATTTCTACAAAAATTCCTGAAAATCTCACGAAGCAAAATCGACTCACAAAGAACCTAGCAACAAGAACCAATTGATTTGGATCCTTAATGCTAAAGGTACGACCAAAAGAAAGTCCTACGACCAGGTAGAGGTCGTAGCCGAACCTACGACTGAACCATAGTCGGGGAAGGATTTACGACCAGATAGTGGTCGTAGAAGGACGTACGAGTCGTAGATAGACCTACGACTTGGTACACGTCGTTGTAGAAGTACTTATGACCGGACATAGTCGTAGTAAGACTTACGACGAGTGCACGTGCCACGACACGACTTTCGATTGGGCAAAGGTCGCGAAGGACTTATGATCACGCCATAGTCGTAGTGAGACTAACGACTACTGGGGGTGATTGTAGGAGAACTTACAATCACTCGTAGGCCCTTCCTTACAATTATAAGGTCAGGGACTACACGACGACCTATTTACCCACCAACAATCGCACACGGTCGAAACGACCAAACTACGATGAATCGGTCGAAATTCGATCATGCGGCGGCGCCAACCAAGGGCGGGGTTGAGTGTCTAAAGGTTTAACGTTTTACCCTGCGGCCAGTACTGGTCGAAATATGGCTGCGACAGTGGTACGACCACGGAGTGCGGCCAAACAGGTAGGGCTCGGGAGAACTCCCGAACGGACAATACCAAAGGACAAAGAAAACACACCTAAGCTCCTATAGGGCAATGCGAAAGTACCTGAGCTGAAGAACGACCAGAGTCCCACGGAGTGGCTCCGGCGACGAATGACCGAACGGATGCGGTGTGGTCCTCACTAGGCCACAGCGACCTGAGCAAAGAGAGAACCACACCGAGTGAGGGTCAAGCTTCAGAGAGCGAAGGGGAAGCCGAGGGGGCCAAGACTTGAAAAAGAAAACCCCCGCTGCACCGCCTCCACCGGAAGCTCCACACCCAACAATAGCGGTCGAGAAGATTGCGAGGAACTGTAGCTCAAGCAAGATGGCGAATGCTAGCTGGAGTTGCGAAAGTGCTAAAGGAAGCTAAGGGCGAAGCACAAAGGAGTTTAAATAGGGCGATGGCGAGAGCAAGCGGCGGATTTTTCGGTCGGGTCAACACCGCCATGAGAGCACTTGAGAGCGATAGGAGCAGTTGGGTCATGGCCTCTCGAGGTAGGAATCGACAATCATTTAATGCGCGTGAGCTAGCCGTTTAAAGGTGGACATAGAGTGGGATCGCATGACGCCATCGCTTCCTCTGCGCACGACATGGCGAGCTCACGCAGCGCGACAGAGGAAGGGGACGACTCGTTGGTCGTCGGATTGGAATCGGAAGGCTGAGCTAGATCGAGTGGTCTACGACGTCTCCGTCGTTCGACTGGTCGAAGACCGTTCGATCCCGATCCAACGGCTCACGACCCTAGCGCCCGAACGACCAGGTTGGCACAGCTAGTGGGCGGGACCGAGTCCAGTGGCTCGAGCCCAAGCCCAATCCGAACCTACGGAACAGTGCAAACCAGTTAGGGTTTGAACTAGAACAACCGATTTTTGAGGGACCATTTAAGGTATCAAGCAAGCTCCAAAACTTACAAGATTTTAACTGGAGATTGCCGACAACCGGAGGAACCTCTCATAAAATTTTCAGAGGTTCTCACCCACTGAATCTTCCTCCAGAAATTTCAGAAGAGGAGAAATAGGGTTTGACCGAATTTGACTTGCCTCCAAGAATTACCAAATAATTTCTAACAATCATGAGATAATTCAGAGGTGTTGCCAAGGCTCCCTAGAACTCAGGAAAATACTTCCAGGGGTTTGGCATGAGACCAACGCCAAGGAGGCTTTTGATTGGAGTCGAATAAGGATTTAGTTTTGATTTTCTATAATTCTTCTCAAAAGAACTACAGAAACAACCAAGGGCTTCAGATGCAAGAAAAGTTTTAATTTCTCTGATTTTCTTGCATTTGAAACACATATCCATTTTTGGGATGTTACACGACTAAAGATGAAGCTCACAATGTGTGGTTCCTTAACCGAACGTGCGGTGAGACTGCTAAGCAGAATAATCTCAAAGAAAAACCCACCCAAACTATGACGGCTACTGTATATATATAGGGGGATGTGAGGAGGTCGACCTAGGGTTGTGCGACCATGGGAAAAAACGTACACAACCTGGGCTCCGATCTCAACACACTTACAAGGTCCTATTAAGTCTAAAACGGTGACACATCACCTTATTCACTATTTATATCCCGTATCTCTGGTCGAAGACCTGGTCATAGGACTGGTCCTGGGGTCCAAAAGCTTGGCTTGACCACACATGCGCATCCTTACCCATACCACATTCAGTGGTTCAACAACAGCGGTGAGGTGAACGTAACACAATCTGCGAGAGTGTATTTTTCCATTGGTTCCTATCATAATGTTGCTGATTTCGACGTAGTACTTATGCAAGCCTGCTCTCTTTTATTAGGCCATCTATGAGAATTTGATACCGATGCAACTCATCATGGTAGAAGTAATAAATACTCTCTTATGCACAAAGAAAAGAAAATAACTTTGCTGCCTTTGACGCCTACTGAAATTGTGAATTGTGATAAAGAGCTAGCTGAAAATGAGAAGAAAGAACTTGAACATGAATATGAAAATCAGCAAGTAGTGAAGAATATTTTCCCACCTAAGAAAGAGCGGTTGGCATCTAGTTCTAGGACCGAGAGAATTAAATTAAAGGGTTGTGTCATGCTTGCAACCAAATCTGATCTTGCTGAAATTTTTCATCATGGTATGCCATGCTATGCTTTAATATGTAAAGATGCTTTATTTTCACTTGATGATATATCTAGCTATTTGCCGTCTGCTGTCACTTACCTTTTGTAGGCATATGAGGATGTGTTTTCAGCTGAAATACCCCCGGGACTGCCACCTATTAGAGGGATTGAACACCAAATTGATTTAATTCCGGGAGTGACTTTGCCAAACCGTACGGCGTATAGGACCAATCCAGAAGAGACAAAGGAAATTCAACGACAAGTCCAAGACCTTTTGGACCGAGGGTACGTACGGGAAAGCCTTAGTCCTTGTTCTGTTCCTGTTCTTTTGGTTCTTAAGAAAGACGGTAGTTGGCGTATGTGTGTTGACTGTAGAGCCATTAATAATATCACAATACGGTTTCGTCATCCCATTCCTAGGTTAGACGATATGCTTGATAAGTTGAGTGGTTCTATTCTTTTCACAAAGATTGACTTGCGTAGCGGGTACCATCAGATTAGAATGAAATTGGGAGATGAAGGGAAAATGGCATTTAAAACTAAGTTCGAACTATATGAGCGGTTAGTGATACCTTTTGGTTTAACTAATGCACCTAGCATTTTCATGCATTTGATGAACGAAGTTTGGCGTGCTTTCATTGGAAAATTTGTGGTGGTTTATTTTGATGATATTCTGATCTATAGCAACTCATATGAAGAACACATGGATCATTTACGTGATGTTTTTAATATTTTGAGAGATGCACATTTGTTTGGTAATGTAGTAGCAAAAACGAGCTATACAGTAAGAGAGGGGGGAACCTCGGAGGGACCCAGGAGGGCTCCGGGGATCCTCACGAGAGGGGACTAGCCAATGACAAGAACGAGAAACTGTTATTGCTAAAGAATTCGTACTTGCTATTTTTCTCCCCTTTACAAGAGGGGGGGTAACCCCCTATTTATAGTCGTCTATGAGGGTTTAGTACATTACCCTTCTGACCCTACAATGGTACTGTACTTGTAGGGGTTGGAGGGACATTTCCCACCCCTACGCCTAGGCCTTGGTCCATGGTAGACGCTCCTGGACCCAGTCCACCCTGACAGTGTCTCCGGTCTAGGATCGGTAGCAGGGGCTTCGGGTTCGCCCCGGAGGCGGCCCGGAGGTCTCGCTGCTCCGGGGCCCTTCGGGGAAGCTTCGGGCCCGCCCTGGGGGTGGCTGTAACATCCCAAATTTCAGAGTTTTAAAAATCTTTTAAATAATGGTAGCAAGAAAATTCACCATTTGGATTTATTAAATATTAATTTAAAAAGCTTAACATGGACTTTAAGGACAAATTGATTTAATGAGCTTAATCCCAACATCAACAATTGTCAAAACTATTTTATTTAGATTCTATATGTTTGGATATATTTTATGGAATTTTCTGGAATTTTTCCAAAGTCATTTGCTATTTTCTAATTGCTATTTGCATTTTTGGATTTATTTAAAAGAAAAATCTATTTGTTTTCCTCGGAGCGAGAATCGGGCGAAACCGATCACTATTCCAATCCGCCCAACTCCCATGACCCATTCCCGCTTTGCGCCCTTGGATCACCGCCGCGTGTCCCCTGCGCGCGATCGCGACGCGCCATGCGGCCCTCGCCGCTTGCTCTCACCATGGATCTCCATCGCCGGCCGCGCCGCCGCCGCTTACGCCCGCTGTTGTCGCGACCGGTGGACCGCCGCGACGCTACCGTGTCGCCTAAATCCGAACTCCCGCGACCGCCTCCGCCCTCGCCGCGCGCGCATTGCCGTTTCCGCCGGACTCCCCATCCTCGGCTATAAAAAGGCCCCGAGCCCGCCGATCTCTTCGCCTCTCTCTCCTCCTCCAGAACCCCCGAGTTGCCGTCCTCGCCCTCGTCTCCGTTTCGCGGCATTGCCGGAAGAACCCCGTCGGCCGAACCTCCATCGCCGCTGAAATTATCCATCGCGTGACCCTCGTTGGCCGAGCAACCGCCGCCGTAGTGATCGCAATATCCCGGGCTTCACGTCGCCACCCTCGCCCTCGGTCACCAACGCCCCACCACCGCGTTTCGGCTCATCCGACAAAGCCTCCCGTCACCGCCGCCGCCCCTTCGCTATCGCAGAAGCCGTCGCGGCCGGGCCTCGCCTTTATATGACCTAATTTTAATAAACAGTAATTATATGCATTTTATATTATAATTGTTATTTCTGAAGCATTTGCATAAATTTTGCATTTGTAAATATCCTAATCAAGTCTAATGGGTAATTCCAATCACAACTCCAAAGAGAGACAACAATAAATACTTATGAAATTCTCTGAGAAATAATTTAATTAAAAACCTTACAATGTTTATCATAAGTAACAATCTTCTCAATACAAGTATTACAAGAATTTATTTACATCGATCATATTATGTTTTACAACTTTGAATCATTTACAAAATGTTAAAATAAAACTTGCATTGCATGTCGCCTAAAGCCTTCCTTGAAATCTTGCCGGTCCATCGTTGTCGGCCAAACCATCTTCTTCGACCCAATCAAAACACCATTTGCGGCTCCATAGTTCGCCAACCAATCAAAAGACCATTAGTTGTTCAAAAGCAAGTATAATAGAGTTAGAATAAAATAAATTGCCGTCGGTATACCATAGGAATCATTGCGGTTCCTCGATCTACCTAGATTAGTCGGCACCTTGAGTATCGCGACTACCCATACCAACACGGGTTAACAGGCATCTTGACTTTTCAAGTCACCTAGGTCGACCAGTTAGTCAAGCACCGGATACCCAAGATACCTAGACTAAACTAAGTAAATCGACACAAATCTTATTTCCGTAGGTTCTCATCATTCGGCATTTAGAGAAATCCAAAACCTCGATATCTTGAATTGCCTCAATTGTCGCAAATCCATTGCATAAGGAATTGCTAGCCAATGAACCAAAAATGCCTGACCCAAAAATATCCGGAGCCATCGGATAAGCACAAATGCATGAGCCTCATTTGCAAATTGCAATGACACTCATTTGCCTCCCCAAGCCAAGCACCACCACCGGCACCGGTCAAAGCACCGGCCCGACCAATCAAGGCAAAGAAAAGCAGAGCCGACCAAAGCAACCGAGGGACATCACGGCCCCTTCCAGAGATTTCCCAACCCATCGCAAAACCGCGAAGCAACCCATTTCATTCTCGCACCAATCCTCCTCAAGCCACACCCATTTCCATCTCTTCTCGAAGCAAGAGCGAAAGCAAAACCACCAAGCCACCACATCCCACGGTGAAGCGAAGCAATCAAGGGATCAAGAGCAAGACAATCAAGCAAAGTCCAGAGCAAATCAACATGCCAAGCCAAGCCCGGCATCACCACATGTCTGATGTCGCAACCACAAGGCAAGCCAAGCAAGAAGCAGCGGCAGAGCAAGAGGAGGAAGGAAGCCGGGGAGCAAGAGGAGGAAAGAAGCATCGAGGAGCCAGAAGCTCGGGAGGAGGGGAGCACCGGCAGAAGGGCCCCAGAGGGGAGCACCAAAGACAAAGCCAAGATCGCAACCCTTTTCTTCCAACCCCTAAAATCATCCAGAGGTAACCCCATAAACCATCATCATGCACATCACTTGCACATCATCAATCATCAGATTTCAGTAAAATCAATCCCAGATCTCAGTAGCATCACATAGCTCTCAGTTCATTTTCTTCATCTCAGAGCAGTGGGGTTAGGGTAGAGAGGGAGATCAGCTGAAGAATTACCTCAGTGGCAACCGAACCAATATCCATCATCCACCACCTCCAATCGGTCACCATGATCATGCATATACAAATAATCAAAGAACATTAATACTGAAATCAACTGTTTTTGCTAAAATCAACATAGCTGAAATTAAATTAGGCGGGAACCAAATCGCGATGAGACCGAGGTAGGATTGGGGCGGTTCGGAGGAGCCAAAGCGCCGTGGCCGGGAGGCCGAGCCGCCAAGCCAAGGCACCTGGCAAAGCGAGTCGGGTGCGAGCCAGAGTCGGCGGCGCCAAGCACCAAGCCACCGAGGGGAGAAGCGGTGCTCGGGCGCATCTGCCAGCGCGAAGAAGGAGGCGGCGCATGGCCTTGGCGCGCCAGAGAAAGAGGAGGAGGCGAGGCGCCGAGGGGAGAGCGGCCGGAGCCGGAGAGAGAGAGCCAGGGGGCCGGCGTGGGCGGCGTCGGCAATCCAGAAGCGGCATCGCGAGGGGGAGAGGCGGCGGCACGCCGTGAGGAGGCGAGAGAGTGCGAGAGCGGAGAGGCAAAGGAAATGACGAAGGGAGAGAGTCGGTAGGGAGATAAGGAAAATGAAGAAGAGGCTTGGTACGAGAGGAAGTCGAAGAGAGAGAGAGAGGGTAATTAGGGTTTAAAAAAAAAAATAGACATTAGAGATTAAGTGTTGAATAAAAATTTGAATTAAAGGATTAGTGTAAATAAATTTTAGTGTTTTGTAAATGGCTATAGTTTAGCTGTTTAAATTGATGTTAATTAGTAAGTATTATTAATATCATATCAATATTGCAATCGATCTAAGTTTTAGCAGCCCGCAAATAAATATCTGTAAATCGACTCTTAGAAAATAAAATCAAGCGTAGTGTATGTAATTTAATCTGAGCCTTTAGGGATGAATTGACCGCCATTAGAATTCACTCGATTAAATTCAACGACCTGTTGTATTATAGGTTATTCGAAATTCATTAATTAAATCAAGCCCTGCGACTGTAGATAATAGATGTGTACACAATCACTATCAAAGTCTGTCGAAAGAAGAGAGCATATTAGATGATTGATATTGACTGTAGGATCATTGTGGTTGTATACCTAGAATACCCGGAGAGAGTGTTTGTGAGTACTAGGTGTCCTGTTAAGGAAAACAACATCACCTAAACTCTAAGCATTGTCAGTCATTATAATTCCACCAGAAATTGAATTAACTTTAACCAGTCCATAAGAAATTGAATTTTTATTAAACTAAAATCTATACCTAAATGCATCTAGAATCATAACCTCATTAAAATGTAATTATCATGCATTTTCGAGCATTTTGGATTTCTATATGTTATCGGTGTTTATTTGCTATTGTATTTTCTTTTAGATTACGAATTGCGCGGCGTGACGATAATGCCTACAATAGTGAACAAGTGGACTTCTACCAAGGCAAGCATCCTCTACGCACCATGTTGATCCCAATTTTGAGCGTAGATTTACAAAACACGGTGATATTGTTGCATGCTAATTTTCTTAAAAATTAATTGTGATCTCATCAATAGGTAGTTATAACTCGACAATTGTGGCTTACCTTGAATTGATCATACACTCAACCTAAGGTAGTTTGTGGTGATATAATATTTAATTTCAATTTTGCTTAGCCATGCGATCCATAGAACGGTAGTGTTTGGCGTGCTTATCTTGTCAAACACGGGAACAACAAATACATTTTTATTTTTGTTGATTCTTTGTTCATTTATTTAAATCTGAAATGAATCTAAATCTTGTTGTTAAACTTAATTCAAATCTGGACAAGTGGATGCTAGTGATGGTGCCTAGTGCGAGAATGGGAACTGTGGATGTCTTATGCGGATTGATTAAGGACCGAACTCGACGGCCCAATTCAAGCCCAACGTACTTCCACACTTGATGTATGGGTATTGTTTGGTTAAGTAAAGGGTTAATATTATTGAGTTGGATCTGGGAGAGTAAGGACATGTGTATTGATTTCATATGGCATAGATGCTTAAGTCTTGGGCCGTGTCGTATGCCATGTGGAGCTTATATCGATATCGGATGTTCTTAGAAGGGTAAGGCGTAGATGTGTTACATCGCATATACGTACCTTCGTGGCCCGATAGCGTGTAATATGTGTGGCTAACACGAGTTTGCATTTAATTGGTGGTCGGCATTCCTGTACAACATGTGAACCTCGGTTGAATATATGCTATCGATCGTTGTTTAATCGGGATCGGTTTCACATGGGTCATCCAACTCAATGGTGTTAACTTGTTGAAAATACCAATTTTAGTTTACGTACCGGCATACCAAAGGAAGTGTGCTATTGTTCTAGATGGCTTACGGGCTAACTAAATCGTGTGGGTAAAGATGTACACCTGCGCAGGTTAAAACTATTCGAATAGCCGTGTCCACGGTTACGGACAACGCTTGGATTGATGTCACCTGTATAGAATTTGCTCTAATTTTGGGTTTTGGGAATTATTAATTTCGACATGATAGTGAGTCATGCAATTTATTGTTAGTGGTTGTAGCCACTTGATTTTGATACTAATTATGATCATACTTTTATTTAATTACTGTTTTAATCCAAATTGATTTATTAAATTGCTTTACTAAAACCTAGCAAGTGTAGGTTAAGATGTATTGCTTTACGCAAAATTTAACCATTATAACCATCCCTGTTGTTAACCTTATGCATCTAAAAATTCTAATCCTTTGTATAGGACCTCTCAGACACTTTATTTTAAATAGTTTGTGTAAGTCTTGCTGAGTACCTTCCGTACTCAGTGGAATTTTCCACTTGTTGCAGGTAAAGAACGTCCTAGGTAATATTTCAAGTTGACGCAGTTACGTTGGTAATTGGCTTTAATCCCATCAAGTTGCCCTTGGGTTGTGGCGCCCACCGGAAGTTTATTTTATTACTTCCTTTTTCATTTATGATTTACTTAATGTTTCATTGTACATTTTTTTATTAATGTATTCCAATCGTATGCTTGTGATATAATGTTGTAAGGATATGTCTATGTTAGCAGCTCATCCTGGGAGCTAACATGAGAGGCATATCCGGGAACCTGAATATTGGAATTATACCTTGTTAATGATTATACTTCTAGTATTATTTTTAATTGAGACTTGATTGTTCTTGATTAAAAATTTTGCTTTTGGTATGATTATTAATTTGGTATAAATCTCAATATTCGGGGTCCTCAGCGTTAGTATCAGTGTGTTGATATGAGGTTAAAGCGTAGCAATGGACGATGTTAGGAATTTGGTTTGCAAAAGTATTTTCAAAACTAGCAAAAATTTGGGTCAAAAATGTAAGTAAAATGATTCTTTTCTTTCTTACCCATCCTAGCATCTAATTCTTATCTCACAATTCATTTGATTTGTGCAAAGCAAATTTTCTCCGTTGTTCGTCTCTTTTCTTCAACAATAGACACGCTAAGTAGTCAACTGGTGAGGGCAATGGTGGCAAGCCGAGAAGATGTTGTTTTCTCGCCAGATTAGGATTAATTTAGGGGTTATTTTTAGATTGTATACACCCTAATTATGTTGTAGACGCTGAATTTTGGAATATAATTATTTGCTTTCTTTTGTTCCAAGTAGTTGCGTATCACCTACAGGCAGTAGGTATGGCAACTATATCGGAAAACTAATTGTGGTTCAATTGAATCTTGTACTGGCCTTGAGCCTTAGTACACCCATTTGGATCTTGAGTTGCATGGTTTTGGAATTATGCATCCATAATAGGAATTATTGTTTCAGGGTTGCCCGCTTACTTATCTTATGCTCATTCTCTCCTCATTTCATTTCTTATGCATCATCATGTTTAAGGGGGGTAGAGAATACCCCAAGATATGTATTAGGCACCATAATTCCTACACTTTGATCATGCATATAGTGGTATGTTAATTTAAACATATCTTATTATTCAGGTTGTTAGCAAGAATCATAACTAAAAAGGATTTTTTTTATAAATTAATATGCATGATTAGTATTTCATATTGAAGTTAGAAGCATGAAAATGACCTGTCTATAGCAATATAAATTGAAATTTGCTTTAGCTTATGATTGTTAACTAAATTAGAATTTAACAACTTGCCATGCTTATATAGATTTCTTGTCTGAACTTAAAAATTTGAAGGTCATCGATGTGTAGTTTGATATGTTAGATTGTGTTAAATTAAACAACATGTCTATCTTTTAAATTGTTAATGAGTGAAGATGTCATAACATGAGCTGATGATAGTTTATTTTTATTCAATTAAGAGTAATTAAGAAAGAGTAGGTTATCTAGGTAATTCTATACTTTTGTCATAGTAAAACGTCATTGCTTGTTATTGAGTAATTTTGACCTAGATAACTGGAACTGTACCCTAGTGTCCGTAAGTAGTCTATAATCTTGAGAATTTTACTTGAGCACATGGTAGTGTGTATTTTCTCAAATTTATTTTTCCCAAAAGATTAATGAATTTGTTTTGTCTAGAAATTAATTTGAATACCTTGCAAAACTGTTCTAGCTATTTTTGAAATCTAGAATTAAGAGGAAGATTTAAACTGCTAGTACCTAGTTTTCTAGTGTTTAGTATCACCTAACTAACCTACCATAAGTTGTATGGAATTTTTGAACTTAATTTCACTAGTGTTGAGCCCTAGGACTTGTTTGTGTTTGAATTGATTTACCTACCAAAAATCTGAACTGATGTGTAGAATGAATTCTTCTGTCAATGTTAGAATCCTAACAATACTCCTGAATTTACCTAGCTAATTTAGTAATTTTCCTGAGCCCTATTTGTTCACCAGTAGTAGTTAAAAACAAGTGGTGAAATTAATTGTTTTGGTTGTTAAGGACCAAATCATGGTAGTGTTCATTCATATTATTTGTTAAATCTTATGCTCACCCAATCTCAATAAAATTGGTTGTTTATAGTTTGGTAGAATCATGTAAGTAGGTATGTGAGTTTTTGCATTCCCTAATTAACCCTAAATTTATTCAAGGAATTGATTGCATTTTTGCATCTCTGCATGCATTCACCTAATGCATTTTTCTCCAAATCGGGCAATTAGAATTAGCAATACAAGGGTTAAGTGAGGCTACCAGCAACCCTGCTTTGTCTTCTCTAAGTCTGTATACAACCTTCCTATATTATACTAGGTTGCCATTTAACCAACCATTATGAACCCTCTCTTTAGGTAATCCCTTCTCTCGTAGATAGTTGGTCGATTTTCATCTTACCGGAAGAAGAGGTGAAGCTCGACATGTTGAAGTATTTTCGAATCAAGAAAGGAAAGGTTAAACAAAACTTTCCTGTTTAGAACCTAAAACTGAAAGATAGCCTCACATGATTCGGATTTGAGTTCGGGTTGTGAATAAAAATCCGAAGTGTAGTCCTAAGCCCAAACCTAGTTAGATCGCCATAGCCTTTTTGTCCCAATTTCCGAACCACCGGAATCTCGGGGACGAGATTCTGTTTAAGGGGGGTAGGTTTGTAACAGCCCTAATTTTAATAAACAGTAATTATATGCATTTTATATTATAATTGTTATTTCTGAAGCATTTGCATAAATTTTGCATTTGTAAATATCCTAATCAAGTCTAATGGGTAATTCCAATCACAACTCCAAAGAGAGACAACAATAAATACTTATGAAATTCTCTGAGAAATAATTTAATTAAAAACCTTACAATGTTTATCATAAGTAACAATCTTCTCAATACAAGTATTACAAGAATTTATTTACATCAGATCATATTATGTTTTACAACTTTGAATCATTTACAAAAATGTTAAAATAAAACTTGCATTGCATGTCGTCTAAAGCCTTCCTTGAAATCTTGCCAGTCCATCGTTGTCCAGCCAAACCATCTTCTTCGACCCAATCCGAAACACCATTTGCAGCTCCATAGTTCGCCAACCAATCAAAAGACCATTAGTTGTTCAAAAGCAGTATAATAGAGTTAGAATAAAATAAATTGCCGTCAGTATACCATAGGAATCATTGCGGTTCCCTGATCTACCTAGATTAGTCGGCACCTTGAGTATCGCGACTACCCATACCAACTCGGGTTAACCAAGCATCTTGACTTTTCAAGTCACCTAGGTGACCTGCATTAGTCAAGACCGGATACCCAAGATACCTAGACTAAACTAAGTAAATCGACACCGTCTTATTTCGTAGGTTCTCATCATTCGGCATTTAGAGAAATCCAAAACCTCATTATCTTGAATTGCCTCAATTGTCGCAAATCCATTGCATAAGGAATTGCTAGCCAATGAACCAAAAATGCCCAGCCCAAAAATATCTGGAGCCATCTGGATAAGCACAAATGCATGAGCCTCATTTGCAAATTGCAATGATGACTCATTTGCCTCCCCAAGCCAAGCACCACCACCGGCACCGGTCAAAGCACCACCACCCACCGAAGGCAAAGAAAAGCGAGCCAAACAAAGCAAGCGAGGGACATCACACCCTTCCAGAGATTTCCCAACCCATCGCAAAACCGGCGAAGCAACCCATTTCATTCTCAAGACCAATCCTCCTCAAGCCACACCCATTTCCATCTCTTCTCGAAGCAAGAACGAAAGCAAAACCAGCCAAGCCACCACATCCCACACCAAGTAGAAGCGAGAAGAAGGGATCAAGAGCAAGACAATCAAAGCAAAGTCCAGAGCAAATCAACATGCCAAGCCAAGCCGGCATCACCACTCAAGATGTCGATGTCGAACCACCAAGGCAAGCAAGCCAAAAGCAGCGGCCAGAGCAAGAGGAGGAAGGAAGCCGGGAGCAAGAGGAGGAAAGAAGCATCGAGGAGCCAGAAGCTCGAGGAGGGGAGCACCCAGAAGGGCCCCAGAGGGGAGCACCGGACAAAGCCAAGATCGCAACCCTTTTCTTCCACCCTAAAATCATCCAGAGGTAACCCAATAACCATCATCATGCACATCACTTGCACATCATCAATCATCGATTTCATAAAATCAATCCCGGATCTCGGTAGCATCACATAGCTCTCGGTTCATTTTCTTCATCTCAGAGCGGTGGGGTTAGGGTAGAGAGGAGATCACCAAGAATTACCTCGGTGGCAACCAGAACCAATATCCATCATCCACCACCTCCAATCGGTCACCATGATCATGCATATACAAATAATCAAAGAACATTAATCTGAAATCAACTGTTTTGCTAAAATCAACATAGTGAAATTAAATTAGGCGGGAACCAAATCGCGATGAGACCGAGGTAGGATTGGGCGGTTCGGAGGAGCCAAAGCGCACGTGGCCGGAGGCCGAGCCGCCAAGCCAAGGCACCGGAGCAAAGTAGCCGGGGTCATGAGCCGAGTCGTGGCGCCAAGCACCAAGCCACCGAGGGGAGCATGAAGTGCACAGGGCGATCTGCGCCGAGGCGAAGAAGGAGGCGCGCATGGCCTTGGCCGCCGCAGAAAGAGGAGGAGGCGAGGGGCGCCGAGGGGAGAGAGCAATGAGCAGAGAGAGAGAGCCCGGGGGCAGCGGCAGTGGCAAGCGGCGGCTTAAGAAGCGGCGGCATCGCGAGGGCTGAGGAGGCGGCGGCGCCGTGAGGCGCGAGAGTGCGAGGCGAGAGGCAAAGGAAATGACGAAGGAGAGAGTCGGCCGAGGGAGATAAGGAAAATGAAGAAGAGGCTTCACGAGAGGAAGTCGGGAAGAGAGAGAGAGAGAGGGTAATTAGGGTTTAAAAAAAAAAATAGACATTAGAGATTAAGTGTTGAATAAAAATTTGAATTAAAGGATTAGTGTAAATAAATTTTAGTGTTTTGTAAATGGCTATAGTTTAGTTGTTTAAATTGATGTTAATTAGTAAGTATTATTAATATCATATCAATATTGCAATCGATCTAAGTTTTAGCGACTCGCAAATAAATATCGTAAATCGACTCTTAGAAAATAAAATCAAGCGTAGTGTATGTAATTTAATCTGAGCCTTTAGGGATGAATTGACCGCCATTAGAATTCACTCGATTAAATTCAACGACCTGTTGTATTATAGGTTATTCGAAATTCATTAATTAAATCAAGCCTCATGATTGTAGATAATAGATGTGTACACAATCACCATCAAAGTCTCAGAAAGAAGAGAGCATATTAGATGATTGATATTGTTGTAGGATCATTGTGGTTGTATACCTAGAATACCGGAGAGAGTGTTTGTGAGTACTAGGTGTCTGTTAAGGAAAACAACATCACCTAAACTCTAAGCATTGTCGGTCATTATAATTCCACGTAAATTGAATTAACTTTAACGATCCATAAGAAATTGAATTTTATTAAACTAAAATCTATACCTAAATGCATCTAGAATCATAACCTCATTAAAATGTAATTATCATGCATTTTGAGCATTTTGGATTTCTATATGTTATCGGTGTTTATTTGCTATTGTATTTTCTTTTAGATTACGAATTGCGCGACGTGAGCGATAATGCCTACAATAGTGAACAAGTGGACTTCTACCAAGGCAAGCATCCTCTACGCACCATGTTGATCCCAATTTTTGAAGCTGTAGATTTACAAAACACGGTGATCTTTGTTGCATGCTAATTTTCTTAAAATTAATTGTGATCTGTCAATAGGTAGTTATAACACGACAATTGTGGTTTACCTTGAATTGATCATACACTCAACCTAAGGTAGTTTGTGGTGATATAATATTTAATTTCAATTTTGCTTAGCCATGCATCCATAGAACGGTAGTGTTTGGCGAGCTTATCTTGTCAAACACAGGGAACAACAAATACATTTTTATTTTTGTTGATTCTTTGTTGATTTATTTAAATCTGAAATGAATCTAAATCTTGTTGTTAAACTTAATTCAAATCTGGACAAGTGGATGCTAGTGATGGTGCCTAGTGCGAGAATGGGAAGCTGTGGATGTCTTATGCGGATTGATTAAGGTGAACTCGACGGCCCAATTCAAGCCCCAACGTATTTCCACACTTGATGTATGGGTATTGTTTGGTTAAGTAAAGGGTTAATATTATTGAGTTGGATACGGAGAGTAAGGACATGTGTATTGATTTCATATGGCATAGATGCTTAAGTCTTGGCCGTGTCGTATGCCATGTGGAGCTTATATCGATATCGGATGTTCTTAGAAGGGTAAGGCGTAGATGTGTTACATCGCATGTACGTACCTTGAGGCCCGCTATGATGTAATATGTGTGGCTAACACGAGTTTGCATTTAATTGGTGGTCGGCATTCCTGTACAACATGTGAACCTCGGTTGAATATATGCTATCGATCGTTGTTTAATCGGGATCGAGTTTCACATGGGTCATCCAACTCAATGGTGTTAACTTGTTGAAAATACCGAATTTTAGTTTACGTAGGCATACCAAAGGAAGTGTGCTATTGTTCTAGATGGCTTACGGGCTAACTAAATCGTGTGGGTAAAGATGTACACCCGCAGGTTAAAACTATTCGAATAGCCGTGTCCACGATTCGGACAACGCTTGGATTGATGTCACTGTATAGAATTTGCTCTAATTTTGGGTTTTGGGAATTATTAATTTCGACATGATAGTGAGTCATGCAATTTATTGTTAGTGGTTGTAGCCACTTGATTTTGATACTAATTATGATCATACTTTTATTTAATTATTGTTTTAATCCAAATTGATTTATTAAATTGCTTTACTAAAACCTAGCAAGTGTAGGTTAAGATGTATTGCTTTACGCAAAATTTAACCATTATAACCATCTGTTGTTAACCTTATGCATCTAAAAATTCTAATCCTTTGTATAGGACCTCTCAGACACTTTATTTTAAATAGTTTGTGTAAGTCTTGCTGAGTACCTTCCGTACTCAGTGGAATTTTCCACTTGTTGCAGGTAAAGAACGTCCTAGGTAATATTTCAAGTTGACGCAGTTACGTTGGTAATTCGGCTTTAATCCCAGTCAAGTTGCCCTTGGGTTGTGGCGCTCCACTGGGAAGTTTATTTTATTACTTCCTTTTTCATTTATGATTTACTTAATGTTTCCGCTGTACATTTTTTTTTATTAATGTATTCCAATCGTGTATGCTTGTGATATAATGTTGTAAGGATATGTCTATGTTAGCAGCTCATCCTGGGAGCTAACATGAGAGGCATATCCGGGAACCTGAATATTGGAATTATACCTTGTTAATAATTATACTTCTAGTATTATTTTTAATTGAGACTTGATTGTTCTTGATTAAAAATTTTGCTTTTGGTATGATTATTAATTTGGTATAAATCTCCAATATTCCGGGGTCCTCACACCGCCTCCCCCAGCAGCTGCGCCACACTCCCGGTAATCCATTTTTGTCTTGCATTGCCGAGCGGCCGTTGCCGCCGCCGCCGCTAGCGACTCTACGGAGCTCCTCGTGCTCCGTCTTTGAATCGGCGACCAAGTCGGCGTCACGCCGGCGCCATCTCGGCTCCACGTCCGTGTGGCGCTGCGTGTCACGACCCGTGTGCACGATCCACCGCCACCACCCTCGGCTCGGTGGATTTGGTCCACCGTGAGCCGAGAGGCTGACAGTGGGTCCCACCTGTCAGTTTTAATTTAAATTTAATTCCTTTTTCCGGAAATTCTCGGCTGACGCAAGTGTTGCGCAATAATCCGAATTTCCTTTATAAAAATAATTCGGGAAATTCAAGAAAATCCAAATTAGGTTTTAATTGATTTTCAAATCTTCCAAAGCCCATATCTTTTGCATCCGAAGTCCAATTGAGCCCATTCAAATTTGTAAATTCATATAAAATTAAGATCTATTTAATGGTGAATTTTATTTGATTTTTGGACTTTGTTTTGCCTCTGTTATTTATTTGTTTTGTTTCTTTTGTCTCGTTTGCGAGTAGACGTCGATACTTCGGGGAATTTTGCAGAAGCAGGAGCACCTCAAGACCAAGACCAATATCTAGATCTATTCCAAGGCAAGTTATACCTTTGATCATATTGAACCCAGTTTTCAAAATACTTTGTTTCAATGTATTGCATTCTATTTCAAGTATTTATTTAAATGCTTTTGGGATAGTTATTAATCCAAATTGTTATGCCACATTGTCTATTATATGCCATGATCTTTTGTCACCCTAGGTTGGTTAATTATTAGTTGGTATTATCGTAGCACCAATGTGGGTTGGTTAGATCTGATTAGGCGCTTAGCCATGCCACGAGTCATCATTTCATGTGAGAGTTGCAATTATAAACTTGACTAAGTGATTATGGGCGTGTGATGGCTGTGTGTCTTTGTGTCTTGTTACTCGTTGATGGCATGTGTTGCACTTAATCGTGAGGTGGGAAAAGATTTGGACCGAGGCAAGTGGTGGATTACGTGTGAATGGTGGGCTGTGTGATATAAACCGTGCTTTGGGTTAAAGCGGAAGTCTTGCCTTAGTCAATTAAGGACTTAACTTTGTGCGCCATTGAATCGAGCCTTCTCATGCGACCACATGCCTAGTATGGGTGGGCCCGACTTAGTAAGTTATGGAGTCTTGACATTGACAACTCGGTTTGTATTTAAGGCGTGTGATGAAATTTGGAGGTGTGATATGTCACATCGCGGGACGGTTCATTGCATCCTGCCCAATGGTGTGTGTCGTTCCAAGGGTGTGTGTACAAATTGACGGATAAAAGCACACCAGAGTGTCATTATTTGAGATGAAGTTTCGAAAGGTTTTGTTATGGTCGGTGATCGCTGCGATTGTATCGTGTCGTAAAGTGTACAAACTCTGCAGAGTGTTTAATCAATCTATTCGAATAGCAGCGCCTCGGATATGGACATGCTCGGAATTTCACACGAGGGTAGATTTTCATAAAACAATTGGGAAGGGTCACGGTGTGTGAAGGAACTTGATTAGACTATGTGTACTTTGTGAAATCAATTGTTAACTTATTATTGTCTATTTGTTTTGAATTATGCTTTCAATCTATTATTTGTATTCAATTGCAAATGTTGCATTTCGCAAAATAACCACGAAGCCATTTCTTTGGAATAAGCCATCATGTATAAATGCATTACGTGGTATGGCTTGCGAGTGCGGTGTGTACTCACTCTTGCTAAACAAATCAATGAAGTGGAGGAGTCGTCTTTGCTTTTGAAGAAGAGTTCTACGAAGGTTGAGCGTTAGGGTCTTGATCGATCGGTTGCTGTGGTAAATTGATGGGAGCCACCGGAGTTTATTTCGTTTCATTGCATTTATTCTCTTATTATCGACCTTGCATGGCTTAATAAATGTAAAACTCGACCATAAGGTCCCAACAGATTATTTGTTATTCAAAGTACTCGTTTATTCTTATATTCGTTGTATGGATGTGATATTTCATCGATGTTGACCTTTGTGAGCACTAGCGTGATCTGGACTAGTGCAAAATACACAGGGTCCAGATTTGCATATTTGGGTCCCGACAGAGGTGGTATCGAGCCATCGACCGTAGGTCTTGACCCTAGTTAGATTGGCCGTTCTTAGTGAGTCCAAAACTATTTTCTAAAGCAAAATTAACTTACAAGATTAATTGAACTCCTTAACTCATCTCATGTCTCTCTTGACTCAACTATTCTGAAATTCTTTCTCTCCCATTGTTTTAAAGTTGTTTTTATATCCTTGTCCATCTTGACGGATGCCTCGTCTTGAGTTATGGAGAGCGCAAGGAGGACTTGCCGCCGAGCTTTGGAAGTTGCTACAAGTACTTGGAGGTTCGATCGCCCATTGTACCGTGGCGGTGCTTGGATTGTGAACGGCCGAGATCGTGGAGTGATCGCCATTTGACCCGTCACGCCAGGAGAACACCAAGGCAAGCAAACCATCGAACATCTCGGCTCGAAGGAGTATTTGGATTGAAGCAATCCAGAGTCTTCGCGCCTTGCCATCCCGAGGATCTTTAACATCTACTCTCGAGCTTCGTGACACGATTTTCCGTTATCATCCCGCACATCCGGCGTGGATCTTGCCGCACGTTTTCCGTCTACGGAAGGAGAAGACAACGCCACCGTCGTGCATCTCGATTCGCCATTGCTTTCGGGAAGAATCGTTGGAGTTAGCCGCCACAGAGCTGGAGTGTACCTATGAGACTCTTGAGTGAAGAAAGGATCGCCATATTAGAAGAAACTCTTTATGGGCGACACGATCACGAAGAAGACATCAAGAGGAAGACCTGAAGAAGGCGATGGACCGTTTGAACGGTAAGAGCCAGTGAGCGAAGCACCAGCACAGACTGCACGGGGACACTGCTCTGTTGCACCATCCGGGACATCGAGGATCGTTTGCGAGGATGCCACTCACTTTGAGTCTCTGGCGGGAGCACCGTCAAGGCTGCGGAGGCTATTTGATTGAGTAGTCATTCGCGTTGCTTGAGCTTAGCGATTTTATGTCTTGAGTCGCCCTTTAGGCGGTAGTTTGAGTGTGCTTAAGTTCGTCCTTATTTTTGTGTGCAAGTATGAGCTGCAAAGGCCCTTAGGCATTTGTTGCAAGCCATACTATTATCTTAATCAATATAAGAGTTTCAGTTGAGCTTTCTTAAAATATGTTGTTGGGTTTTACCTACCCCGATCAGTTCTACAACTTATCTTGTGCTTGCTACCTTATCTAACCCCTGCAGATTCACCAGATGGTTCAGACTCGTCAAGCTGCTGCAAGTGGTTCCGATACTCCGGTATCAGAAGGACAGGAACAGACCCCCGGAGGAGCAATTCCACCACAAGCACCTTCAGTCGATCTGCAGAATTTTGGGGCATTCATGACAGCTCAAACCCAGCTGATGTACACCATGATGAATCAGATGCAAGCTATGAATAACCAGAACAACAACAATCAGCATCACAATGGAGCCCCAGTTGCTCATGGTCACAATGGATCATCCAAGTTGGCGGAGTTTATGAGAACCCGTCCACCAACTTTCTCTGGACATGTCTCACCAGTAGAAGCTGATGATTGGCTTCGTGTTATTGAGAGAAAACTGCTGATCACTCAATGCAGCGATCATGAAAAAGTTATGTACGCCTCTCACCAGATGGAAGGCATTGCCGCCGAATGGTGGGAAAACTTTTGTGCAGCACATGGAACGCCGCAAGATATTACTTGGGAAGAGTTCACAACTGCTTTTCGCCAGTATCATGTACCAGAAGGAATCATGGATCTAAAGAAGAATGAATTCCGTGCTCTCAAGCAAGGAGGAATGTCAGTGATCGACTACCTTAACAAATTCTCTCAACTTGCTCGATATGCTGCAGAAGATGTCGCCACTGACAAGGCTCGTCAGAGTCGTTTTCTGAAAGGATTGAACACTGGACTTCAAGTCAACTTGATCGCCCACACCTTTCACGATTTTCAAGAGTTGATCAACAAGGCTTTGATTCTTGAGGATAAGCGCAAGGAATTGGAAGATCATCGTAAGTATGAGAATGGCTCAGCAAGGAAGTCACCAACCCCAGCTGAGGGCAAGAATGATTCCACCGCAGTTTAGCCGTTTTCCACCACAGAATTCTGCCAGACCACCTGCACCAACTTCAGCACCTCGCCCAGTTGCTCAGAACTTTCGCAACCCTGCACCAGTCAACCCCAATCCAGTAAGCAACCCACAGAATACAACCAGAGTTTGCTTTACAGCCGTCGGCCAGGCATTTCGCCAACCGATGTCGCAGAATGGGACTATCACTCGATGCGCTTCAACCTTGGGAACACACGGCCAAGACACGGTACAAGGCAACCATCAAGGAACTTCTCAAGCTACCGGTCAATCCGGAGGAGCACCGCCATCAGTGGTCAGAGGCCGTGTCAACCACGTCACTCTAGAAGGAGCCCAAGAAGCACCTGACGTTGTACTGGGTAAGTTCCTAGTAAATTCAGTACCTGCATCAGTTCTGTTTGATTCTGGAGCTTCGCATTCGTTTGTTTCTGGAATTTTTGCAACTAAGAACAAATTGGAAGTTATGCATCTTAAGCATACTCTGTTAGTCCAGTCGCCTGGAGCAGAGCTAAGTTCTAAAGTTGGATGTTTAGGAGCTAGGCTACTCATAGCTGGAGTTGAGTTTTTAGCCAACCTAATAGTTCTAGACACTCAGACCATAGATGTCATCCTTGGTATGGATTGGTTATCCAAACATAAGCGATGCTAGATTGTGGCGAAGAGCGTAACAATTGAGGATACCACAGGAAAGAAAGTAGAATTTCTAGCCACCTCAGTACGTGATGGACATTTGGTAGTCAACAGTTTGAAGACAGTTTCCTTGGAAGACGTACCGGTAGTCAGAGATTATCCGGACGTATTTCCAGAAGAATTACCAGGAATGCCACCAGACCGTGACATTGAGTTCGTCATCGATCTAGTGCCAGGAACAGCACCAATTTCCAAGAGACCCTATCGGATGCCAGTCGATGAACTTGTGAAAATGAAGAAGCAGATAGAAGAACTACTGGAGAAAGGTTTTGTAAGACCTAGTTCGTCGCCATGGGGAGCGCCAGTTTTGTTTGTCAAGAAGAAAGATGGAAGCATGAGGATGTGCATTGATTATCGCTCTCTTAATGAAGTCACCATCAAGAACAAATACCCTTTGCCCAGAATTGATGATTTGTTCGACCAGATGAAAGGAGCCAGAGTATTCTCCAAGATCGATCTACGATCAGGATACCATCAGTTGAAGATTTGTCCTAAGGATATACCTAAGACCGCTTTCTCAACCCGGTATGGACATTATGAGTTTTTAGTCATGTCTTTTGGATTGACTAATGCCCTGCCTACTTCATGAACATGATGAACAAAGTATTCATGGAATATTTGGATAAGTTCGTGGTAGTGTTTATTGATGATATTTTGGTATACTCAAAGTCAGAAGAAGAGCATACAGACCATTTGAGATTTATCCTAGAGAAGCTCAGAGGACATCAGTTGTATGCCAAGTTTAGCAAGTGTGACTTTTGGAAGAAGAAAGTTGATTTCCTCGGTCATGTAATGACAAAGTAGAAGGAGTAGTGATTGACCGGAAAGGTTAAAGCCGTAATGAATTGGGAGCAGCCCAAGACGGTTACTCAAATTCGTAGTTTCTTGGGAATGGCAGGATACTATCGTCGTTTCATTGAAGGATTCTCAACGATTGCTAAGCCTCTTGCGCAATTATTGAAGAAAGAGAAGAAGTACATTTGGACTGACTTGTGAAGAGAGTTTTCAAGAATTGAAGAAGCGTCGACTTGATTGATGCTAGTTTTGCGGATATTAGTAAGGATTTTGATATCTCTTGTGATGCTTGGCGTCAAGGATTAGGATGTGTCCTTATGCAAGAAGGAAGAGGCGCCGCTTATGCGTCAAGGCAATTAAGGCCTCATGAAGAGAACTATCCTACCCATGATTTGGAACTAGTTGCCGTAGTGCATGCTTTGAAGATTTAGCGTCATTATCTCATCCAGTGTCATTTGTGAAGTCTACACAGATCATAAGAGCACGAAGTACATATTCACTCGATCGATTTGAACATGAGGCAGAGAAGATGGTGGAATTAATAAAGGATTATAATCTTGGAATCCATTACCATCTGGTAAGGCCAATGTAGTTGCAGATGCTTTGAGTCGTAAAAGCTCTTGCAATGCTCGGAAGCAAAAGAGTTGTGTTCGAACTTGGGAGGAATTCGAAGCTACTGACTAGAAGTTGTTAGGAAGGATTTGTGGCGGTTGGAAGTGCGGTCTACTCGGAGAAGCAGTTCGTGAAGCCCAACCCAAGGATTACGAGTTTGCCGACCTCAAGAAGAAGATGGCGAAGGAAAATTTAAAGACTTCACCGTGGATGATCGGGATATATTGTGGATCAATGGGCGCATCGTATCAGGATATTGATGGTTTAAGACAACTGATTTTGAAGGAAGCCTATGACTCTAAGTATTCGATTCACCCTGGAAGTACTAAGATGTATCAGGATGTTAAGAGTAAGTTTTGGTGGCCAAACTTAAAGCGAGACGTCGCAGAGTTCGTTGCCTTATGCGGCGTGTGTCGAAAGTAAAGGCCGAACACGGAGGCCGCAGGATTGCTACAACCGCGAAGATACCAGAATGGAAGTGGGAAGAGATCGGTATGGATTTCATTACCGGTCTACCCAAGACTCAATCAGGTTATGATTCGATTTGGGTAATAGTGGATCGTTTGACTAAGGTTGCCCATTTCTTGCCAGTCAAAACCACTTACTCAGGAGACCGCTTGGCGGAATTGTATATGACAAAAGTGTCGATGCGCACGGTGTACCTAGGAAGATAGTGTCAGATCGAGGATCTCAATTCACCTCTCGTTTCTGGCAGAGTCTACATGAAGCCCTGGGAACTCATCTGAATTTCAGTACTACTTATCATCCACAGACAGATGGATGATGAAAGAGTCAACGGATATTAGAAGATATGTTGAGAGCACGTGCCTTAGCTAATGCTACGGTTGGGATAAAAGTTTGCCGTATCACGAAATTCTCGTACAACAACGATTATCAAGCCGGTTTGCGAGATGTCACCATTTGAAGCTCATGCGGTCGTACTGCAGAACTCCGTTGAATTAGTCGAGGCGGTGAGCGTGTAGTGTTCGGGCGGATATTATTCGAGAAGCGAAGAACAAGTTGCTATGATCGAGAGAGGTTAAAGATAGCCCGATCCGAGGCAAAGAGTTATCTAGATAATCGTCGTCGTGACCTCGACTTTGAACGAGAGGATTTTGTGTATCTTGAGTTACTCCGCTCGAGGTGTTAAGAGATTCCACACCAAAGGAAGCTTGCTCCAAGGTATGTGGGTCCATTCAAGGTTTTGGAGCGCCGTGGAGAAGTTGCGTACCAGATTGGAGCTACGCGATCGTTAACGAGGAGTGCATGATGTCTTTCATGTCTCGGTGAAGAAGTGTCTTCGTGTGCGGAAGAAGCGGACCCGTTGAGTCAATTGAATTGAAGGAAGATCTCACGTACAAAAAACGACTGTCGAGATTTTGGATATCGCGAGCGCCGCACGAAGCAAGACCGTTCGTTTATGCAAAATCCAGTGGAGTAACCACTCAGAAGGAGAAGCAACGTGGGAACGTGAAGAAGAGTTGAAAGCCGAGTTCCCTAGCCTTTTCTCTAGCTAGCCGGAATCTCGGGGACGAGATTCGTTTAAGGGGGGGAGGTTTGTAACATCCCAAATTTCAGAGTTTTAAAAATCTTTTAAATAATGGTAGCAAGAAAATTCACCATTTGGATTTATTGAATATTAATTTAAAAAGCTTAATATGGACTTTAAGGACAAATTGATTTAATGAGCTTAATCCCAACATCAACAATTGTCAAAACTATTTTATTTAGATTCTATATGCTTGGATATATTTTATGGAATTTTGGAATTTTTCCAAAGTCATTTGCTATTTTCTAATTGCTATTTGCATTTTGGATTTATTTAAAGAAAAATCTATTTGTTTTCCTCGGAGCGATGGCGGGCGAAACCGATCACTATTCCAATCGGCCCAACTCCATGGCCCATTCCGCCTTGCGCCCTTGGATCACCGCCGCGTGTCCCCCTTGCGCGATCGCGACGCATGCCAGCTGCGCGCCCTCGCTTGCTCTCGGCCGCGGGATCTCCATCGCTCATTTGCTTACCGCCGCGCTCGCCCACTTGCTCGCCGACGGTGGACCGCCCAGACGCCGGCTCAGCGTCGTCTTCGTCCCGAACTCCCCGCGCCCGCCTCCGCCCTTCGCGCGCCGCCGCCGCCGTTTCCGCTCGGGACTCCCCGTCCTCGGCTATAAAAAGCCCCCGAGCCCGCCGATCTCTTCGCCTCTCTCTCCTCCTCCAGAACCCCCGAGTTGCCGTCCTCGCCCTCGTCTCCGTTTCGCGGCATTGCCGGAAGAACCCCGTCGGCGAACCTCCATCGCGCTGAAATTCTCCATCATGTGACCCTCGTTGGCGAGCAACCGCCGCCGTTGTGATCGCAATATCCGGGCTTCACGTCGCCACCTCGCCCTCGATCACCGCGCCCCACCACCGTTGCGGCTCATCCGACAAAAGCCTCCCCGTCACCGCCGCCGCCCCTTCGCTACCGCCGGTAAGCCGTCGCCGCCCGGGCCTCGCCGCCTCCCCCAGCAGCTGCGCCACACTCCCGGTAATCCATTTTTGTCTTCGGCCGCCGTTCGCCGTCGCCGCCGCCAGCGACTCTCGGCCGGAGCTCCTCTGTGCTCCGTGCTGAATCAGCAGCCAAGTCAGCGTCCACGCCAGCGCCATCTCAGCTCCCCTGTCCCGTGTGGCGCCTGCGTGTCACAGCCACGTGGCACAGTCCACCGCCACCCCTCACCCTCGGCTCGGTGGATTTGGTCCACCGTGAGCCGAGAGGCTGACAGTGGGTCCCACCTGTCAGTTTTAATTTAAATTTAATTCCTTTTTCCGGAAATTCTCGGCTGACGCAAGCGTTGCGCAATAATCTGAATTTCCTTTATAAAAATAATTCAGGAAATTCAAGAAAATCCAAATTAGGGTTTAATTGATTTTCAAATCTTCCAAAGCCCATATCTTTTGCATCCGAAGTCCAATTGAGCCCATTCAAATTTGTAAATTCATATAAAATTAAGATCTATTTAATGGTGAATTTTATTTGATTTTTGGAGTTTTTTTCCTCTGTTATTTATTTGTTATGTTTCTTTTATCTCGTTTGCGAGTAGACGTCGATACTTCGGGGAATTTTGCAGAAGAAGGAGCACCTCAAGACCAAGACCAATATCTAGATCTATTCCAAGGCAAGTTATACCTTTGATCATATTGAACCCAGTTTTCAAAATACTTTGTTTCAATGTATTGCATTCTATTTCAAGTATTTATTTAAATGCTTTTGGGATAGTTATTAATCCAAATTGTTATGCCACATTGTCTATTATATGCCATGATCTTTTGTCACCCTAGGTTGGTTAATTATTAGTTGGTATTATCGTAGCACCAACGTGGATTGGTTAGATACGATTAGACTGCTTAGCCATGCCACGAGTCATCATTTCATGTGAGAGTTGCAATTATAAACTTGACTAAGTGATTATGGGCGTGTGATGAAGCTGTGTGTCTTGTGTCTTTGTTACTCATTGATGGCATGTGTTGCACTTAATCAACGAGGTGGGAAAAGATTTGGGTGAGGCAAGTGGTGGATTACGTGTGAATGGTGGGCTGTGTGATATAAACTTCGTGCTTTGGGTTAAAATGGAAGTCTTGCCTTAGTCAATTAAGGACTTAACTTTGTGCGCCATTGAGCTGGGCCTTCATGCGACCACATGCCTAGTATGGGTGGGCACGACTTAGTAAGTTATGGAGTCTTGACATTGACAACTCGGGTTGTATTTAAGGCATGTGATGATGGGTGGAGGTGTGATATGTCACATCGCGGGACGGTTCACTGCATCCCTGTCCAATGGTGTGTGTCGTTCCAAGGGCTGTGTATACAAATTGGACGACAGTAAAGCACACCAGGAGTGTCATTGTTTGAGATGAAGTTTCTGAAAGGTTTTGTTATGGTCAGTGATCGCTACACTGATTGTATCGTGTGGGTAAAGTGTACAAACTCTGCGAGTGTTTAATCAATCTATTGAATAGCGCGTCCTCGGATATGGACATGCTCGGAATTTCACACGAGGGGTAGATTTTTCATAAAACAATTGGGAAGGGTCAGCTGTGTGAGATAACTTGTTCAGCTGTGTGAAGGAACTTGATTAGACTATGTGTACTTTGTGAAATCAATTGTTAACTTATTATTGTCTATTTGTTTTGAATTATGCTTTCAATCTATTATTTGTATTCAATTGCAAATGTTGCATTTCTGCAAAATAACCACGAAGCCATTTCTTTGGAATAAGCCATCATGTATAAATGCATTACGTGGTATGGCTTGCGAGTGCGGTGTGTACTCACTCTTGCTAAACAAATCAACGAAGTGGAGGAGTCGTCACTTTGCTTTTGAAGAAGAGTTCTCTGAAGGTTGAGCGTTAGGGTCTTGATCGATCGGTTGCACGTGGTAAATTGATGGGAGCCACCGAAGTTTATTTCGTTTCATTGCAGTTTATTCTCTTATTGTCGACCTTGCATGGCTTAATAAATGTAAAACTCGACCATAAGGTCCCAACAGTTATTTGTTATTCAAACTTCGGGCCTTTCGGGGAAGCTTCGGGCCCGCCCCGGGGGTGGCTTGGAGGTCTTGTTGCTCCGGGCCTCGCGGGGCCTCGGGGCCCTTCGAGGAGGCCTCGGGCCCGCCCCGGAGGTGGCCCAGAGGTCTTGCTGCTCCGGGCCTCGCGGGCTTCGTTGTCCTTCGGGGGGACCTCGGGCCCGCTCCGTAGGTGGCCCGGAGGTCTTCTTGCTCCGAGCCTCGCGGGCTTGGGGCCCGCCGGGAAGCCGACTCCCAGCCGGAGGTGGCCCGGAGGTCTTGCTGCTCCAGGCCTCGTGGGGCTTTCGGGCCCTTCTGGTTCTGACGGTTGCTTCGCTTGGGCGTTTTTGCCGGTGGGGCCACCCCTACGACAGGTAACCTTGAGAAGTGCACCTTTTGGACGGATTGAGTCTCTTTTTTTGGCTATGTTGTTACTCCACAGGGCATCGAAGTTGATCAAACCAAGGTCGTCGCTATCCAGAGTTGGCCGCCTCCTAAGACGGTCACACAAGTGCGGAGTTTTCTAGGGCTCGCTGGTTTCTATCGGTGTTTTGTTTGGGATTTCAGCACCCTCGCTGCACCGCTGAATGAGCTTACAAAGAAGGGAGTTCCTTTTACTTAGGCCACCATACAACAACAAGCTTTCGACGCTCTCAAAGATAAGCTAACACACGCCCCTTTGTTTCAACTTCCCGATTTCAGCAAGACTTTTGAATTAGAATATGATGCTAGTGGCATAGGTCTTGGTGGTGTGTTAATTCAAGAAGGAAAACCTGTTGCTTACTTTAGTGAAAAATTAAGTGGTCCTAGTTTGAACTATTCTACCTATGATAAAGAATTATATGCTCTAGTTCGAACTTTGGAAACATGGCAACATTATTTATGACCCAAAGAGTTTGTAATACATTCTGATCGTGAATCTTTGAAGCATATTCAAAGTCAAACCAACCTGAACTGCAAACATGCTAAGTGGGTTGAGTTTATTGACTCTTTTCCCTATGTCATTAAATATAAAAAGGGCAAAGAAAATGTGATAGCTGATGCTTTGTCTAGGAGATATACCATGCTTTCACAACTTGACTTCAAAATCTTTGGATTAGAGATAATAAAGGAGCAATGTGTGCATGATGTTGATCTTAAAGATGTGTTGCTAAATTGTCAAGGGGGAAAGGGTTGGAATAATTTTATGGTCCATGATGGGTTCGTGTATCGTACAAATAAGCTATGCATTCCAGCTAGCTCCGTTCGTCTTTTGTTGTTACAGGAGGCGCATGGAGTAGGATTGATGGGTCACTTCGGCATGAAGAAGACCGAGGACATTCTGACCCACCACTTTTATTGGCCAAAGATGAGGCATGGCGTCGAGCGCTTCATTGCCATTGCACCACGTGCCAAAAAGCTAAGTCACGACTTAATCCTCATGGTTTATACATGCCTCTTCCTGTTCCAAGCATACCTTGGGAAGATATTTATATGGACTTTGTTTTAGGGCTTCCTAGAACAAAGAAGGGGAGGGATAGTATTTTTTATTATCGTGGATAGATTCTCTAAGATGACTCATTTTATACCATGTCATAAAAGTGATGATGCTTCAAATGTTGTTGATTTGTTCTATAAGGAAATTATCCGCTTGCATGGTATTCTGAATACGATAGTTTCAGATTGTGATGCTAAATTTCTTAGTTATTTTTGGAAAACCTTGTGGGGGTAAGTTGGGGACTAAGCTGTTATTTTCCACTACTTGTTATCCCCAAACCGATGGACAAACTGAGGTTGTCAATAGAACTTTATCCACTATGCTTAGGGCTGTGCTTAAAAAAACATAAAAATGTGGGAGGACTGCTTGCCTCATGTGGAGTTTGCTTATAATCGTTCGCTGTATTCTACCACAAAGAAGTGTCTTTTTGAGATTGTTTATGGATTCATCCCTCGTGCACATATCGACTTGTTACCTCTTATAAATTCGGAGAAAGTAAATTTTGATGCTCGACAACGTGCTAAGTTGATACTAAAGATGCATGAGACAACGAAAGAGAACATTGAGATTATGAATGCTAAATATAAAGTTGCTGGTAGTCAGGGATGCAAGCATGTTTCTTTTGAACCTGGTGATCTTGTGTGGTTACACTTGCGTAAAGAACGATTTCCTGAATTGAGAAAGTCTAAACTCATGCCACGTGCAGCTGGTCCTTTTAAAGTTCTTGAGCGTATTAATGATAATGCATATAAGTTAGACTTGCTGAAGATTTGAGGTTAGCTCAACTTTAACATTGCAGATTGCGGACCTTTCTTGGCGCGGAGGATGATCTTGAGTCGGGGCGACTCCCATTCAAGAAGGGAGGATGATGAGGACATCACTTCTTACGATCTGAACACTCCTCTTCTGCTACTTTGAATGATGTGCAAGGTCCAATTACCCGGGCACGTGCTCGTCAACTTATTTGTCAGGTAAATTCTTTTCTAGGGTTGAGTGTATTATTTGAGAACTCTATGATGCTACCTAACAGAGATGATTTACT
The DNA here is from genome assembly GCA_036346395.1 of Hsuehochloa calcarea. NCBI lineage: Eukaryota > Viridiplantae > Streptophyta > Magnoliopsida > Poales > Poaceae > Hsuehochloa > Hsuehochloa calcarea. The sequence goes on from CM070608.1 coordinate 8,746,883, forward strand.
TGTACTTAGGAATCTAGGACTACGACCGGTTCAAGAAGGTCTCGACCAATTCCATGAGGTCTCGACCACTTCAAGAAGGCTTACAACCAGTTTCACCAGTACTCGGTGAGCCCAGTACTCATTGGACACAATCTACCACTAGAGATAGCATGGACTCCTCAAGACCACCCCAAGACCAGTCCTACGACTAGGTCTTCGACCAGAGATGGGCGCAGCGTAAGCTGAGGAGAGGGGCACAGCGTAGGGTCACCTCGGTAAGAAAATTTTACAGCAGTAAGAGCATGATTTATAAGTAATTTAGCAACAAGAACCAATTTATTTGGATTCTTAATGCAAAAGATATGAGCGAAACAATTCTGCTCAGCCTTATAAATCACAAATGCTACTATTCATTGCAACTAAAACTTTAGCAAAAAATTCTGGAGCTATAATGAGGTTAGAACCATTTTTAGATTAAAGTTTAGTTAAAAACATAACTAACAAAATTTGAATCAACTGAAAAGGAATTAAAATGAAATAGTTATGCACTGTACAAGTTAATTGTATTTTTCAGTTAACAAATAACCCTTCCCGGGAAAATCCGAAATTAAAACGACGTGGACGAACTTGGATCGTTGATCTTGGATCCAACGGCCCAAGTACGAGGGACAAGCGCGCGCCGCGCGCTCACAAACCCCAGTTGGATTTAGATCCAGCGGTCCACGTGATCGAGGCGTTGGGCGGTCGAGCGTTTACGCGCGTGGGTCGTTGATCTTGGATCCAACGATCCACGTTGATCAACGTTCGGACGGTCGAGCGTTTACTCGAATCTGGCGGTTGATCTAGAGATCGGCGGTACACATGGATCGGCGCGTTCGGATGGTCGAGCGTTCACGCGATCTAGGCCGTTGATCTAAAGATCGGCGGTACCTGAAGAACTACGTTCAAGCGTTCGCGCCGCAGTTCAGCCGACAAAACCGGCGGTGAAAGGAGGCTCACCGCCGGCGACTCTAGTCACGGCGGCGCGAGCTAAGGTCAAAATGGATCCACAATAGTTTTGCACACACAATGGGACAAAAACGGCGTCTGCGGCGGTTTAGAACGCAAAATTTGGAGTTGCGATGGTGACCAAAAATGGTCGAATAACGAAAAATGCAAAGAAGCTGCTGCGGTCCAAGTAAGCAAGTGCCCGACATCTAGGGACTAATGTGGAGCTACACGAGTATGGGAGAGGCACGAGAGAAGGTTGGGGCTGCTCGGTCTTTGAGGAAGAAGAAAGGGGATGAACCGGCGAAACAAAGAAAATCCAAATTCAACCAAGCCCTGAGAAAGATAAGTGAAATTAAGTGAGGTTAATCTTGAGTGAATAAAGAGGGAGCAGAGGGAGCAAGAAATGGAGAGTGAGAGCCACTAAGGTACCGCCTTCACCGTGAGCTTGAAGCTCGGCAATGGCGGTGAAATGATTTGATTGAATGCGGCTCAAACAAACAACGAGGTGCTAGCTAGAGTTGTGGAAATGCTAAAGGAAGCCAAGAGAGGAAGAAACAGAGCTTAAGTAGAGGAAATGGTAGAAACAGCGGCAATAATCCCCTCGGGTCAAACTTGCCATGAGAGCACTAAGGGTGATGGGAGCGGTTGAGCTATGGACATTTGAGGCGGTGCCTGACGGACAATTAATGCGAACAGAAGGAGCACTTTAAAGGTGGTCACCTAGGTGACCCTATGCTGTGCCCCTCTCCTCAGCTTACGCCATGGCTTGACTCAGATGCAACGTTTGCTCAACGCGAGAAAGGAGACGACGCGGCCACCGTTGGATCAAAATCGGACGGTTCACATGAACGGGACGATCGGCCGGTCCGAACGTTCACTTCAATCCAGGCCGGTTATCTAAGATCCAACGACTCTCGTCGATCGAAACGCTCGGATGGTCCGAACGTTCACTCCAGCATGAGCCGTCGATCTAAGATCCAACGATCCACAATGCTCGCGCTGGCGACATGGCCGAGTGCGATTAGTTGGTGAACCAAGTCAAGTGACTCGGGCCTGAGTCTGACTCACGCCCAAGGAACAGTGAAAACCAGCAAGGGTTTGAATTAGACATCTGATTTTTGGAGGATTTGCTTAAGGTAGCAAACTAGCTCCAAAAATCATTAAATTTTAACTGGAGGTTGCTGAGTTCAGGATAAACCTTACATAAAATTTCCAGAGATTTTAATGCACTGCATTCTTCTCCAGAAATTCTAGAAGGTTTCAATTAGGGTTTGACCAAGCTTTGACTTGGTTTGACATGCCTCCAAAAATTATCAAATAATTTGTAAAAATCATGAAATAATTCAGGGGTGCTACCAAGCTTCCCTAGAACTCAGGAAAAATATTTAGAGAGGTTTGGCATAAGATCTTTGCCAAGGAGGTTTTTGATTGGAGTCAATTGAGGATTTTGATTTTTGATTTCCATAATTCCTTTACAAGAATTACAGAATAGTGCAATTATTTCAAGATACAAGAAAAGTTTTAATTTCTTCTTATTTTCTTACATTTGAAACCAAGACTTAGAATTGAGATGTTATATAACCTCCCCTCCTAACAAAAATCTCGTCCCGAGATTTGGCTCACTCGGTAAAGAAAGATGGATAGTCTGCACGGAGACGATCTTTCCTTTCCCAGGTAGCCTCATCCTTAGAATGGTTCGACCACTGAACTTTAAGGAACCTGATGGTTCTATTCCTTGTTCTTCGTTGACCTCATCGAGTATGCGAGCAGGTGCTGCGATAGGTCAAATCTTCTTGGACATCGAGGGCTTCCAACGGAGCTTCCTCTGTTGGAACACGGAGGTACTTCTTTAGCTGGGACACATGGAAAACATCATGTACTCCAACTTATAGGCAAGCTGTTGGACCGAAAAGCGACTAGAGGGGAGGGGTGAATAGAACACGCTCACTTTTCACAAATTATGAATTCAACACAATTTCACTCCAATAGTTATGAGGAAGCTATAAAGATCAATATACCAGTACAGCGGAAGACTAGTATTGAATTCAATTTAATCCCCTAAGCAATATGACAAAAAACATCAAAGATCAAAGCAACACAGTGCACTTGCGGTTTGACCTCTAGACTTGACCGGTCGGACCGATTTTCGGGCGGTCGGACCGCTGTTATACCGGCGGTCGGACCGCTGCCAAATCGGTCGAATCGGTGGTGAAGGGCGGTCGGACGGGCAGACTCCAGAACAGATCTGAAACAGTAAAAACAGCCCGATGACGAAGTTGCAATTAGGTCTAACTTTTGATTCTCAACTCCAAACTTCCCGAAACTTTGCACACACCTTCTCTATGCTATTGAGGACCTATTCCAATCGAATATTATGATAATTCTTGGCTAGATCATGAACAGTTGTCAATTGAGTAAGAGAAGGTCTAAAATTGGGCAAGAACGAAAACTTGATCCTAATGCTTGTTCGTGAGTGATTGATGATCAAGATGATCCTAGATAGGTTCACACATATCACAGCAAGCTAATTCACGTGAAAGAATCAATCAAAAACTCGTGGATCAAAGAAAGCCCTAAAATAACGAAATTGAAAGAAAGAACGAAAAGAGACTTATCTCAAGCAAACCTTGCATAAATTAAATTTGTGATTGATGCTGGATTACACCCACTCCATCAAGGAACAGTGGTCAATCCAAGATCACGAAAATCACCTCAAACCATCAAGAGCCCTAGCATCCACCTCAACTCCCCCTAAGCCAATTAGGGTTTTGAAACATAAAAGAGGTGAGAGAGGCGTGGTGCAGCCACCACCTCCTCCTATTTATGGTGGAGGCCTAGAACTTCTAGGGTTTGGCTCTATTGGGCTCCCGTTAAGGCCCACTAACAAACAGGTCACACACGCACGCGCCATAAGCGTAGTCGAAAACCATGTGAAACGACAAACCATAAATGCCATTGCCAATGATCACATCATCCTAAGATTTGGAGCATATCCCCATGATATCCACAGCAACAGCTCCTTTCCTCTCGATAATACTGTAGGGACCGACATATCGAGGGGTAACTTGCCCTTGACGCCGAAACATTGATGGCCCTTTAAAGGAGAGACTTTGAGATAAACAAAGTCATTAGGCTCAAAGCTCAACTCACGGCGATGGCGATCGCATAGATCTTTTGCTGGATTGGTATGCATAGCGATCACGAATAAGCTGGACTTGGCTCTCGGCCTCATTAATCGAGTCTGGGCCAAAGAAAGGTCTTTCACCAGTCTCCGACCAGTTCAACGGGGTTCTACACTTTCTCCCGTATAAGGCCTCGAAAGGTGCCATGCCGAGACCTGAAAGCTGTTGTTATAAGAAAACTCGGCTAATGGCAAGCATTTCTCCCAATGCTTCCCATAGGAAAGGACACAAGCACGAAGCATGTATTCCAACACTTGGTTGACCCTTTTGGTCTGACCATCAGTTTGGGGGTGATATGCTGTGCTAAAGGTAAGAAGGGTTCCCATAGCCTCTTGCAAACTATGCCAAAATCGAGAAGTGAACAGAGAACCACGATCAGAAATGATCGTCTTCGGTATCCCATGCAAACTTACAATTCTGGAGACATAGAGCTCGGCTAGGAGACCAACACGAACCTGAGTCTTGACAGGAATAAAATGAGCCACTTTAGTCAACCGATTGTAATATCCCGGACGACTCGATTTTCTTGGATGAAGTTTGGAGAGGAGTGAATTAAAAATATGGAATTTAACATTTTGTCGAGGGTTTTTAGCTTTTCTCCGGCAACTTGGGCTGGGCGCGCTTGAGAGGAGGCCCATGAGGGGGCTGCCAAGAGGGGGTTTCCTCCTCAAACCCTAGTCTCTTCTCTCACTCCCCACTCCCCTCCCAAGCCACCACTGTGGATATCATGGGGATATGTTCGAGATCTTAGGATGATGTGACAATTGGCAATGGTGTTTACGGTTTGTTGTTTCACGAGTTTTCGACAAAGCTACGAGCATTACGGGCGAGGCGGTCCGCCAGGTCCTAGCAGCGGTCCGACCAGTCCCAAATCGGTCGGGCCGGCCATGTGGGCGATCGGACGTGATGACTAAAAGTGGTCAAAGCAAGTGGGCCAAAAATAAGTGTTGTAGGCAAGTGAGGATCCCAATGCACTTGGTCTCATAATTTTGGAGTCTCGATAAGAAGTTCTATTCGTTTGTAATTTCGAAGGTTTGAATTTGGGGCTTGAATTTGGCTAAGTCCTAGGCGGTCCGGCCAAGCTCACGAGGAAGCGGTCCGGCCAAGCCAAGGCGATCGGCCGGCTCACATGGAGCGGTCGGACCGGTATTGACGAACGTCGGCCAACCGTGGCGATGTTATTTTGTTAGGTCAAAGTCATTGGTATCGTGGCATATGGTTTGCATGATGCATGTTTTGACTAACATGGGTCAAGTTGTGAAGAACTTGTTCCGAATTCGTGTTTGCTTATGCGTAGTTTTGCGGGTTGCTTGGTGGTCAACGACGGTCAGCGGCGAGGAGGATCGGGACTAGACTTGGAGAGTTGAGGTCGAACTATTGGCGATGCGGGTGAGGTCAACGACTCAAGCGTGACACAAGATGGACAAGGGTGACCTATTGGCAAATCCATGGCGCATGGTGAAGCGGTTTAGGTCAAAAGGTTAAAGGCGGCGCTGCGAAGCGTGCGTGTCTCACCCGTTTGTTAGTGGGCCTTAACGGAGCCCAATTGAGTCAAACCCTAGAGTTCTAGGCCTCCACTATAAATAGGAGGAGGTGGTGGTTGGACCCCTTTCTCTCATTGTTTTTCATCTCTTTTGTTGCTTGCAAAACCCTAATTGGCTTAGGGAGTTGAGGTGCGAGCTAGGGCTTTTATGGTTTGAGGAGAATTTCGTGATCTTGGATTGGCCACCGATCCATGATGGTGTGGGTGTAATCGGTGACGATCACGTTATTAATCTATGCAAGGTTTGCTTGAGATAAGTCTCTTTTCGTTCTTACTTTCAATTTCGTGATTTTAGGGCTTTCTTTGATCCGCGAGTTTGTGATTGATTCGTTCACGTGAATTAGCTTTCTGTGATATGTGTGAATCTATCTAGCATCATCTTGATCATCAATCTCTCACGAACAAGCATTAGGATCAAGTTTTCGTTCTTGCGGTTTTAGACCTTACATTATTCAATTGGCAATTGCTCAGGATCTATCCGAGAATTATCATTATATTTGATTGGAATAGGTCCTCAATAGCATAGAGAAGGTGTGTGCAAAGTTTTATATAGTTTGGAGTTGAAAATCAAAAGTTTGACCTAATTGCAACTTCGTCATCGGTGATTTCTTGTTCGGATCGGTTCGAGTCGGCGGTCGACCGCCCGTCATCACCGGTCGGACCGATTTTGGAGCGGTCCGACCGCCTTGACTAACAATGATCGGACCGCTGACAATCAGTCCAGCCATTTGGGTCAGTCGCTTGCGTGCTTTTGAGATTTTGTAATCTTAGTTGATTTTGTTATTTTGTTTAGGGGATTTAATTGGATTCAATACTAGTCTTCCGCTGTACTGGTATATTGATGTTCATAGCTTCCTAATAGCTATTGGAGTGAAATTGTGTTGAATTCATAATTTGGGAAAAAGTGAGCGTGCTCCTATTCACCCCCCCTCTAGTCGCCTTTTCGGTCCAACAAGTGGTATCAGAGCCCGGTTAGTTCACTCTTGATCTTAACCGGTCACTTAACTTTAGGCGATGGATAAGTTTTCTACTAAACCGCATATTTTCGATGGGCACGACTATGCCTATTGGAAGAATCGTATGCGAGTCTTTCTTGAGAGCGAGGGACAAGCTATTTGGGATGTTGTTAGAGCCAGCTTGTTATTCTGAAATTACAACACACCTTGGCGATTCTTGTGGCAAACAACAACAAAGCTAAAAATTTTTATATGGTGCGCTTGGTAGACAAGAATATGATCGCATTTGCAATCTTACCACTGCGCATGAAATTTGGAACACTCTCGAAACATATCATGAGGGTTCGTCCCAAATGAAAAAGGTGCGCCAAACAGTTTACAAGCGTGAATACAATAAATTGAGATCGTCTGGAGAGAGCATCGATGACATTTCGATCGCTTTAATAAAGTAATTAATCAAATGAAAGCTGTTGATATTGAATATTCTCAATCTGAAAATGCCACCCATCTCTTGGCTGCAATCAACACCAAGGAGTGGGAATGAAGGCTACTGCTATAGAGGAAAATGTTGATCTTTCAAGTCTTACTTTAGAATTACTTTATAGTAAACTCAAGACTCATGAAATTAAAAGAGTTGATCATCCTAAAAAGGACAACATGGCATTGATAGCTGATCCTCTCAAAAGGTCTTCTGATGGTACTCTTGAATCTTTTTCTTATCTTTCATTTACTTGTTTATCTGCGATTCATGAGGAGGAACTTGAAAGTATTCTGAGGCGAGTTAACTCTTCTAGCTAAAAAATTCACACGGGCCTATAATAATGTGAGAAACAAAAGAGAGGTGGTGCAGTGACATGCTATGAATGTGGTGAGCTAAACCATATCCGGGCAAATTGCCCCAAGTTGAAAGGTAAGAGCAATCATAAGGAAGGAAAGTCAGCTTGGAAGAAGCCTCCTTTCAACAAATCAAGGTATGAGGCAAATGAGCTTGTGAAGGCCGCTCAAGGGTCCTTAGCTTTTGAGGATCAATCCTTGAGCGATGTGGATTAGGGAGTGAGGAGGACAAGGAGGAGGAGATCCTCAAGGCAAAAGAAAGGAAGGCCAAAGACTTCACGGCATGTGCTTCATGGTGACAGCGACATTGATGATAATGAGGTATTTTTTTTTCTTATGATGAGCTTTCTGCTAAATATGATTCTATAGTTGAGCAATTGCTTAGTCAAGATGAAGCGCTAGAATTTGTCATGATAAAAAATAAGAAATTAGAGTCAAAGATTAACAAACTGAAAGTAGAGCTTAAAAATGCTAAGACTCTTGAACCTGATGAATGTTTATCTTGTCATGCTATGCATTGAAATTACCAAGTTACAATCTGCTCATAATATTTACGTACAACAACTTGAGAATGCTAGATCTGAACTAAATGAAATTAAAAGTGCTCCTTGTGAAAAATGTTTAGAATCTAGTAAATTGATTGCTTTTGATGTATTTGATTCTAGCCCTTGCACTTCATGTTTTGTAACATCCCAAAATTAGTTTGTGTTTCAAATGTAATAAAAATGAGGAGAAATTAAAGCTTTTTCTCTGATCTTGATTTTTGTGTCAGTTCCATAATTTTTGTAAAGGAATTATGTGAAATCAAAAATCAAATTGCCATTTGGACACCAACACAAATCTCCTTCATGAAAATCTTGTGCCCAACCTTTGGAAATAATTTTCTTGGGTCTAGGGTTGATGTTTAACACCTCTGAATTATCTCATGATTTTTAGAAATTATTTGATAATTTTGAGGCGATCAAACCTTGGTCAAACTCTACATATAGCATTCGGAATTTTTGGAGAAAAATGCGGTGCATAAAAGTCTCTGAAAATTTTATATAAGGTTCATCATCCGATCGGCAACCTCGATTAAAATTTCATAAATCTTTGGAGCTTGTTTGCTATCTCAATTAATTTTCCTAACTCATTTCGGCAAATAACTCAAAATCAATCTTTACTATTCCTCGGGTTGGATCGGACTCGGGCTCGAGCCACTTGACTCGGCCCGATCAACTAAGCGCGCCGCTTGGTCGTTTGGCGATAGCGTTGTGCGTCGTTGGATCGGCATCGAGCGGCCCATAATTGCGTGAGCGATTCGGACCATCCGCGCGCGATCCATTTGAACCGTTGGATTCTAAATCGAGGTCCACAATCGCGTGAGCGTTCGGACCGCCGAGCGCCTCGCGCCGCGTGAACCGTAGGATCCAAATCAGCGGTCGAGTTTAAGTGGCGTTGAATCGTTATAATCAACCGTTCTATTTGGTAGTCGATTAAATCCAGCGGTGACCTCTTTCGTCTTCCTCGTAGCGCGCTCGGCGAAGTCAGCGGTGGCATGCACGGTACCCTTGGCGAGCCGATCGCGTCTCCTTTCGACCAGCGGCTCTTCCACATTTAATGCTCCCGTCCGGCGCCCCGCGATCGTCGTCTCCCTAACATTACACCCCCGTCGCTCTCGGCCGACCTCGGCCTGATGTTTCCCCATTTTAATGCCGTTGCTCCTCTCTTGCTCCTTGGCTATAAGACTCCTCCGTGGCTTCCTTAGCTTCTTTCGAACACCCTTGAGCTTGACATCACTTCTAGTGCTTGAGTGAGCTCAATCGAAAAATTGCTCTCGGCGCCATTGTTGAAGCTTGAGTTCTTGGTGAAAGTGGTGCTCGGTCTTTCTTACTCAAATCCCTCATTGCCTTAGCTTCCTCTCCTCTCTGTGAGCAATAGCCCTCACTCAATTTTTCGTTTGCTTGCAGAAGCGGTTCAATTGCGGATTGCCCCTTTTAGGCGAAAGCCGCTATTCTTCTTCGCAGAGCAGCTCGACTCTCCTCGGTGCCTTCTTTGGGCTCGGTACCCCCTTATTAGTCCCTAGTTGATTGCTTTCGCTCCCTTGGACCTTGGTGAGCTCATTTGTGTTTTCGTTTTGGTCATTTTGAGTCATCTCGGTCATCTCCGGCTTTGGCGTTCTAGATCGCCCTTGGTGAAATTTTGGTTCCTTTGGGTGCGCAAGATTATTAGCAACCCATTTTGGGCATTGCTCACACCGCTTGCGGCGAGTCGCGGCGATGAGCGCTCTTCCCGTCAAATTTTGTCGGACGAAATGCGGATTGAAGTTTGAACTTGAGTCGTTGCGGACCGTCGATCTTTAGATCTCGGCCCACGTTCGCGTGGAAATTTTGAGTTCGCGGCGCTTCTGCGTATGTGGACCGTCGATCCTAAGATCTACGGCTCGAGATCGCGAAGTTTGAATTATCGCACGCCCTAATCAGTGGACCGTTGGATCCAAGATCAACGGTCCCGATTCGAGTGAAACATTCGGACCGCTGAACGCTCGGATCCACGTAAACCGTCGGATCCCCAATCCACGGCTCACGTGTGTGTGAACGTTCGGACCACCGGACGTCCTGATCCACGTGAACCGTTGGATCGAATCAACGGTGGCGTTTAGGGTTTGTGAATCCCGCAGCGTTAGTCTTTGGGGCGCGGACCGTCGGATCCAAGATCGACGTTACTCGTTCGACCACGTCATTTCAAAATTCTGATATTCCCGAAAGGATTTATTTATCAACTGAAAAATATGATAACTTGTAAAATGCATAACTAACTCATTTTAATCCTTTTGGAGATTCAAATTTTGTGGGTTATGTTTTCAACTGAACTTTAATCTAAAAATGTTTCAACACCCAGTATAGCTCAGAAATTTTGCTAATGAATAGTAGCATTTTTATTTATAAAAGCGAGCAAAATTGTTTTGGTCATATCTTTGGCATTAAGAATCCAAATCAATTGGTTCTTGTTGCTAAATTCTTTATAAATCATGATCTTGCTCTTGTAAAATTTTCGGATTTTTGGAGAGAGTTTCTTGTTGGGTCTTTGCATTTTTATTCGTTCTTATCGGTTGCTTTTTGCTTTCGTTAGGATCAGAAGAGCACGTTGATAATATTATCGATCCTCGGCAACACCTTGACCCACACAAGCGAGCAAGATATTTGATCATAAATGTCCCATTACTTTCAAAGTCTAATATCTTGTTTACAAACTATATGTATGCATTGCTTTTGTGTCCAATTATTTTTGCCCTGTTTAGAGGTAGCTATTCCTAATGCATTGTTGCCATTAAAATGTTATCCCCATACAACCATAAGTTATTAATATCATTTGGTGAATTAGAGCCGGTGATTTAATTATGCTCTTTCTTGCCTTTGCGATGTCATGCTTAGAAATGCTTAGCTCACAGGTAGAATTGGCGGTTATCGACTTAGTCGATGACCTTGATCACACAAATCATTTTGTTTATTTTTGGTTTAGTACCTTATGCTTTTGTTTTGTAAAAACCGAAAATGAAACAAAATGATTTGACTTGGGCACAATGGCATGTTGGTGTGATTGTTGGGTGTGACAAGGAAAGGTGCCCAGGTCCCTAAGGACCGAATTGTTACTTGTGTCACTAAGCCAAGCGCTTATGCGTGCTAACCACGCGAGAGGATATGGGACCTCTCTTGACTTAGTACTTTGGTATGGGTTATCTCAGTCGCGGGGAGGGGTTGTGTGTGTTGTGTGAAACATGATATGTGTTCTCGGTGTTCTTGTGTTGGGTGTGCGGTGGTGGAGTTTAGGGTGGGCTCTCCACCTCGAGAGCATTGTAGTTGTCAAGGCTTTACTGCGGCGGGTAGTTGACCGAGGCTTTACAATGACTCAGACACAGCGTATGGGTTTCTATCCATACAGGCGGCTCGTGAATAATTCGCAATATTGGAAATGTCTCGTAGGACTTAGCCGTCTTGGCATACCTAAGGAAGTGTGCTTAATAGCTTGGCAAAAGCGATGCAGCGTGTGGGTACATTGGTACACCTGCGAGGATAAAACTATTCGAATAGCCTCGTCCTAGGTTATGGACATGCTTGGTAGGTCGTGCAAGAACTAGACTACAACCTTTTAAATTAAAATTTGACATGGTTGGCATGAATGGGAATTCATGCTATTGTTGTGGTGACTAATGGTGTAGTCACTTCGGGATTATTGTTGTCTTTTGTTTCTTGTTATTAAGCTTGTTCTTTCGGTCAATTGAACATTAAAACAGATTTGTTAAATTGCTTTCAATCTATTACATTATTGCAAATAAAACTTGCTTTATGCTTAAAAATTTGAGTCCTAGCTTTGATCCACTTAAATAAGCTTGCATATAGTTATTGTTCAGTCTGTTATCATTCTTATATATCTTGCGAGTACATTCAAAGTACTCACTTGATTTTCTTTGAAATTTCTTTGTTGTTCTGAGAGGAAGAAGGTGAGCCCCAAGGGCCTCACTTTTGTGAGATGTCTTTGTGGATTCGACGACTAGCTTGGCGGTCGGTCGGTTGCCTTGTGGGTTAAAGGCACTTGATTGGCTCTTTTGTTTTATGGCCATCTTATGACACTTTTGCTTCATTGTTAAATTTCTTTATGTATTTGTCATTTGGCGGTCGGCCTCTCTTTTGTAATGACTATCCTTTATTTATGTTATCTTACGGATTGTTGTTTATGTTTGGTTCTATGTGAATGAATGGAATTGATGCATGAACTTTGTAAAGAAGTGTGTATCTGCATTTAAGGAAGTATACATGTCTCGAGTCTCGGATTATCTGCTTTGTGATGCTAGGACCGAATGGATGGTTAAGCATTACAAGCCGGATAAGCAAAGGGTCTCACATGTTTAGAAAAGAGCGTGAAATCAAAGATATCTTAGAAGTTGCTAGAGTCAAATATGCTAAGCTTAAGGACAATATTGAAAATACTACTTGTGCTTCTTGTTAAGCTCTTAAGCTTGAAATTGCTTTATATAAGGAGAAATCTATGGATAAAACTTGTGATGCTTGTATTAACTTGAGAAAGAAAATGCTTACCTTCATGATACATTAGAAATTTTCTAAGGTAAGAAACAATTAAACATGATTCTTGACAAGTCTAAAACTCCTTATAAGAAGCAAGGTTTAGAATTCAATTCTTTTCAAGACAATTCAAACCCAAAAGTCATTCAAGTCTTGGAAAAAGGTTTAATTGAATTCAAAACCCAACCTGCACAAACATCTTTTAAATCTGCAGGTTTTGCCCAACCTTGTATTAATTCAAATGGTGCTTCTTCTAGTGGTACCAAGTACCATTGCACTTATTGCAAGAAAGGTGGGCATTTGATTGAATTCTGTTGGCGTAGGTTGAAAAATGATAGGAAAAATCTTGATAGAAATTCATTCAGGCAACCTAGAGCTTTTATGAGACATGGTAACACTGAAAAGAATAAACCTGGATTAGGATTTTACTACATGCAAATCATTATGTTTCTAAATTTCCTAATTCTAATGTCTATCAGGCTGGCGGTCTGACCTCTGGTGGTCACCGGTCTGACCGATTTGGTCGCCGGTCTTCTGCTTGACAACTAGCCGGTCGAGACCGCCTGACGGTTTAATTCTCATGTTAATTTAAACATTGCTCATAGCGAATTTTAAATGAAATCAAGGATAGTACTTACGGTTTGTATACTCCTTTGGGCGTGTGTCTCGATCTTTGGATTCCTAAATCTTGTTTATCTAACTTGATGTTGAGACACATCGTTCTTCTGTTCCTTGATTTTCGGGATTACCACGGAAAGGGAAGAACCGTGGTTCGTTGACTCGGATGTTCACGCCACATGACCGGAAACTCAAAATGGTTCACCTCTTTCACGCGGCAGGTGATGACTTCATCACCTTTGGAGATGATACACAAGAGGCGAATTGAAGGAACATGATCAATTAGGGTAAACAATAAATTCATTCTAAAGGATGTCGCTCTTGTGGACAAGCTTAGGTATAATCTCCTTTACGTATCTCGACTTCTTGATGATGGCTATGAGGCTATTTTTAAGAAAAATGCTTGTCGTGTGCTTGATTCTCTTGGTGAGGTTGTGTTTGGAATATCTAGAGTTGGTAGAATTTTTGGGTGATTTTGAGAATCTCTTCTTTGGATCTCTTAAATGTTTGCTTACTTCTTCTTGATTTACGGCTTTGGCACCGAGCGTTTGGGGCACATTGGTTTTGATCATCGACACGAGTTAGCAACCTTGATCTCATGAGAGGTTTGCCCAAACTCAAAGTATCAAGGATCTTTGTATGTGCGCCACTGTAGGCATGGCAAACAAGTTGCCGCCTCACACCCTTACGTGACTATGGTTATGGTAGACGGACGGGGCGGTTGCTTCATATGGATCTTGTTGGTCTGCTAGAGTCGGTCGATCGGTGAAAAATGGTATATTCTTGTCATAGTCAATGATCTTTCTAGATATACTTGGGTGTTCTTTCTTTCTTCAAAAGATGAAGCTTTTGGTTATTTTCATGACCTTGTTCTTAGCAGCTTAGAGCTTCTGGTGCTTTGAGGCGATTCGCGATGATAATGGCACGGAGTTCAAAAATGCTTCTTTTGCTTCTTTTTGTCTTTGGCGGTATTGAGCATCAGTTCTCCTCTCCACACATTCCTCAACAAAATGGCGTGGTGGAAAGGAAGAATAGGACCTTGGTCGAAATGGCCAGGACAATGCTAGATGAGTATAGCACACCGATGAGATTTTGGGCCGAAGCTATTGCTACAACTTGTCATATTGCAAATTGTGAGACCCCGGTTTATCCGGCTTGTAATGCTTAACCATCCACTTGGTCCTAGCATCACAAATCAGATAATCCGAGACTCGAGACATGTATACTTCCCAGAGTGCAGTATACACACCTCTTTACAAAGTTCATGCATCAATTCCATTCATCCACATAGAACCGAAACATAAACAACAATCCGGAAGATAACATAAATAAAGGATAGTCATTACAAAAGAGGGGCCGACCGGCCAAATGACAATTACATAAAGAAATTTAACAGCGGAAGCAAAAGTGCCATAAGATGGCTATAAAACAAAAGAGCCAATCAGTGTGCCTTTAACCCACAAGGCAACCGACCGGACCGCCAAGCTAGTCGTCGAATCCACAGCACAACTCACAAAAGTGAGGCCCTTGGGGCTCACCTTCTTCCTCTGCAAACAAAAGCAGCCCAGCAAAAACTGGGTGAGTACTTTGAATGTACTCGCAAGATATATAAGAATGATAACAGATCTATACAATAACTACATGCAAGTTTATTTAAGTGGAGCAGGTTAGGACTCAAATTTTTAAGCATAAAGCAAGTTTTATTTGCAATAATGTAATAGATTGAAAGCAATTTTGCAATCTGATTTTATTTGATAAAGCATTAGTACTCAAGTATCAACAACGATAAAGCAGATCTGGAAGTGACTAACCCAATAGCCACCACAATAGCATGAATTACCCATTCATGCCAACCATATCAAGTTTTAATTTTAAAACAAAAGCGGTTGTTGAAGTCTAGATCTTGCGGAAATCCCCAAGCGTGTCCATAACCTAGGGCGAGGCTATTGAATAGTTTTATCCTGCGCGGGTGTACCAACTTACCCACATGTCGGACCGCCTTTTTGCCACATGATTAAGCACACTTCCTTTGGTATCAGAGCACACTAAGTCCTCGAGACATTTCCAATATTGTGTATTAACTCTGAGCCGCCGTATGGATAGAAACCCATACGTTGTGTCGAGTCATTGTAAAGCCTCGGTCAACTACCCGTCGCGAGTAAAGCCTTGGACAACTACAATGCTCCTCGAGGTGGAGAGCCTACGGAATCTCCACCACGCACACAACACAAGAACACAGAGAACACATATCATGTTTCACACAACACACAAACCCTCCTGCGACTCGGAGATAACACACGCCAAAGTACTACGTCAAGAGGGTCCCATATAACCCTCATGTGGTTAGTGCGCAAAAGTACTTGGATCAATGGCGCAAGCAACATTTTCGGTCCTTAGGGACACAGGCACCTTCCTTTTCACACCCAACAATCACACCAACATGCCATTGTGCCCAAGTCAAATCATTTTGTTTCATTTTCGGTTTTACAAGACAAAAGCATAAGGTGCTAAACCAAAATAAACAAAATGATTTGTGTGATCAGGTCATCGACTAAGTCGATAACAGCCCAATTCTACTGGTAGCTAAGCATTTCTAAGCATGACATCGCAAAGGCAGTAAAGAGCATAATTAAATCACGGGCTCTAATTCACGGTGATGATAATAACTTATGGTTGTGGCGAGGATAACATTCTCATGGCAACAATGCATTAGGAATAGCTACCTCTAAACAGGGCAAAAATAATTGGACACAAAAGCAATGCATACATATAATTTGTAAACAATATATTAGACTTTGAAAGTAATGGGACATTTATGATCAAACATCTTGCCTGCTTGCTGTGGGTCAAGGTGTTCTGAGGATTAACAATATTATGAATGTGCTCTTGGATCCTAACGAGAAAGCAAAAGCAGCGATAAGAAACGAATAAAATACAAAGACCCAACAGTAAACATTCTCCAAAAATTCCAAAAATTTTACAGTAGCAAGATAATGATTTATAAAGAATTTAGCAACAAGAACCAATTGATTTGGATTCTTAATGCCAAAGATATGACCAAAACAATTTTGGTCAGCTTTTATAAATCAAAAATGCTACTATTCATTAGCAAAATTTTCTGGAGCTATACTGAGGTTGGAAACATTTTTAACTTAAAGATGAGTTAAAACATAACCAACAAAATTTGAATCACCGAAAAGGATTTGAAATGAATTAGTTATGCATTTTCCAAGTTATCACATTTTGGTTGATAAATAAATCCTTTCGGAATTTGAAATGAGAATCGGCGTGGCGAACACAGGGCGTTGATCTTGGATCCAACGGCCCAAGCTCGGCGTGTGGCAGCGTGCGCTTGTGTGTGTCGCGAACCACAGTCGTTAACCGTTGGATCGAGATCCAGCGGTCCATGGAGATCAGCGGCGACGTTGTTTGAGCGATCCCACGCCGCGCGAGCGCTCATCGGAGATCCAACGACCGCGTTAACTCTAATCGGGACCGTTGATCTTGGATCCGATGGATCCGCAGACCAAGGCGCGCGGCAATTCAAATCTCCGCGCGACGTGGGCGTAGATCTAAGGATCGGCGGTCGCATCGATTCGATTCAAAGCGTCGTCTGTTTTCGTCCGGCAAAAATGCCGGAGGAGAGCGGCGCCGCCGGCGGCTCGGCATGGCGGTGCGGCAAACGCCTAAAGCGAGTCCCTAATACTCTTGCGCCCAATGGTACGGGCGTTAGGTGAGTGTGGCCGAGCAGCAAACAGCGGAGAGAACCGAGGTGACCGCAAAGTGGCGAGCAGCGACAATTGGCTCATTTGCGGTCCACGGGGCTGGTGCCAAGCCACTAGGGGCTAAAGAGGGTTACACAGGCGCAAAGGATGCGAGAAGAGTCGAGGCGGCTCGGCGAAGAAGAATGGCGATTCGGCCGAAAAGGGAAATCGAAATTGGTTGCTCCTTCTGTCAAAAGCCAAATTGAGAGAGGTTAAACTTCGATGAGTAGAGGGAAGCGAGAGGAGCAAAGACTTGTGGAAGAAAACCCCATTGCAGACTTCACGTAGCTCCAAAACCGTCGATGGCGGTAGAGGCTTCAGAGAATCTGTGGCTCCAGTGAGGCTTGAGAGTGCTAGCTAGAGCTGCGGTGTGGCTAAAGGAAGCTAAGGAGAAACCAAGGAGCTTAAATAGCCGGGGATGGCGAGAGAACAGCGGCGATAACCGCTCGGGTCAAACCGGCCGTTTGAGCGAGAAGCGGCAGGAGGCGGTTGGAGAGGGGCGCTGAGGAGGAGCACGGCGAGCATTAAATGAGCCGAGAGAGCCGTTGAAAAGCGGCCGGGAAGGGGCGGCGCGCGCGTCTTTCTCTCTGCGCCGCCTTGGCCATTCTTGCCTTGGCCGGACGGAGGAAGGAGGCAGCCTTGCCGTCGGATTGAAATCGAGCAGGTGAGTTAGAACGCGAGATCCGTCGCTCGGTTGATCGAGGACCGTTCGATCTTGATCCAACGGCTCGCGACGCCAGCGCCCGATCGACCAGCGCGGTGCGTTTAGTTGGTTCGACCGAGTCCATTGGATCGAACCAGTGCGGTTCGAACAGAGAGCAGTACAAACCAGTTTAAATTTGAATTTTAAACATCTGAGTTTTGAGAATTATTTGAGGTATCAAACAAACTCCAAAATTTATGAAATTTTAACTGGAGCTTCTGACTGCAGGAGGAGATTTCCATAAAATTTTCAGGGATTTTCATGCACTGAATTATTCTCAGAAATCCAGAAGAGAGGAAAATGGGGTTTGACAGTTTGACTTGCCTCCAAAATTATCAAATAATTTCTAAAAATCATGAGATAATTCAGAGGTGTTAAACATCAACCCTAGACCCAAGAAAATTATCTCAAAGGTTGGGCACAGATTTTCATGAAGGATATTTGTGTGGGTGTCCAAATGATAATTTAATTTTGATTTCACATAATTTCCTTTACAAAAATCATGGGCGATTACAAAATCAAGATCAGAGAAAAGTTTTAATTTCTCCTCATTTTTATTACATTTGAAACACAAACCAATTTTGGGATGTTACAAAACCTCCCCCTTACAAAATCTCGTCCCGAGATTTGGCTCGCTCAGCAAAGAAAGATGGATAGTGCACTTGCGGAGGCGATCTTCCCTTTCCCAAGTAGCCTCATCCTCGGAATGATTCGACCACTTTGAACTTTAAGGAACTTGATGGCACGATTCCTTGTCCTTCGTTCGGCCTCTTCAAGGATGCGACAGGGTGCTCCTTGTAGGTCAAATCTTCACGAACATCAAGAGTTTCCACGGAGCTTCCTCGGTTGGAACACGGAGCACTTCTTTAATTGGGACACATGGAAAACATCATGTACCCTTCAAGTGCAGGTGGCAATTCCAACTTATAGGCAGCGGCTCCTTTCTTCTCGATAACACGGTAAGGGCCGACATATCGAGCTAACTGCCCTTGGCCGAATCGATGACCCTTCAAAGGAGAGACTTTGAGATACACAAAGTCATCGGGCTCAAAGCTCAACTCACGGCGGCGGCGATCCGCATAGCTCTTTTGCTGGATTGAGCATGCGCAAGCGATCCACGAATAATTTGGACTTGACTCTCGGCCTCATTGATCGAGTCGGGCCAAAGAAAGGTCTTCGCCGCCTCAGACCAATTCAACGGGGTTGCACTTTCTCCGTATAAGGCCTCGAAAGGTGCCATCCGAGACTAGCTGAAAATTGTTGTTGTAGGAAAACTTCGGCAAATGGCAAGCACTTCTCCCGATTCTTTCCATAGGAGAGGACACAAGCACGAACATGTCCTCCAACACTTGGTTGACACTTCGATCGGCCATCGGTTTGAGGATGATATCTTTGGCTGAAAGAAAGGCGAGTGCCCATAGCTTCTTGTAGACCATGCCAAAACGGGAGGTAAATAGTGAACCACGGTCGAAATGATCGTCTTTGGTACACCATGCAAGCTCACAATCACGGAGCGTAGAGCTCGGCTAGGCGATCGACGAAGCTTGGTCTTATTTGGAAGAAAATGTGCCACTTTGGTTGTCGATCAATAATTACCGGATAGCATCATTCCCCTTTTGTGGCGTGGGCGGACCGGTGATAAAATCCATCGATCGAATCCACTTCCATTCGGAATAGGCAAAGGTGAAGCGATCTGCTTTGGGCGATGCTCGGCCTTGACACGACGACACACGTCGCGCTCGACGCGAACCGCAATCTCCTCTTCATTCGGGTCCACCAAAATTTCGGCGGAGATCTTGATACATCTTTGTGGCTCGGGATGGATAGACAAAGGCGAATCATGGGCCTCGCGGAGAATCAAATCCGCGGTTCCATGTCCTTTGGAACCACAGCGTTGCCGAACCTTACAACACCATGCTCATCCTCGGAGAAGCACTTGGTTGTTCCGTTCTTGACATTTTCCTTGATGCGGCTTATTCCGGCATCCGATTCTTTGGCGACCTTAATCCGATCTACCAAGGTTGGTTGCACAACCAAAGCGTGAGGAACCACGCTCAACCAAACCTAAGTTGAGGCAATGAAATTCCTCGAAGGGTGGGTTGGCATCCTGGAGCAACAAGGCATTGCAATGTGCTGCGTTGGCGCATCGGCAGCGACGTTAGCCTTGCCGGATGGTAGTGAATACCCATGTCATAATCTTTGACCAACTCCAACCATCTCTTTTGCACGAGGTTCGGATCGGTTGGGTGAACAAATACTTTAGGCTTTTGTGATCGAATACACTTCTAGCGATTACCGATTAGGTAATGTCGCCAAATCTGAAGTGCATGAATCACACGTGACCAATTCAAGTCATGGGTAGGGTAGTTGAGTTCATGAGGTCTCAATTGCCTTGATGCATAGGCCACTACCTTGCCTTCTTGCATAAGGACACAACAGAGTCCTCGGCGAAGCATCGCAAAAGATATCGAAACCGATGAATATCGGGAAGAACAAGGGCGGGAGGCGGTGGTCAAGCGCTTCTTGAGTACTTGGAAGCTTTCCTCACAAGCATCGGACCACAAGAACTTCTTGTCCTTCTTGAGCAACTCCGTCATTGGCCGCGATCTTGGAGAAATTCTCGATAAAGCGGCGATAATATCCGCTAACCGAGAAAACTCCGCGCCGGTTCTGAAGTAGGTGAACCATGAAAGAACATCGTTGACCTTGCTAGGGTCAGCGGCTCGCCTCTATTTGAAAGAACATGACCCAAGAAGGCCACTTCCTTCAACGAATGCGCACTTCTGAACTTGGTATACGGTGGTGCTCACGAAGCTGCCTAACACGAGCCTCGGATGCTCATCATGTTCCTCATCGTTCTTAGAATAGATAAGAATATCATCGATGAAGACCACAACAAACTTATCCAAATACTCCATGAATACGAATTCATGAGGCTCATGAACAAAGCGGGAGCATTGGTTAAGCCAAAAGATATGACGGTATACTCATACAAGCCGTAGCGAGTAGAAAGCCGTCTTTGGAATATCCTCGGTCGTATCCGAACTTGATGATATCCCATTCTCAAATCAATCTTGGAGAATACTCGGGCTCGGTTAATTGATCAAAGAGATCATCAATGCGGGGCAATGGATACTTGTTCTTTACCGTTACCTCATTAAGCGGGACGGTAATCAGCGCACATGCGCAAAGTATTGTCTTTCTTCTTTACGAAGATTGCAGGACAACCCCACGGAGATGAGCTAGGGCGGATGAATCCTTTTTCTTGCAGCTCATTCAATTGCTTCTTCAACTCCACCAACTCGTTTGGTGGCATCCGATAATGCCTCTTTGAAATCGGGGCAGTACCGGGAACCAACTCGATGACAAACTCGAGATCTCGAACTGGTGGCATCCCGGGAAGATCTTCAGGAAAGACATCAATGAAGTCACGAACTGTGGAGACTTCACTAATACCTAAAGCGGACTTCGCTTCAAGCGCGAAAAGATGCGGACCTAGCAGCCTCGGCGAAAAGCGAACCTGCTCGCCGGAAAGGCTAGATAGAGAGACACACTTCTTGGCGCAATCGATTTGTCCCTTATGCTGAGACAACCAATCCATACCAAGAATTACATCTAGACTTGCTTTGAATGGAGGAGGATAAGATTCGCGAAGAATCTTACTCCACAATCTCAATTGGGACATCCTACACTCAGTTGACCCTCAACTCCGAACCGGAGGCGAATGAGCAATGGGACCAACAATGGAGTAAAGAGGAGCTCACTAATAGCAGCAAAGACTGAAACAAAAGAATGAGGCGCTCTGAATCAAACAAAGCGATGGCGAATGAGAGTTAACGGAAAGTGTACCCGGCCACGGCGTCGGGTGCCTCTGTGCCTCCTCCGTGAGATGAGGTTGACTCGACCACTACCCACGCCTTGGGTAGTAGGGACTATCTTGAGTCTGAGAAGAACCACCTCTGGCCGCGTCCTCCATTAGGGCGAGGGCTGCTCTGTCTTCTTGGGGCATTGGTTGCATAATGCCCCTTGTTGTTGCGAAGAAGCGGTGACGTCCGTGGTGTGCGGAGGCCTCTGGTGACTCGCAGTGCGTGATTGGGGCACGGCTGCGAAGGCGAAGAAGCAGTCTTGGCGGCCTCGAAGTCTTGAAGGCGGAGGCGGGACCGAGGCGCCCAACACGAGCGGAAAGAGGCGGCTGCGTGACTTGTGGGCCTCCACTTGCGCTTGCGGGAATCCACAAGTGCTCTCCCAGCGTGCTTTCGACAACGATGGCCTTGTCCACCAAGGCACGGAAATCGGAAAGTCAGCGATGGATAGCTTGTCCTGCGGCTCCTCGGACAAACCATCCTTGAACTTCTCTTGCTTGGCCTCATCGGTGGCCACCTCCTCCGAGCATAACGAGCCAAATGGTTGAACTCGTAAAGATACTCCGTGGTGAGCAGCGCCCTTGCACGGCGACAAGAATTCCTTCTTCTTGACTTCATCAAGCGGAAGGAATATGAGAGCGGAAGCGATCTGGAACTCCTCCCAAGTGGCGGTGTGACCGTCGGTGCATGGCGAAAGCTCTCCCACCAAGACAAAGCTGCACCCTCCGGTGGTGTGATGCAAGCAGCGCCTTCGTGCTCTCGGCGCTGCGCTATCGAAGCTTCCGCTCCACCGACGAAGCGATCGTCTGCGTCAAGCGAGTCCTCGGACTGGAGAGCGTGAGGGGTGAGTGCGAAGAAACTCCATAAGTCCCCACGCGGTGGTGTCCACCCCTTGCCGGATCACGAAGCACGGAAAAGGCGGAAGTGTTGCGGCGTGATGGCGTCGAGAAGAACCCTCTGTCCTCCGCGCGGTTGCGCTCGATCGAAGAAGGACCTCGGCCATGGTCGGAGGAGGAGGAAGATCCTCGTCTGACCGGTGGCCCAGCCTTAGCGCTCACGAGTGCGTCGGCCATCTGCTACAAGAAACTTGGGTTAAAACTAGACTCAAAGATTAAAAGCGAAAGAAAGCGTAGCGACTAGGGAATGGAATATCACCTAACGAAAGCCAAAACCAGTATGTGTATAAACTTGGCGAGTTTACAAAAGACTCCAAAAGCGGCAAGGAATCATAAAACCAAAGCTCAACTCCCAATGCAACTAACCCGTATTGAATGAGCGAGTAATTGTTTGAGAAGATAAAAATCAGAAGGTCAAGGTAAGATCTAATACCACTTAAGATCAAGGCTAAATCATGAAAATAGTGTTAGATACATAGCCAACTAGTATCACATCTTACCCTTTTAACCCCACAAGTTTTAGTTGATTATCCTCTCATTTTCTAACCCATTAGAAACCATCGAGCTTCTTTGTCGGAAATTGAGGTTCTTTGTAGCGATTTTGCATCAAGCTTCGGCCGAAGCCTTCCATTCTAGAAACTTCAAAATCGGCACACTTCAATTTGCCAAGCTCGGTGGTCCTATCGAAACCATTGAACTGCATGCGGAAATTGAAGCGTGTTGTCGATTCGCATCAAGCCTCTAGCGAAATCTTGATCCGAAACTTCAAAACCCTAAGCACTTCAATTTGCCAAACTCAGTGGTTCCCAAAACCCATTTACTCGATAACACTATCTTTGAAAGGAGATGAGAGGAAAACAACTTTCAAAACTCAAATTAGAGTAAGATGAGAGGAGAAAGCTAAGATAGGTAAGGAATAAAACACGAGAATTCCTTAAGCTTTCAAAAATCATTTGATACTTTGAAAATAAAGTTTTCCAAAATATCCTAAAGGCGACCAACTTGGGTTACTACGGTCGAGTATGGCTCGATACCAAACCTTGTGAGACCCGGTTTATCAAACTTGTAATCTTAACCATCCACTTGGTCCTAGCATCACAAATCGGATAATCAGAGACTCGAGACATGTATACTTCAGTGCAGATATACACACCTCTTTACAAAGTTCATGCATCAATTCCATTCATCCACATAGAACCAAAACATAAACAACAATCAGGAAGATAACATAAATAAAGGATAGTCATTACAAAGAGGGCCGGCCGGCCAAATGACAATTACATAAAGAAATTTAACAGTGAAGCAAAAGTGCCATAAGATGGCTATAAAACAAAAGAGCCAATCGGTGTGCCTTTAACCCACAAGGCAAGCAAGCCAGGACCGCCAAGCTAGTCGTCGAATCCACGGCACAACTCACAAAGTGAGGCCCTTGGGGCTCACCTTCTTCCTCTGCAAACAAAAGCGACCCGACAAAAGCGGGTGAGTACTTTGAATGTACTACTTAAGATATATAAGAATGATAACAGATCTATACAATAACTACATGCAAGTTTATTTAAGTGGGCGAGTTAGGACTCAAATTTTTAAGCATAAAGCAAGTTTTATTTGCAATAATGTAATAGATTGAAAGCAATTTTGCAATCTGATTTTATTTGATAAAGCAGTAGTACTCAAGTATCAACAACGATAAAAGCAGTCACAGAAGTGACTAACCCAATAGCCACCACAATAGCATGAATTACCCATTCATGCCAACCATATCAAGTTTTAATTTTAAAACAAAAGCGGTTGTTGAAGTCTAGATCTTGGAAATCCCCAAGCGTGTCCATAACCTAGGGCGAGGCTATTCGAATAGTTTTATCCTGCGGGGTGTACCAACTTACCCACATGTCGGACCGCCTTTTGCCACATGATTAAGCACACTTCCTTTGGTATGCCAGCACAGCTAAGTCCTCTGAGACATTTCCAATATTGTGTATTAACTACGAGCCGCCGTATGGATAGAAACCCATACGTTGTGTCGGAGTCATTGTAAAGCCTCGGTCAACTACCGTCATGAGTAAAGCCTTGGACAACTACAATGCTCCTCGAGGTGGAGAGCCTACCGGAATCTCCACCACTTGCACACCCAACACAAGAACACAGAGAACACATATCATGTTTCACACAACACACACAACCCCTCCTGCGACTCGGAGATAACACACGCCAAAGTACTCGTCAAGAGGGTCCCATATAACCCTCATGTGGTTAGTGCGCATAAAAGTACTTGGATCAATGGCGCAAGCAACATTTTCGGTCCTTAGGGACACAGGCACCTTTCCTTTTCACACCCAACAATCACACCAACATGCCATTGTGCCCAAGTCAAATCATTTTGTTTCATTTTCGGTTTTACAAGACAAAAGCATAAGGTGCTAAACCAAAATAAACAAAATGATTTGTGTGATCAAGGTCATCGACTAAGTCGATAACCGCCCAATTCTACGGTAGCTAAGCATTTCTAAGCATGACATCGCAAAGGCAGTAAAGAGCATAATTAAATCACGGGCTCTAATTCACAGTGATGATAATAACTTATGGTTGTGGCAGGGGATAACATTCTCATGGCAACAATGCATTAGGAATAGCTACCTCTAAACAGGGCAAAAATAATTGGACACAAAAGCAATGCATACATATAATTTGTAAACAATATATTAGACTTTGAAAGTAATGGGACATTTATGATCAAACATCTTGCACCTTGCTTTGTGGGTCAAGGTGTTCTGAGGATCAACAATATTATGAATGTGCTCTTGGATCCTAACGAGAAAGCAAAAGCAACCGATGAGAACGAATAAAATACAAAGACCCAACAGTAAACATTCTCCAAAAATTCCAAAAATTTTACAGTAGCAAGATAATGATTTATAAAGAATTTAGCAACAAGAACCAATTGATTTGGATTCTTAATGCCAAAGATATGACCAAAACAATTTTGGTCAGCTTTTATAAATCAAAAATGCTACTATTCATTAGCAAAATTTTCTGGAGCTATACTGAGGTTGGAAACATTTTTAACTTAAAGATGAGTTAAAAACATAACCAACAAAATTTGAATCACCCGAAAAGGATTTGAAATGAATTAGTTATGCATTTTCCAAGTTATCACATTTTAGGTTGATAAATAAATCCTTTCGGAATTTGAAATGAGAATCGGCGTGGCCGAACATGGGACGTTGATCTTGGATCCAACGGCCCAAGCTCCGTGCGGATGCAGCGCTTGTGCAACGGCCGCGAACCTCAGATGATTAACCGTTGGATCGAGATCCAACGGTCCATGAGATCAGTGGCGTGGCTGTTTGAACGATCCCACGCACGCGAGCCGCTCATCGGAGATCCAACGACCGTTGATCTTGGATCCGATGGATCACAGACCAAGACGCGCGGCGAATTCAAATCTCAGCGCGAGCGTGGGCGTAGATCTAGAGATCGGCGGTCGCATCGATTCGATTCAAAGCGTCGTCTGTTTTCGTCCGGCAAAAATGTCGGAGGAGAGCGGCGCAGCCGGCGGCTCGGCGTGGCGGTGCGAGCAAACGCCTAAAGCGAGTCCCTAATACTCTTGCGCACCCAATGGTACCGGTGGTGAAGGACCGAAATGGCAGCGAGAGGGGGTGAATGGTGCTTTAAAATTAATAACTCCCCTTTCTTTGTAATTAAATAAGACCTACAAAGTCCTCGGATATCTTAAGAAGAGTGAAGCAAAATCGAGAGAACAAACGAAGTTCCGATTGTCTGGAAGAAGAGCGATCGCTCGGGTTTTCCCAAAAATCCAAAATCACGAAATCTTGAGTGCTCTTCTCGGTCAAGGTTCACGAGGACATCATCCTAAACACCATCTTGACCTTATGGAGAAGAATCGCAAACAAAGATCAATAATCAAGCTAAATATGGATTTCTTGAAGAAGGGAAAGAAAGACCAAAACCCAAAATAGACACGATTCTCGATTCTTAGTTCATGAGACTTTGGGAATCCATTAGCAATAACAAAGCGACTCTAGATATCAAATTTCATGCTATTTCATCACGACCGAATCAAAAGATACATCAAAACCTTAAATATTCAACATGAGCGAGAAGAGAATAGAAAGGCATAGGCAAGTAATCAAAACCTCGAGAGATTCATTAAGAGAAATCAAAAGATTACAAGAAACCACGGAGGAATGATTACAAGATTTTGATTCATTCTCTCTCAACAAACTCTCAAAGCAAAACAAACCTTTTGCTAAGGCTAACCTAATTTTCTTTCTCCCAAAAATCTAACCCTAACTCCGGGGTTCTCCCTATTATAGCCTTGGCTAATGGGCCTCAACCCATTAAGCCGCTACACCCGAGCGGAACCGCCTCCACTTTTGCGCTGCGAAATGACCCTTCGCCCCTTGCGCACCTTCGGAAGCCTCCGTACACCTTGTTGTGCACGACTACTTAACCGCTTCAAGATTCGCGCCGTCTTGACACATCCGGCCGTTCGACCTCAACGCCTCCTGCGCCTAGTCAGGTCCACGTGTCTCGCCACGACTCCATCTTGATGCCCTGCGATCAACACGAGACAAAAACACATCACATAGCATTGCACAATAACATAGCATCAACATTTGTATAAGACTCAAACTCAACAAGATCAAAATCCACAAAATAATCTTCTACGCGCGATTACGGACACAATCGGAAGTTCGCGCTTACCACGGCGGAAGTTCCGATTTCGGTTTATCCGCACTGTCGGGAATATCGGAAGTTCGCGCTTAACACGGCGGAACTTCCGATCTTCGAACATCGATTTCCCGAATTTCAATTCGATTTCCATCTACGAGGAACACTCAATGTCGGTATTATCGGACACTCCGCTACCCCATGTGCGGAAGTTCCGATTTCCTTCACGAAACCAAAACCGGATAAATCGGAAGATCCTATTTCTAACGCGGTAGTTAGATTTATCGGAACTTCCGCCTACACGGTAGTTCGATTACCACGACTCGGCCAGAATCGGTCAAACCTAAAACCCAACTCTCAATGTAATCAACACACTTGTCAAATACTCATCACTCAGTGGAGGACCTCTCACATGGTCTCTCGGCGTTAGGTGAGGTGGCTGAGAGCGCAACAAGCGGAGAGAAGGCGAGGTGACCGCAAAGTGGCAGCAACTTGACAATTGGCTCATTGCGGTCCACGGGGGCTGGTGCCGGCCACTAGGGGCTAAAGAGGGTTACACAGGCGCAAAGGATGCAGGAAGAGTCGAAATGGCTCAGGCGAAGAAGAATGGCGATTTCGGCGAAAAGGGGAATCCGAAGTGGTGCTCCTTTCTGTCAAAAGCCAAATTGTGAGAGGTTAAGCCGATGAGTAGAGGAGAGCGAGAGGAGCAAAGACTTGTGGAAGAAAACCCCATTGCACCGACTTCACCGTAGCTCCAAAGCCGTCGATGGCGGCGAGAGCTTCAGAGAATCTGTGGCTCAGTAGGCTTGAGAGTGCTAGCTAGAGGCTGCGGTGTGGCTAAAGGAAGCTAAGGGAGAAACCAAGGAGCTTAAATAGCCGGGGATGGCGAGAGAGCAGCGGCGATAACCCGCTCGGGTCAAACCGGCCGTTTGGCGCGAGAGGCGGCAGGAGCGGTTGGAGAGGGGCGCTGAGGAGGAGCACGGCGAGCATTAAATGAGCACGAGAGAGCCGTTAAGCGGCAGGGAAGGGGCGGCGCGCCGCGTCTTTTCTCTCTGCGCCGCGCCTTGGCCATTCTTGTATGGCGGACGGAGGAAGGAGAGCCGGCGGCCGTCAGTTGAAATCGAGCGGTGAGTTAGAACGCGAGGATCCGTCGCTCGGTTGATCGGGACCGTTCGATCTTGATCCAACGGCTCGCGGCGCCAGCGCCGATCGACCGCCGCCGGTCGCGTTTAGTTAGTTCGACCAGAGTCCATTGGATCGAACCAAGTGCAGGTTCGAACGAGGAACAGTACAAACCGGTTTAGAATTTGAATTTTAAACATCTGAGTTTTGAGAATTATTTGAGGTATCAAACAAACTCCAAAATTTATGAAATTTTAACTGGAGCTTGCTGACTGCAGGAGGAGCTTTCCATAAAATTTTCAGGGATTTTCATGCACTGAATTATTCTACAGAAATCCCAGAAGAGAGGAAAATGGGGTTTGACCAGTTTGACTTGCCTCCAAAAATTATCAAATAATTTCTAAAAATCATGAGATAATTCAGAGGTGTTAAACATCAACCCTAGACCCAAGAAAAATTATCTCAAAGGTTGGGCACAGATTTTCATGAAGGATATTTGTGTGGGTGTCCAAATGATAATTTAATTTTGATTTCACATAATTTCCTTTACAAAAATCATGGGCCGATTACAAAAATCAAGATCGGAGAAAAGTTTTAATTTCTCCTCATTTTTATTACATTTGAAACACAAACCAATTTTGGGATGTTACACAAATCGTGTCTTTTTGAGACCTTCTTTGGGCAAGACTCCTTATGAGCTTCGTTTTGGTAGAAAACGCCCTGTTTCGCATTTTGAGTTTTTGGATCAAAATGTTTTATTCTTAAGACAGGCAATTTAGATAAATTTGAATCAAGAACTTTTGATGGGTTATTTAAGGATATCCTGCTCATTCGAGGGTTTTGGGTTTTTAATCTTGAGACTAACCTTATGGGGAGACTTGTAATGTCACTTTTGATGAGACTAGCCACAGGCTAGATCAATTATTCTGAGATGATTCACGGTGTGACAGAGAGCATTTTGTGGAGGAAGATGAGCGAAGGCGATATCATTCCTTCATCTGCTTTAACTGTTGGCGCCCATATTGATACAAGAACACCTCGTCTACTTCAACTTCGGTTGAGCCTCTGCTTTGCATCATCATCATCGGCGATACTGAGGTCGAAGAAAGCGGTATCTCACCGGGCGCTCCGCCCGCATTCGGAGACAACATCCTCCGGATCGGATAATAGGTAATCTACATGAAGCGAGTCACTCGCTCGGTATAATGATCCAAATCTCTACTCTCATTCGGCTTTTGTTGCTTCTTTTGAACCCCGCGATATATCACATGCTTTATCGATTCTAGGTTGGGTAAATGCCATGCATGAGGAGTTAGAGAATTTTGAAAGAAACAAAGTTTGGAACCTAGTAGAACCTCCTAGTGGTCATAATGTTATAGGAACCGTTGGGTGTTCAAAAATAAACAAGGTGAGGATGGTTACGTGGTTAGAAACAAGGCCGATTAGTAGCTCGGGGTTTGACCAAGTTGAGGGTTATATTTTGATGAGACATTTGCTCTGTTGCTAGACTAGAAGCCATTCGTATTTTGCTCGCATTTGCTGCATCAAAAGGTTTTAAATTATACGGATGGATGTTAAAAGTGCATTTTAAATAGTTTCATAGAGGAGGAAGTGTATGTTAAGCAACCCCTGGTTTTGAGGATCCCAAATATCCAAATCGTGTTTTCAAGCTATCTAAAGCATTGTATGGTCTTAAACAAGCCCCTAGAGCACAGTATGATAGACTTAAGACCTTCTTGCTTAAAAATAATTTTGAGATGGGTAAAGTGGATAAAACTCTATTTATTCTTAGGCGTGGAAATGACTTTTTGCTTGCTCAAATTTATGTGGATGATATTATTTTTGGTGGTTCTTCTAATGCTCTTATTTCAGGTTTTACGAGACTATGTCGAGGAATTTGAGATGAGTATGATGGGAGAGCTTAATTACTTTTGGGACTTCAAATCAAGCAATGCAAGGAAGGAACTTTCATCCATCGGACAAAGTACACTAAGATTTACTCAAGCGCTTCAACATGGGTATTTGCAAGCCAATTTCAACTCCATGGCAACTTCAAGCTGTTTTGGATCGGATGAGGAAGGAGAAGTCGTGGATCAGCAGCGATCTACCATGACATGATCGGCTCCATACATGTCGGCGGCCTCGAGACGGACATTCACTTCACGGTATGCCTTTGTGCAAGATTGTCGGGACCCAAATATGCAAATTTGGATCCTCTGTATTACGCACTAGTCGAGGATCACGCTAGTGCACACAGTGTCAACGTCGATGAAATATCACATCCATACAATGAATATAAGAATAAGCGAGTACTTTAAATAACAAATAAGCTGTTGGGACCTTACGGTCGAGTTTTATATTTATTAAGCCATGCAAGGCGACAAAAAGAAATAAGCTGCGTGAGCGAAATAAACTCGGTGGCTCCCATCAATTTACCACGAACAATGGCGGGATCAAGACCCTAACGATCAACCTTCGTAGAACTCTTCTTCAAAAGCGGTGACGACTCCTCCATACATTGATTTGTTTAGCAAGAGTGAGTACACACCGTACTACATAAGTCATACCACAGAATGCAATTTATAGATGATGGCTTATTCCAAGGAATGGTTTACGTGGTTATTTTGCGAAATGCAACATTTGCAATTGAATACAAATAATAGATTGAAAGCGTAATTCAAAACAAATAGACAATAATAAGTTAACAATTGATTTCACAAAGGACACACAGTCTAATCAAGTTCTTTCACCAATTTGAACAAGTTATCTCACACGGTGACCCTTCCCATTGTTTTATGAAAATCTACCCCTCGTGTGAAATTCCGAGCATGTCCATAGCAGGGGCGGCTATTCGAATAGATTGGTTTAAACACTTTGCGGAGGTTGTACACTTTACCCACGATACAATCGGTGTAGCGATCGACCATAACAAAACCTTTGGAGACTTCATCTCAAACAATGACACTCTGGTGTGCTTCTTGATCGTCAATTTGTACACGGACCTTGGAGCGACACACACCATTGGGACGAGGGATCGATGAACCGTCTCGCGATGTGACCCAAACATGGCGGTACACACCTCCGACCCATCACGGCTTAAATACAACTGAGTTGTCAATGTCAAGACTCCATAACTTACTAAGTCAAGCCCGGCCCATACTAGGCATGAGAGCGGAGCACGGTCGAGGTTCAAGGGCTATTTATAGCCTCGGGTGGCGTCTTGACGAGGACTCCAAAGCGGTGGCGGGGAAGCAGGTGTCGGCTACGCTGAGCGTGGGGTTTGGCCCGAGGATGGTTGGTAGCGATGAGATGGGCGAAGGGAGGAGAAAGCGAAGTGGGTGAAGCCAATTCGGCCCACGAGATTTTAGGAAATATAAATTGATTTAAGAATTAAATAAAGGTAAAAATCTAAATGAGCTCAAATAAATAGCAAATAAATTTGGAAAAATTCAAGAAAATACACAAAAATTCCTTATAGCGTAGAATCTAACAAAAAGCTGTTTTTATTAATTGTTGATGTTTAAAATAGTCAAATAAAATATTTTTAATTTTTTAAAAATATATCAATTAAGCTTTTAATTTAATATTCAAATAAATCCAAATGATGAATTTTCTTGCTACCAATATTTAAAAGATTTTTAAAGCTCGAAAATTGGGATGTTACAAACCTCCCCCTTAAGCGAATCTCGACCCGAGATTAGGCTAGCTAGAGAAAAGGCTCGGAAACTCGGCTTTCAACTCTTCTTCACGTTCCCACGTTGCTTCTCCTACAGTGGTTACTCCACTTGGACTTTGCAACGAGCGGTCTTGCTTACAGTGCGGCTCTGCGACATCCAAAATCCTAACGAGGTTGTTCTTTATGCGTGAGATCCTCCTTGATTCAATTGACTCCAGCGAGTGCTCTTACAGCACCAAGACACTTCTTGGTGAGAGACATGAAAGACATCATGCACTCCTGCTAATGGTTATGGTAACTCCAAGAGTAGCGACTTCTCCTCGGCGTTCCAAAACCTTGAATGGACCCACATACCTTGGCGCAAGCTTCCTTTGGTGTGGAATCTCTTAACACCTACGGCGGAGTAACTCGAAGATACACAAAATCCTCGGTTCAAAGCTAAGGTCACGGCAGCGATTATCGGCATAACTCTTTTGCACTGGTGGGCTATCTTTAGTCTTTCTCGATCATAGCAACTTGTTCTTGACTTCTGAATAATATCGGCCCGAACACTACGTTCGGTGTCTCGACCAATTTAATGGAGTTCTACGAGCGCGACCATACAAAGCTTCAAATGGTGACATCGCAAAGCGGCTTGATAAGCTGTTGTTGTCACGAGAATTTGCATCGGGCAAACTCTTATCCCAGCGGTAGCATTTGCTAAGGCACGGGCTCTCAACATATCTTCTAATATCGGTTGACTCTTTGATCATCCATCATGCGTGGATGATAAGCGTTACTAAAATTCAGATGAGTTCGGGGCTTCATGTAGACTACGCCAAAAGCGAGAGGTGAATTGAGATCCTCGATCGACACTATCTTCTTAGGCACACCGTGCGGTGACGATTTTGACATATACAACTTCGCCAAGCGGTCTCTGAGTAAGTGGTTTGGTGGCAGAAATGGGCAACCTTAGTCAAGCGATCCACTATTACCCAAATCGAATCATAACTGATTGAGTTTTGGGTAGACCGTAATAAAATCCATCCGATCTCTTCCCACTTCCATTACGGTATCTTGGTGGTTGTAGCAAACTCTTTGGTCTCACGATCTTCTGCCTTTACTTTCGACATACGTCGCATAAGGCAGCGAACTCTGCGATGTCTCGCTTTAAGTTTGGCCACAAAACTTATTCTTAACATCTGATACATCTTAGTGCTTCGAGGGTGAATTGAATACTTTGAGTCATGGGCTTCCTTGAATCAGTGTCTTAATCCATCCATATCCGATACAGAATCGTCCATTGATCCACGGTATATCACGATCATCCACGGTAAAGTCTTTAAATTTTCCTTCGACATCTTCTTCTTGAGGTCGGCAAACTCGAGAATCCTTGAGTTGCGCTTCACGAATCTGTTTCTCGAGTAGATTGTACTTCAAGCGGCCACAAATCCTTAGGAACAACTTCAGGCGTAGCTTACGGAATTCCTCTTGAAGTTAGAGCACAACTCTTTTACTTCAAAGCATTGCGGTAGCTCTTACGACTCGGTGCATCTGCAACTTCATTGGCCTTACCGGGATGGTAATGGATTCCAAGTTATAATCCTTTATTAATTCCAGCCATCTTCTCTGTCTCATGTTTAAATCGGTGAGTGAATATGTACTTGAGCTCTTATGATGCGTGTAGACTTCACGCGATTCTGGATGAGATAATGGCGCCAAATCTTCAAAGCATGCACTCGGACTAGTTCCAAATCATGGGTAGGATAATTCTCTTCATGAGGCCTTAATTGCCTGGCGCATAGCGTGACTCTTCCTTCTTGCATAAGAACACATCCTAATCCTTGGCGAAGCATCACAATAGATATCAAAATCCTTCTTGATATCCGGCAAAACCTTGAGGGTGAAGTCAAGCGTTTCTTCAATTCTTGAAAACTTTCTTCACAAGGTGGGGTCCAAATGTACTTCTTCTCTTTCTTCAACAATTGCGTAGAGGCTTAGCAATCGTTGAGAATCCTTCAATGAAAGCGGCGATAGTATCACTGCCATTCCCAGAAACTACGAATTTGAGTAACCGTCTTGGGTTGCTCCCAATTCATTCTGACTTTAACCTTTCAGGGTCATTGCTACTCCTTGGTTTGTCATCACATGGCCAGAGAAAATCAACTTTCTTCTTCAAAAGTCACACTTGCTGAACTTGGCATACAAGCGATGTTCTCGAGCTTTTCTAGGATAAATCTCAAATGTGCGCATGCTCTCTTCCGACTTTGAGTATACCAAAATATCATCAATGAATACTACTACGAACCTATCCAAATATTCCATGAATACTTTGTTCATCATGTTCATGAAATAGCGGGGCATTAGTCAATCCAAAAGACATGACTAAAAACTCATAATGTCCATACCGGGTTGAAAGCGGTCTTTGGTACATCCTTAGGACAAATCTTCAGCGATGGTAACTTTGATCGCGGTCGATCTTGGAGAATACTCGGCTCCTTTCATCAGTCGAACAAATCATCAATTACGGGCAATGGGTATTTGTTCTTGATGGTGACTTCGTTGAAGAACGATAATCGATGCACATCCTCATGCTTCCATCTTTCTTCTTGACAAACAAAGCTGGCGCTCCCCATGGCGGCGAACTAGGTCTTACAAAACCTTTCTCGATGGTTCTTCTATACGCTTCTTCATTTCCACAAGTTCATCGTTGGCATCCGATAGGGTCTCTTGGAAATTGGTCTTTGTTCACGGCACTAGATCGATGACAAACTCAATGTCACGGTCGGTGGCATTCACAGTAATTCTTAAAATACGTCGGGTAATCCTTTACTACGGTACATCTTCCAAAAAACTATTTTGATTGTTGACTACCAAATGTCCATCACGTCTGTGGTGGCTAGAAATTCAACTTTCTTTCTGTGGTATCCTCTATTGTTCTGGCTCTTGACCACAATCTAGCCTTTGCTTTATGTTTGGATAACCAATCCATACCAAGGATGACATCTATGGTGCAGTGTCTAGAACTATTAGGTTGGCTAGAAACTCAACTCGACTATGAGTAGCCTAGCTCCTAAACATCCAACTTTAGAACTTAGCTCTGCTCGGTATTGGACTAACGAGTATGCTTAAGTTGCATAACTTTCAAGTTATTCTTGGTTGCAAAATTCGGATACAAGCGAATCACGAAACTCGGTTAAGCAGGCGATCACAGTCTTGAATTTACTAGAAACTTACCCGATACAGCGTCGGGTGCTTCTCGAGCTCCTTCGAGTGGCGTGGTTGACCACGACCTCGACCCTTGATCTTGTGCTCCTCGGATTGGCCGTGGCTTGAAGTTCCTTGATGGTTGCACTGTATTGGCGTCTTGGTGGTGTGTTCCCAATGTTGAAGCGTCTTGGGTGATAGTTCCATTCTGCGGACATCGGTTGGCGAAATGCCACTGGTGGCGACGGAGTAAAACAAACTCTGGTTTGTACTCGTGGGTTCTTCTTGGATTGGGGTTGGTAGTGCGGGGTTGCGGAAGTTACGAGCAAGCTGGGCGAGTCTTGAAGTTAGTGCGGTTAGTGCAGCGAGTGCAGTGGTGGAAAGCGGCTAAGCTGCGGTGGAATCATTCTTGCCCTCGGTGGGGTTGGTGACTTCCTTCTTTGAGCCATTCTGCGCTACGATGATCTTCCAATTCCTTGCGCTTATCCTCAAAAATCAAAGCCTTGTTGATTAACTCTTGAAAATCGGGGAAAGGTGTGGGCGATCAAGTTGACTTGAAGTCCGGTGTTCAATCCTTTGAAAAGCGACTCACAGCGAGCCTTGTCGGTGGCGACATCTTCTGCGACATATCGAGCAAGTTGTGAGAACTTGTTGAGGTAGTCGATTCTTGACATTCCTCCTTGCTTGAGAGTCGAAACTCATCCTTCTTTAGATCCATGATTCCTTACGGTACATGATCTTGTGGCGGTTGTGAACTCTTCCCAAGTAATGTCTTGCGGCGTTCCATGTCTTTGCACAAAAATTTTCCACCATTCGGCGACAATGCCTTCCATCGATGAGGCGTCTGAGAACTTTTTCATGATCATTGCATTGAGTGATCGCGATTTCCTCTCAATAAAGCGAAGCCAATCATCGGCTTCTCTTGGTGAGACATGTCGAAAAGGTTGGTGGGCGGGTTCTCATAAACTCGACCAACTTGGATGATCCATTATGACCATGAGCAAGCGAGGGTTCCATTGTGATCTTGATTGTTGTTGTTACGGTTATTCATAGCTTGCATCGATTCATCATGGTGTACATCGGTGGGTTTGGTCATCATGAATGCTCCAAGATTACGGATCGATTGAAGGTGCTTGTGGTGGAAGCTGCTTCTCAGTGTTGCTCCGCCCTACGATCTTTGAGTGCTCGGAACCACTTGCGACTTGTGAGTCTGCGAACCATCTGGTGAATCTCCGGGGTTAGATAAGGTAGCAAGCACGAGATAAGGTGTAGAACTAATCGGGTAGGTAAAACCCAATAACATATTTTAAGAAAGCTCAAGCTGAAACTCTTATATTGATTAAGATAATAGTATGGCTTGCAACAAATGCCTAAGGGCCTTTGGCTCATACTTGCACACAAAAAAATAAGGACGAACCTAAGCACACAAAACTACCACCTAAAGGCGACTCAAGACATAAAGCGGCTAAGCACGAAACAACGCGAGCAGACTACTCAATCAAATAGCCTCCGTAGCCTTGGCGGTGCTCACTTTCTTGTAGACACAGAAGTGGTGGCATCCTTGCAAGTGATCTTGATGTCCGGGGTGGTGCAATAGGAGCGAGTGTCCACATGTGCGAGCTCCTTTGCGGTGGTGCCACGCTCTGCTCACTTGCCTCTGCGCTCTTACAGTTGGCCGGTCCATCGACTTCTTCCGGGTCTTCCTCTTGATGTCTTCTTCGTGATCGTGCGAGTCCATAAAGGTTTCTTCCAATATGGCGATCCTTTCTTGACTCTCGAAGAGTCTCGTAGGTACATTCGGCTCTGATGCGGCTAACTCAGCGATTCCTCTGACGTGTGGCGAAGCGAGATGCCGCGGCGGTGGCGTTGTCTTCTCCTTCGTAGGCGGAAGCGTGCGGCAAGATCCACGTCGGAAGTGCGGGGATGATAACGAAAAGCGTGTCCGAAGCTCTCGAGTAGATGTTGCAGATCCTCGGGATGGCAAAGCGCGAAGACTCTGGATTGCTTCAATCCAAATACTCCTTAGTGAGATGTTGATGGTTTGCTTGCCTTAGTGTTCCTTGCGGCGTGAAGCGGTCAAATGGCGAGATTACTCCACGATCTCGGCGTTCACGATCCAAGCATTGCCCGCGTATAATGGGCGATCAAATCCTCCAAGTACTTGTAGCAACTTCCAAAGTTCGACAAGTCCTCCCTTGCGCTCTCCATAACTCTGAAGATGAGGCATCTGTCAAGATGGACAAAGAGATAAAAACATCTTTAAAGACAGCGGGGAGAGAAAGAATTTCAGCAATAGTTGAGTCAAGAGAGATGAGATGAGTTAAAGAGTTCAATTAATCTTGCAAGTTAATATTTGCTTTAGAAAATAGTTTTGGACACACTACAGCAGCCAATCTAGCAAAGGTCAAGACCTCTGATCGGTATGGCTTTTATACCACCTCTGTCGGGACCCAAATATGCAAATCTGGACCCTCTGTGTATTCTGCACTAGTCCAGGATCACGCTAGTGCACACAGTGTCAACGTCGATGAAATATCACATCCATACAATGAATATAAGAATAAACGAGTACTTTAAATAACAAATAACTGTTGGGACCTTACGGTCGAGTTTTACATTTATTAAGCCATGCAAGGCTGACAAAAAGAGAAATAAACTACAGCGGAAACGAAATAAACTCCGGTGGCTCCCATCAATTTACCACAGGCAACTGACTGGGATCAAGACCCTAACGATCAACCTTCGTAGAACTCTTCTTCAAAAGCGGTGACGACTCCTCCATACATTGATTTGTTTAGCAAGAGTGAGTACACACGTACTCGCAAGTCATACCACGAGAATGCAATTTATAGATGATGGCTTATTCCAAGGAATGGTTTCTGTGGTTATTTTGCGGAAATGCAACATTTGCAATTGAATACAAATAATAGATTGAAAGCGTAATTCAAAACAAATAGACAATAATAAGTTAACAATTGATTTCACAAAGGACACACAGTCTAATCAAGTTCTTTCCTGCAATTGAACAAGTTATCTCACAGTGACCCTTCCCTTGTTTTATGAAAATCTACCCATCGTGTGAAATTCCGAGCATGTCCATAGCAGAGGCGCGGCTATTCGAATAGATTGGTTTAAACACTTTGCGGAGGTTGTACGCTTTACCCACGATACAATCGGTGTAGCGATCATTGACCATAACAAAACCTTTGGAGACTTCATCTCAAACAATGACACTCTGGTGTGCTTTCTTGCCGTCCAATTTTGTCGGGACCCAAATATGCAAATCTGGACCCTCATTGTATTCTGCACTAGTCCGGGATCACGCTAGTTACACAGTGTCAACATTGATGAAATATCACATCCATACAACGAATATAAGAATAAGCAGTACTTTAAATAACAAATATCATTGGGACCTTATGGTGAGTTTTACATTTATTAAGCCATGCAAGGCTAACAATAAAGAAATAAAGCTATGCGTGAAGCTTGAAATAAACTCGGTGGCTCCATCAATTTACCACGACAGCCCAGTGGGATCAAGACCCTAACGCTCAACCTAAGTAGAATTCTTCTTCAAAAGCGATGACGACTCCTCCATACATTGATTTATTTAGCAAGAGTGAGTACACCCGTACTATAAGTCATACCCACAGAATGCAATTTATAGATGATGGCTTATTTCAAAGGAATGGCTTGTGTGGTTATTTTGCGAGAATGCAACATTTGCAATTGAATACAAATAATAGATTAAAAGCATAATTCAAAACAAATAGACAATAATAAGTTAACAATTGATTTCAAAAGAGACACAGTCTAATCAAGTTCTTTCTGCAATTTGCACAAGTTATCTCACCACGGTGACCCTTTCCAATTGTTTTATGGAAATCTAC
This sequence comes from Hsuehochloa calcarea, assembly GCA_036346395.1. Classification (NCBI taxonomy): domain Eukaryota; kingdom Viridiplantae; phylum Streptophyta; class Magnoliopsida; order Poales; family Poaceae; genus Hsuehochloa; species Hsuehochloa calcarea. The sequence goes on from CM070608.1 coordinate 8,785,837, forward strand.
CCCTCGTGTGAAATTCGAGCATGTCCATAGCAGAGGCGGCTATTCGAATAGATTGGTTTAAACACTCTGCGAGTTTGTACACTTTACCCCACGATACAATCGGTGTAGCGATCATGACCATAACAAAACCTTTGAAACTTTATCTCAAACAATGACACTCTGGTGTGCTTTCTGTAGTCAATTTGTACACCACGGCCCTTGGAGCGACCGCGAGACCATTGGACGAGGATGCAGTGAACCGTCAGCGATGTGACCCAAACACGGTACACACCTCCGACCCATCACATAGCTTAAATACAACTGAGTTGTCAATGTCAAGACTCCATAACTTACTAAGTCGGGCCGGCCATACTAGGCATGTGGTCGTGCAGTGAAGGCGCAGATTCAATGGCGCACAAAGTTAAGTCCTTAATTGACCAAGGCAAGACTTCGATTTTAACCCAAATCACAAAGTTTAATAAGCACTGGCTCCACCATTCACACGAGAATCCACCACTTGCCTCGGTCTAAATCTTTTCCCACCTGTTGGTTAAGTGCAACATATGCCATCAAGTAACGAGTACCACGACACACACACGATTCATCACTGCAGTTCCATAATCACTTAGTCAAATTTATAATTGCAACTCTCACATGAAATGATGACTCGTGGCATGGCTAAGAGTCTAATCGTATCTAACCAACCACGTTGGTGCTACGATAATACCAACTAATAATTAACCAACCTAGGGTGACAAAAGATTATGGCATACAATAGACAATGTGGCATAACAATTTGGATTAATAACTATACCCAAAAGCATTTAAATAATTACTTGATATAGAATGCAATACATTGAAACAAAGTATTTTGAAAACTGGGTTCAAAATGATCAAAGGTATAACTTGCCTTGGAATAGATCTAGATATTGGTCTTGGTCTTGAGGTGCTCCTTCTTACGCAAAATTCCCAGAAGTATCGGCGTCTACTACTTAAGCGAGACAAAAAAACAAAACAAATAAATAACAGAGGCAAAACAAACTCCAAAAATCAAATAAAATTCACCATTAAATAGATCTTAATTTTATATGAATTTAGAAATTTGAATGGGCTCAATTGGACTTCGGATGCAAAAGATATGGGTTTTGGAAGATTTGAAAATCAATTAAACCTAATTTGTATTTAATTGAATTTCGAATTATTTTTATAAAGGAAAATTGAATTATTGCGCAATGCTTGCGTGAGTAGAATTTCGAGAAGAAATATATTTAAAAAGCCGTGCGTGGCGGTGGGACCCCTTTGTCGGTGACACGACTCCGCGGTGAATCGGGTTCACCGAGCCACGGAGAATCGGCGGTGGGTGAGCCGCGTCTTGGCGTGTCTTTTGTGACCTGGCGACACGAGGCGTGACGAGCACAAAAGGCGGCGTGGCGGTTGCGATGGCGGCCGGCAGACTCTGGCGGCGGCGGCGCTCGGAACCAATAGCAGCGATGAGCGGCTCTTCGCCGGCGGTGAGTGGTACCAATGTGTAGAGGGGTTATTGCGCACATGAGGCACCGGTTTGAGCACTGAGGTTGAGCGGAGATGGCGGTGGCGAGAAAGCGGCGCGAGGCTCGGGTTTTGTCGGACGGGCGCTCGGCGATGCTCGGCGGCGAGGTGCGCCCGAGGTAGCTGAGACTTGCGATCACAATGGTGCGGTCGGTGGAGCAAGAGCGGCGGCGGCGGCTCAATCCACGGAGAAGAAGCTGGCGAAAACCTAAAGCTTGGAATCAGCGTGGCGCTAGAGCGATCAGGCGGCAGTGGCGGTTTAGGGTTGCGGAGGCCGGGTGGTGCTAAGGGGTACTTATAGGCTCGGAGGCGCCGAGATTTGAAACCCAATTGGTCCGAAAGCAGTAGGGTTTTGAATTCCAAGATTTTCGAGGATTGAAACCGATTCGGGGTTTGATTTGGTTTGGAGCGGATATGGAATAACAGGAACACGTTTTGGTGGGTCGACTCAAGAAATCGTGAGAGAATCGCCGTTGTAAATGCAGGAGTGAAGCTCTCGGTAATGGCGGCGGCTGCGCTTGTGAGGAGGAAGAAGACTCAGCGGAGGCGGCGACTGATCGCGGGCCCCGTCAGCCGAGGCGAGCGGCCTTGTGGTGAGCAGCGGCGATGCGATGGCGATCAACGGTTGAAAGCGAAGCAAGCGAGCGGAAATTTGGTGACGATGGAATAGTGTTGGGCTTGGCCCGACAGCATTCGAAGAAATAAAATAGGTTTTCTTTTAATAAATCCAGAAAATACAATTAGCCCATAGAAAATAGCAAAAGACTTTGGAAAAATTCCAGAAAATTCTATAAAATATATCCAAGCATATAGAATCTAAATAAAATAGTTTTGACAATTGTTGATGTTGGGATTAAGCACATTAAATCAATTTGTCCTTAAAGTCCATATTAAGCTTTTTAAATTAATATTCAAATAAATCCAAATGATGAATTTTCTTGCTACCAATATTTAAAAGATTTTAAAAGCTCTGAAAATTTGGGATGTTACAAATTTGTACACTGACCCTTAGAGCGACACACACCATTGGGCGGGGATGCGTGAGCGAGATCATGATGTGACCCAAACATAGCGGTACACACCTCGACCCATCACACGGCTTAAATACAACTGAGTTGTCAATGTCAAGACTCCATAACTTACTAAGTCGAGGCCCGGCCCATACTAGGCATGTGGTCGTACAGTAAGGCCCAGTTCAATGGCGCACAAAGTTAAGTCCTTAATTGACTAAGGCAAGACTTCCAGTTTTACCCAAATCACACAGTTTATTCACACAGTTCCACCATTCACACAGATCCACCACTTGCCTCAGTCTAAATCTTTTCCCACCTGTTGATTAAGTGCAACACATGCCATCAACGAGTAACTGCCACCAGCACACACAGATTCATCACGGTTCCATAATCACTTAGTCAAGTTTATAATTGCAACTCTCACATGAAATGATGACTCGTGGCATGGCTAAGCAGTCTAATCGTATCTAACCAACCCACGTTGGTGCTACGATAAAACCAACTAATTATTAACCAACCTAGGGTGACAAAAGATCATGGCATACAATAGACACGGTGGCATAACAATTTGGATTAATAACTACACCCAAAAGCATTTAAATAAATACTTGAAATAGAATGCAATACATTGAAACAAAGTATTTTGGCGGGTTCAAAATGATCAAAGGTATAACTTGCCTTGGAAAAGATCTAGATATTGATCTTGGTCTTAAGGTGCTCCTTCTTACGCAAAATTCCCAGAAATATCGGCGTCTACTACTAAAGCGAAACAAAAGAAACAACAATAAATAAATATGAGGCAAAACAACTCCAAAAATTCAAATAAAATTCACCATTAAATAGATCTTAATTTTATATGAATTTAAAAATTTGAATGGGCTCAATTGGACTTCGTATGCAAAACATATGGGCTTTGGAAGATTGGAGAATCAAATAAAACCCTAAATTGGAATTCTAAAATTTTCCGAATTATTTTTCTATTGAGAAATCGAGAATAATGGCGTCGGTGGCGTCGGCATGGTATTTTCAGAATTAAAAACTTCGGTAAAATGCTCTGATGGTGGCGGTGGGACCCACGGTCTATAGAGGAGTCCACGGGCTGGGGCTTGGGTCCAGGTGAACCTAGTTCACGAGAATAGTGCACTATCGGATGGGGCCACGGGTAAATGACTTAGTCCATGGTGAACCATGTCCACTCGGCCACTAGGTATAGGGTTTGGATAGAGTACGCCACATGGCGATGACAATGCGACCACGTGCACACGATTCTTGAGATGGCGAGGATAGGGCAATAGCGTGGCGGTGAGGTGGTGGTGACATGGCACCGATGACATGGCACCGATGGAGAAGAGAAGTCGCCGCGATGTGGCGCATGGTCATGGTGGCTTCTTGGCGCGGGATCTCCGTGATGGCCGTGGTGGCGAGCTCAGCCGAGTCGGCCCAGTGGCGGCTAGATCTGGCGGCCGGCGAGGTTGGGAGGGCGAACATGGCTTAGGCAAACATGCAAAGGTGGCGGAAGAAACCGAGGTGGCGGCGCCGGGTTAAGAGGGGCCGGCGCTCGGTGGCGGCAGCGGCAGCGGCCATGGATCGGGGCGAGGCGGCACGGAGATCTCGAAGGTGCCAGCTGGTGAGACGGAGAGCACCGGACGGCGGCGGCGAAGAACTCAAGCTCCATCAATGGTGATGGCGGCTCGGTCAACTCGTGAGCTCGCATGGCATGATGGCAGCACCTCGGCAGCGAGGGGCAAAGGAGGCGGCGCAGGCGGAGGAGCACGGATCGAGGTTCAAGGGGCTATTTATAGCCTCGGGTGGCGTCTGACGAGGACTCCAAAGCGTGGCGGAAACCATGTCGGCTACGCTTGCGGCGGCGTTAGGGTTTAGCGGCGGGGATGAGTTGAGGCGCGATGAGATGGGCGAAGGAGGAGAAAAGCGAAGTGGGCGAAGCCAATTGACGGCCCACGAATTTTAGGAAATATAAATTGATTTAAATTAAATAAAGGTAAAAATCTAAATGAGCTCAAATAAATAGCAAATAAATTCAGAAAAATCCAAGAAAATACACAAAAATTCCTTAGAGCGTAAGGAACCCAACAAAAACTGTTTTTATTAAAATTGATGTTTAAAATAGTCAAATAAAATATTTTTAATTTTTTTAAAAAATATATCCAATTAAGCTTTTTAATTTAATATTCAAATAAATCCAAATGATGAATTTTCTTGCTACCAATATTTAAAAGATTTTTAAAGCTCTGAAAATTGGGATGTTACAAAGATTTCAGGCGTCTCCGAGAACTTCCCATCGCCAAGCCGTTAAGCGCATATTCAGGTATTTACACTCTACCCTCTTATATGGCATTTGGTATTCATGCTCTTCAGCTTTGTCCATTAGGGGTTTTTCAGATTCTGATTTTGCGGGCTGTCGGTTAGATAGGAAGAGTACCTCAGGCACCTGTCACTTCCTAGGCACTTCTCTTGTATCTTGTTCTTCTAGGAAGCAGTCCTCTGTTGCACAATCCACGGCTGAAGCGGAGTATGTAGCTGCTGCTAGTTGCTGTAGCCAGATTTTGTGGATGACGTCCACTCTGAAAGATTATGGGTTAAATTTTGCTAGTGTTCCTCTTTTCTGTGATAACACTTCTGCTATTAATATTGCTAAAAACCCAGTGCAACATTCTAGGACTAAGCACATAGACATTCGCTTTCACTTCCTTAAAGATCATGTTGAAAAAGGAGATATTGTGATGCACTTCGTAGAGTCCGAAGCTCAATTGGTAGATATTCTCACCAAGCCTTTAGATCAAACCAGATTTGCCACCTTGAGAAGTGAGTTAGGGGTAATTTATCCCTATGGGTTGGTTTGAGGGGGAGTTTGATCTTTTCTGATCTTTCCTTGTTCTTTTGATCTTTTATTGTTCTTTTTCTGAACTTAGTGATCTTTTTGAACTTTTTAGGTTTTTAGGCTTTTTATTGTATCTCATTGTATCATATTGCATTCATATGAAAAATACAAACAAGTGGTATGAAAAATCCAAAAAGATGCATTGTAATATAAGAATTTCTGCTTATCTTTTAAAATTGATGGAGCTTTGCCTATTACCCTTTGGAGCTTTAGTACTTCAATTCGTGCTCAATGTCATGTCCAGTTCTTTGACTTGCTAGAATTATCATGCTTTTACATGTGTAGCTAAGTCTTTGCTATATGAGCTAGAACTTTAAAACAACTCGAACTAAGAAATTGCAATTTGTGGATGTTTTAGCGAGTTCTTGCAATCGATGCTCCTCTTGTGACATTGGCCCTGTCAGAATTGCTTTGTTAGCTCTTTGATCTAAAATTGACCATTACTTGAGCTTTTGTGTTCTTGAGATTCTAAAAATGCTCTTGTGAAAAATGAATATCAAGATTGTCTTATGCTTAAATTGTGCCAAACTATTCTTACGAGGCCTTGTCAAATGACATGAACTTGGAGATAGTTTGATGAACAGAACGATCTCATGGGGATTTGCTTGTCGAAATGACATGAACCTCAAGATTTATGCATACAGTAGAAGCTTAGAAAGAGTTTGTGGATGGCTCCTAGTCAGGATCTTCTTTACTAAGATATACCTTTAATCAACCACAGTGAAGCTTAGGATGAGTTTGTGGATGGCTCCTAGTCTAGGATCTTGTCACTAAGTTAGATCATTAGTCAACTTCAATATTCAATGCATATGAGAAAAATGTTGACAAATGGGCGTTTACAAAAGATTGAGCAAAATGATTCAATCACAGGACTGGTGACTCTTAATGTGGTTTTGTTAGATTTTTATCTCACTTTGATATTTTGACATGGCCAATTTCACTTTAGGATCCTGTTGATGAACTTCTTTGAATTTGAGCGTTGCTTAAATTGATCAAATCTCTTGCTTTACTTTTGAGCCTTTGTGCTTGGCTTTGATATACATATCTTACCATGATCTTGCTAGTATTTGTCGGGCTTGATATCTTTGTTTGTGCAATATTAGAAATCTTGGCTAGCTCTTTTGGGTAATCTCCAAAGCTTCTTGTAATCAAAATTGATAAATACAAAAATAAAGCCACTCCATTGCACTTCATGCATACTCCTCTTTATGCTTCTTTTGTTTACCTTCTTCCTTTATTCTATACTTGTTATCTGGATGAGAGGAAGGCGTGATTCCTTGAGGAATCCATTGTCAAAGGGAGAAGATGTGTTAAATGAGAAGAAGATATTTCTTTGTTGGGGAGAAGATTATACAAAGGGAGAAGCGAAAATTTGAAAATTGAGGATCATAGTGAGGAGTTCTTGAGTTGCATTCTTATTGTCTTATTGAATATTACGAACTTGAATTGCATTCTTTTATCCTCACAATGATCATAGGTCAATTGAACAATTGTTCTTTCATATGGACCTCATGTGAGAATTTTGACACTTTTTGGAAATCAAAGTCTTTATGCTTTCTTTTGACTTGTCGACATGACTATACTATTACGATGCGGCTTGGTCATTTACATTGCTTTTCTTGCTTATGGACCAAGTTGTGCCTTTGTCTGTACTGAGTAAACTTCGTTTTCAAACCTCTTACTTACATTTTACGGATAATTGCCAATGTGTTCATCAAGGGAGATTGTGGATATCATGGGGATATGTTCCGAGATCTTAGGATGATGTGACAATTGGCAATGGTGTTTCACGGTTTGTCGTTCACTAGTTTTCGACAAAGCTCTGAGCATTACGGGCGAGGGTGGTCCGACCGGTCCTAACCGGCGGATCGGCCAGGTCCCAAATCGGTCGGACCGGCCATGTTGGGTGGTCGGACGGCGGTGACCTAAAAGTGGTCAAAGCAGTGGGCCAAAAATAGGTGTTGTAGGCAAGTGAGGGATCCCAATGCACTTGGTCTCATAATTTTGGAGTCTCCGATGAAGTTCTATTCGTTTGTAATTTCGAAGGTTTGAATTTGGGGCTTGAATTTGGCTAAGTCCTAAGGCGGTCCGGCCGCTCACGAGGGCGGTCCGGCCGGCCAGAAGCGGTCGGCCGCTCACATGGAGCGGTCGGACGGTATTGACGAAGCGTCGGCCAACCGTGGCGATGTTGTTTTGTTAGGTCAAAGTCATTGGTATCGTGGCATATGGCTTGCATGATGCATGTTTTGACTAACATGGGTCAAGTTGTGAAGAACTTGTTCCCGAATTCGTGTTTGCTTATGCGTGGTTGTGCGAGGTTGCTTGGTGGTCAACGACGGTCAGCGGCGAGGAGGATCGGGACTAGACTTGGAGAGTTGAGGTCGAGAATGATTGGCGATCTTTGGGTGAGGTCAACGACTCAAGTGTGACACAAGATGGACAAGGGTGACCTATTGGCAAATCCATGGCGCATGGTGAAGCGGTTTAGGTCAAAAGGTTAAAGCGGCGCTTTGCGAGCGTGCGTATGTGACCCGTTTGTTAGTGGGCCTTGGGAGCCCAATTGAGTCAAACCCTAGAGTTCTAGGCCTCCACTATAAATAGGAGGAGGTGATGGTGCACCCTTTTCTCTCATTGTTTTTCATCTCTTTTGTTGCTTGCAAAACACTAATTGGCTTAAGGGAGTTGAGGTGGAGGCTAGGGCTTTTTATGGTTTGAGGAGAATTTCGTGATCTTGGATTGGCCATTGATCCATGATGGTGTGGGTGTAATCGGTGGCGATCACGTTATTAATATATGCAAGGTTTGCTTGAGATAAGTCTCTTTTCGTTCTTGCTTTCAATTTCGTGATTTTAGGGCTTTCTTTGATCCGCGAGTTTGTGATTGATTCGTTCACGTGAATTAGCTTGCTGTGATATGTGTGAATCTATCTAGCATCATCTTGATCATCAATCTCTCACGAACAAGCATTAGGATCAAGTTTTCGTTCTTACCCGGTTTTAGACCTTCTGTTATTCAACTGGCAATTGCTCAGGATCTATAAAAGAATTATCATTATATTCAATTGGAATAGGTCCTCAATAGCATAGAGAAGGTGTGTGCAAAGTTTCATATAGTTTGGAGTTGAAAATCAAAAGTTTGACCTAATTGCAACCGTCATCGGTGATTTTCTTGTTCGGATCGGTTACGGAGTCGGCCGGTCGGACCGCCGTCATCACCGATTAGACCGATTTTGGGCGGTCCGACCTTGACTTCTAGCAGTGGTCGAGACCGCGACAATCGGTCCAAACATTGAGTCGGAGGTCGGACCGCGTGCTTTTGAGATTTTGTAATCTTAGTTGATTTTGTTATTTTGTTTAGGGGATTTAATTGGATTCAATACTAGTCTTCATTTGTCTTGGTATATTGATCTTCATAGCTTCCTAATAGCTATTGGAGTGAAATTGTGTTGAATTCATAATTTGGGAAAAAGTGGCGTGCTCCTATTCACCCCCTCTAGTCGCCTTTTGGTCCAACACCACCTCTTCCTCTCCTCCACCGGGCCGTCGCCCTTCCCTTGCTCTTTGCCTCACCATGGCTTGGGCGCCCTTCTTCCCCTACACAGAGTGCTCCTGCCACTTCCCCACAGTGCCGTCTCCGGGATCGCGGATCCTCGCCCGTGGTGGCGGCCATGGAAGAACCAAGGGGAAAGGAGGAGGATAGGTGGAGATGGAGGAGCACCTCATTGGGTGTTCATTGGGCTCATACGGCTCCAAGGTAACGATCCCAAACTCGTTAATTTGATGTTTAACTTTCGTGCGTCTGCGGCGTCGGTAATAGATCAAATCTGTCCAGATTCTTCGCGGCCATTTTCGACCTCTTAGATGCCGATCTGGAGATTCTTGCCTCCTAGCGAATTGTAGCAGGGTTCTTAGCTTTCCATATCCACTGAGATAATGGGATTCCGCCTTACGGTTTAGGAGATATGAATTATTTAGTGCGCTTTTCTGTTTGTCGGCGAGAAGGCGCTCGGTTTGTTCCTCGGTTTTGATCTAGTTAGAGCCAGATTAAGAACTTCCACCCAAATAGGTTATTGTAGCCCTTTAAATAATATTTTCAAGTTGATAAACATCACCTCCATTGGATCGATAGAATAAAAGTTCGTCATTTTCTTTACCACTATTACGAAATGCAGGCGGATATCATTAGTGTTTTCAAGCTGTTGTTTAGGCCTTTGTTTTGGCGAATCAAAGATCCACCAACTAGAGTTTTGTATCCTATTGCGTTAAGATTATTTGAGCACTAGTTTCAATTCATTATGAGTTACGGATATTTAATTATGATTTTCTCGTACCGCTGATCGGAAGAAGTGAAATCTGGTGAATAGTTTGTTTTCAAGTCGAATGCATGCGGTATATTGGGTAGTAAGGAGATATTGTAGAACACCGGTAGCAATGTAATATCGTTGTTCTTATTTTGGGAACATGCTTGTGTAGCGCGAAGCATCGCGTGTAGGAACACCTTCGTTGCTTACTAGCAGCGTAAATGCTTGAAAGCAAGTACATTGCAATCCTTCACCTTGATGAATGATTTGTGGTTGTGTTCTTTCTAATGTTTCCAAGATCCATGTTTTCAATCAAAAGTGTTAAGCAACATCCATATTCCATTACATACAAGTACCTTATGTCAAAATGTGTTGATTTATTTGTTGCTTGATGATGTGATATGTTTGTGAATGTCCTTGTTATTCATCCATGATGTCGATTCTCGTTCAAGTGATAATTCTTGTGAGAGAAGATAATGAATATTCTTGATATTCGTCCATTATATTTATTTCGTTTCAAATGGATACATCATGTGATTTGATTAATGGCATTCATATTCATTGATTCATTCCATTCATGTTGTTCTATTTCCTTCCACGGGTGGAAATTTTGTAAGTCCCATCAATTCCGGTATGGGCACATGATACCCATCATTTCAATGTGGGTATGTAAGACCCACCATTTCAATGTAGGCGATTTGGACACCGTATGAAGCGTTCTTCATATGGCATTTGGATCCCGGACTTTGTTAAATGCGGGCTTAAGTGAATTACCGACGGGTGTGTCACTCACTATCTAGGTATAAGTTGTGGCGATCCATTCCTTCATTGCATTATTCCATTCCATGCATTTCCATAAATGTTGAGAAGTGTTTACAAGTGGATTGTGATTACCTTGTTCTCTTGATGTTTCGGTTATTCGTTAAATGTACTTGCTGAGTCTTTGGCTCATCCTTGCTTTGTATGTTTTATTTAGGTAAATGAGGAAGAAGGCAAGACCTTTTGTGGGGTAGTCCAGCACGATGCACATCACCTTTATCAAACCATAATAACTAATGTTATCTTTCAGTCATGTCAACTATTTGATAAATTTCCAGATTGTAATAATCCAATTTTGGTAATGCTTACTGTACGTCATTTTATGATTGTTTTCCATTCCTTCCCATGAATACATTAATCGTTTATAAATCGTTCCTTATGGGATCTTGATGATTGAGCTGATTAACTTTGTAATGTTGTGTAGTATTAGTATCTTTGTTAGATTTATGTGACATCTTGGCTTCTGAATAGCCAGGGTGTTACACCGATCGATGACAACCCAAATGGAATTATTTCCCTTGGGAGACCTAGGTAGACCGGTGATAAAATCCATCCCAATCGAATCCCACTTCCACTCAGGCATTGGCAAAGGCGCGATGAGCTCTTTGGGCCGATTCTCGGCCTTAGCGACGACACACGTCACACTCGGCAACAAACCGCAATCTCCCTCTTCATTCGGGTCCACCAAAATCTCTAACGGAGATCTTGATACATCTTCGTGGCCGGGATGAATAGACAAAAAGCGAATCATGGGCTTGCGGAGGATCAAATTCCACAATTCCATGTCCTTTGGAACCACAAGGTGTTGTCAGAACCTCACAACACCATGCTCATCCTCGAAAAGCACTTGGTGTTTCGTTCTTGACATTTTCTTCATGCGGTTTACTCAACATCCGATTGCTAGCGATCTTAATCCGATCCACCAAGGTTGGTTGTACAACCAAGGTAGCGAGAAACCTGCTCAACTAAAGCCAAGTTGAGGCATTGAAATTCCTCGAGAAGGGTAGGTTGGCGTTCACGGAGCAACAAGACATTGCAATGCGCTGCGGTGGCGCATCGGCAACAACATTTGCCTTGCGGGATGGTAGTGAATACCCATGTCATAGTCTTTGATTAACTCCAACCATCTCTTTTGCACGAGGTTGAGATCGGTTGGGTGAACAAATACTTTAGGCTTTTGTGATCGAATACACTTCACATCGATTATCGATTAGGTAATGTCGCCAAATCTTAAGTGCATGAATCACATCGGCTAACTCCAAGTCATGGTGTCGAACCGGGAGCGAAGGATCCCAAATTCTCGTGTTCTTACACTAGTCGAGATTTCCGGTGTACGATCACAAAATGTTATCACAAACATATCCCGTGTTTATTAATAAGCATAGAGTTTATTACAATTTGGGCGGAGGAAATAAAATATTAGCGGAAGCAAAATATAATGGTAAGCCACACGATCGCCCACGGGCAATCGTCGGAGGTCATTGCCTAATCGTCTGCTCCTCACCTTAGGATAGTAGTCTTCTCTGAATAATAATATTGACAAGAGTGAGCACTACAAGCTGTGCTCATAAATTACACCCAATATAAATTTATAATGCATGCATAAGTTATTCAAAGGAAGATTGTAGGGTTTATTTGCGTAATTCAACATTTTGGGTTTTAAATAGTTATACTAAGTTTCAAGGCACATTTTTATTCCATAGCTAAAATCGATTTTAAAATTTGATCATTTTATAGTGGATAACCTCCATATGAAACATGGCGAAGGATACCCTCCTATCACAAGGCTACCGCCCAATTTTATCACAAGGATTAACCATCCTCAAATCATGTGCGAGTTATTTTAAAACCAAAAACAAATCTAACTTAGAGTGGCTTTGCTCGGCATGTCCATAGCAGTGGACACGGCTATTCGAATAGATTTACACTCTGCGAGAGGGTACAACTTTACCCACACGAGGTAATTTGCAGTTATGTCGGCCAATGCATGCTTCCTTATGCGTGTGACTAGGCAATTATCACAAGGCGTTTCCAATGCACTACCTCACTATCAATATGCGCTAAGGTTTCACTTCCATTAGGCTAACCACCTCTCAGGAAGCCCCTCTTGCGCCAAGTGGGAATAAAGTCTAACCGACACCCACACAACAAAATTGGCATTAACAACAATGAGGTAAGACAAATTATTAAGCCTAGTTACGCCCATACAGAACATGTGGTAATCTGGTGGAGCTTTGCAAGATCGGCTCAAAGACCGGTCCTTAACCTACTTGGGCAACTTTCAATAAAAACCCTAGGTCTCAATCCTAACAGACGAGCAGGTGCATAAACTGCACCCACCAAGCGGTCCATTTTGCCCAAGTACAAACTATTTTATTTTATTTTTATAATTTTCAAAGACATTTACAAAAGTCCACCGTGACATAACAATGTCATAGACTTTTTATCAAATTTTGAAGTTTTGGCTAAATTCTCCCAAAATCAAATATTTCCTGGTCTAAGCATTTGCTAAGCATATATTTATTTTTAAATTCATTTGACTAAGGTGACAAGGAATTGGTAATACAACATTCAAATGTGGTTGTACAAAGGAATTGGAATAATTAAGTATTTAAAACAGGAATTTAAAAAATAATTAAATACAATTATGCATGCAATAATAATTTAAAACAGAAATTAAATAATTTTAAATATTGGGGGCAAAATGGTCAATGGTGTAACTTGCCTTGCTCAAAATCTTGGTATTCTACTTCTTCAATAGGGTCAAGCTCTTGAATCGTCAAAATCTATCTGTGAGAATAATCCAAATTCAAATAGAATTGAGATGAACTCAAATAAATTCAAATGAAAATACAAATTAACTCCAAATTAAATAATTTTGGTTTAGTCAGCTAGATCTTGATTTTATACAAATTTAGAAATTTGAATCACCTAAATCGGAGTTCATATGAAGAAATACGAGCTCTGGAAGTTTGAAACCTAAATTAAATCATAAAAATCAAATTTCCAAATTTCCCGAATTAAATTTCTAAATGAAATTCCATTTATTGCATAAGCATGCATCAGTGACATTGTTCACAGAGGTGACAAGTGGGCCCTACAGTATGGGTGAGTCCACGGCACTTTCAGAGTCCACGGTGGACTCGGCTCATGGCCTGATCGAGGAAAAAAGTCTTTGGCGCGGCGTCTTTATCTTTGGAGTCCCTTGGCTGCTACGTCGGCTAAAGTGCCGATGTGGCGCCAGTGGCGCCTCTCGGCCGACCACATCGTAGCCGGGGAGGCGGCTCGGGTACCAAAATGCCGCGATCGGCAGTGGCGAGCTCGGTGAGGTGCACAAAATGCTCGAGAGCGATGCCGATCTGGCGCTACAGTGGCGGAGAGTGGTCGGAAGGTCGTCGGCGGAGAGATGCGGCGGTGTGGTTCGGTTCTTGGCGGCGAAGAGCTCGGGGTCTTGGCGGCCAAGTGCGCGAGAGGATCTCGGGACGGCGATGCGAAGGTGCGATCGAGTGGCGGGAAGCTTGGTGGCGCGGAATCGGAGAAGAACGAGCTTGGCCGCGGCGTGAATTCGCAATGCGGGCCGAGAGTGATCGAGGGGCGGAGGTGGGGAATGATATGCGGGAGAAAGAGCGCGGTGGGGTGCTTTATAGAGGCGAGGGAGGCCGGGAGTGGGAGATTGGGTGCGGTAATGGCGAGGCGAGAGGCGAGGGCGTTCACAAGCGTTAAGAAGGGGGTAATGCGGGGTGAATGCGGGGGTGGCGATGCTAATGCTGCGTAAATGCGGGGTTAAGCGGAGGAATCGCGGAGGAGGCAGACTCAGTCGCGGCAATGGCGGTGTTGTCTCGGGCACGAGAGGGAGAAGAAAGGCGAGGAAGAAGACACGGTGGGGCCCACATGGCGGTCGGATGAACTGGTCGGGAGGAGTGGCGATCGTTGGATTTTGATCGAGCGGCTGAGGTGGTAGCCTGTGGCCCAGTCGAGGCGAAGCGGTGATCGTTGGATTATGATCGAGCAGCCGAGGCGATAGAAGCGAGAAGGTTTGATGTCGGTAGTCCGATTTGATCGGACGACCGCGTCGCTGGTGTGAGGAAGAATTGGGCAGCGCTCACAGTCTTTGAGCTTGACCCGATCTTTATTCGAAGATTTAAATTCTTTTTCAATTTATTTAATCCTAGAAATTCAAATAAGCTTTAGAAAATATCAAATAAAGTCCAAAAATTTTGAGAAAATTCACGAAATTCTCAAGAGCATTACGGACTTAAATAAAATAATTCAATTTTTAGTTGGTAATATATTTTGCACATAAATTATTTTAGCTTTAAAATAATTAGGAAAAGCTTTTAAAATTTCGGAAAATCCACAAAAATAATTAAAGTCTTATTTTCAAGCTGAAATTGAAATTTTGGTACATTACAAACCTACCCCCTTAAAGGAATCTCGACCCGAGATTTAGTGCAGGTTAGCAAAGAGGTGGAAATTTACTCGGTTCTTAAAATTTCTTCTCGCTCCTAGGTAGCTTCTTCTTGAATGATTGCTCCCTTTGAACCTTACAAGAGCGAATGTCTTTGCTTACGGTGGCGCGTTACGCCACATCGAGAATCTTGATTGGTTGCTCCACATAGGTGAGATCTTCACGAAGATCGATGCTCTCAGCAGTGTTTCTTGTTGGTACTCTGAGACATTTCTTTAACTGTGATACATGGAAGACATTGTGAACAGCTGACAGAGATGCTGGTAGTTCCAACTAATAAGCAACTTCACCTCTCTTTGCCAAAATCTTATAAGGTCCGACAAATCTGAGTGCGAGTTTTCCTTTAGTCTGAAAACTCCTCACTCCTTGGAGTGGAGTTACCCTGAGAAAGACAAAATCTCCCATCTCGAAGGATAGTTCTCTCCGACGATTGTCGGCATAACTCTTTTGTCGGGATTGAGCCACCTTCAGACGTTCTCTTATTGCTTTTACCTTACCTTCAGCTTCTTTTATCAATTCTGGTCCGAAGAATTGGTGTTCTCCTACTTGATCCCAAAGGAGAGGGGTTCTACACTTTCTTCCATACAATGCTTCAAATGGTGACATATGTAGGCTAGCTTGAAAGCTGTTGTTGTAGGAAAATTCTGCATAGGGCAAATTCTTATCCCAACTTCTTCCGTAATCTATAGCACAAGCTCGAAGCATATCTTCTAAGACCTGATTTACGTTCGGTCGGCCATCTGTTTGGGGATGATATCTTTGTCTTTGAAGTTGAGTCACAGTTCCCAAAGCTTCATGTAGACTCTGCCAAAATCTTGATGTGAACTGCGAACCTCTGTCAGACATAATTTTCTTGGGTATACCATGTAGACAAACGATCCTGGCCATGTACAATTCTGCTAACATATTGCTACATTAGTGGTCTTATGCGGAATAAAATGAGCCACTTTGGTTAATCGGTCAATTATCACCCAAATGGAATCACATCTGTTTGGGTCCTAGGAAGTCCGGTGATAAAATCCATACCAATCTCCTCCCATTTCCACTCGGGAATTGGTAATGGTTGTAACAATCCGGCGGAGTCTCGATGTTACGCCTTAACACGTTGACATACATCTGGCGTGCAACAAACTCAGCGATCTCTCGCTTCATCTTGACCCACCAATACTTTTCCTTGGATCTGGTACATCTTGGTACTCCGGGATGGATAGAGTAAGGTGATTCATGAGCTTCTTCGAGAATCGGTTGTCTTGTTTCATGGTGATTAGGTACCGGATCACGGTTGCCAAACCATCATGTGCCTTGCTAAATCTTGAGAAAATCACAGGGCTTTGCCTCTTCTCATGTTCTTCATGATTTCTTTGATGTCTTCGTCTTCTAGTTGTTTCTCTACGATTTGACCTTGTATGGTTGGTTGGACTTCCTTGTGTTGATCTGACCTTGGTGACAATTTCTGGTTCGGATGCTTGATTCTTCATACAATTTTGGTTGATTTTCTTGAACTAACACCGTGTTTAGTATGCCTTCCTACTCGAGCATCTGCTACCACGTTAGCTTTACGGGTGATAATGAATTCCAAGGTCATAATCCTTTATCGGCTCTAACCATCTTCTTTGCACGAGATTAAGTTATTTGGGTGAAGATATATTTGAGACTCTTATGATCCGTGAAAATCTCACAATGATTACCAATGAGATAATGCTTGATTTTCAAAGCATGCACGATTCGCTACTCTAGATCATGAGTTGGATAATTTCCTTCATGTGGCCTTAAGCGGCGAGATGCATAAGCCACGACCTTTCCTTCTGCATCGGTACACATCCTAGCCACGCGGATCGTCCTGAAAACTTCAAAATTCTTACGTATATACGGTAAGACTAGCTTGGTGCGAGAGACTAGTCTTTTCTTGACTCTTGGAAACTATGTTCACATGCACTTGTCCATTCAAATTTCTTTTCCTTCTTGAAGTTGAGTCATGGGTTTGGCGATCTTGGAGAAACTTTCAATGAATCTGCGGTAACACCCGGCTAATCGAGAAAACTTCTCACTTACGTGAGACTTGGGTTGCTTCAATCCATTCTGACTTCAACCTTTGAGGGTCTCACGCAACTCCTCCTGCGACACAATGTGTCCAAGAAAAGCTACTTGGTGAGCCAAAATTCACTTTTCTTTGAATTTGGCATAAAGTTGATGTTCTCGGAGTTTGTCCAAAATAATTACGAGATGTTTTCATGCTCTTCCACATCTCTTGAGTAGATGAGAATATCATCTATGAATACTACCACGAACTTATCCAATAATTCCATGAATACTTTGTTCATCATATTCATGAAATAAGCGAGGCATTTGTTAGTCCAAATAACATTCTTTGTAAACTAAATGCAGTCCATATCACGGTGGTGAAGGTGTCTTGAATATCTTAGGTCGATTTTTAGCGATGGTAACGACCTAAAATCAATCTTGGAGAAAACACTTGTCTCCTTTAAGGTGATCAAGCAGATCATCTATCCTAGATAGCAGGTACTTGTTTTTGATTGTTACCTCGTTGAGTGATCTATAGTCCACACACATTCTCATACTATTGTCTTTCTTTTTGACAAATAGTCTTGGAGCTCCCCAAAGGCGATGAACTTGGTTGAATGTAACCTTTACTCTGTAGTTCTTGATCGCTTCTTCAACTCTGCTAGATCGTTGGTGGCATTCTATAAGGTAAACCGAAATTAGAAGCGATCCACGAGACTAAATCAATTAAGAACATTATGTCGATGCGGTGGCATACGGGTAATTCCTCTGGGAAAACATCTGGATATTCTTGTACCACAGTATATCTTCGGTTTACTTCCTTTAAATTTGGTCAAGATAGAACTTCTTCCGTAGAAGTCTTGGGTGAACTCTCTGAAATCCCTTGTTCATTGGTGAGGTTGATAGATCTACTAGCACAATCTATCTGCCTTGATTTTTGGCAAGCCGGTCCATTCCAATCGGATGAGTCGATTGGCCATCATTAGCGCCATTCTGCTTGTATTTGGAGTACTACGGTTCTTGTGGAGGCGGGCTAGCAATTCAATCGGATGAGTCGATTGGCCATCATTTGGCGCCCGATCGGGGCTTGATTGGAGGAGGTGGTGGGCATTGAGTGGGTTTTCTTGATAATCGGCATTCTCATTTCCTTGCCCTCAGCACTTTGCCACTTCAGTCTTGGTGGTCACCATCTGGTGGACTCTTCACAGTTAGACAAGAGAGCAGGGAATTTCTAAGGGTATAGGTCTACAATAGCCCAAAATCAACAAGCATAAGGCAAGAACACTTGACAAAATAATTTAATTTAATTTAATTTATTAATTCATTATGGCTACCACAAAGGTATTGTAGCTCATAATTACGCAACTAAAGGAAAATTTAAGGACATATCTATGGTTATTCTTGGGGTATAATCGGCTCACTAGAACTAGCCTCGCCTTCCTTGTAGTAGGCAGGTTCCTTTTCTGTGATCTTCAACTTTTCTTACTGCGTCTTGTAATTTCCCTTGTATGAGAGCTGCTCATCTAGGGTATTCTGTAGGCATAATCCATGGCTCTAGCGAGATCCACGATGAGTGAGATCGGGGCGGTCTTCATCTCTAGTTGATCGAAGAATCTTGTCATGCGGGTTGGAATGTGCATCGGGTAATAATGGAACCCGTCTGCCGTTGAGGCGGTGATTGTAGATGTAGCGAAGTCGGCGGGTTGCTTCCTGGTTGCATCTGGATGCCTTGGCGAAGGTGTCTCGTCGCATTGGGGCATCGAAGATATGGAAGTGCGTGTTGGCGATAGGTTGGAGTAGAGGATCACTTCTACCCTCCACCGATCTGATTTCTCACCTTATACTTGTATCCTTGATCGTCGGTCTTTCTTCAAAGTCCAAGTCTTTGCATGATCTTCAGAAGCTGCGGCCCAATGGCCAAACAAAAACACCATGGGAAATGGCATTGGAACTTGACCATCTACAATTTTTGAGAAGGAGATGAGTTAATAAATATTTTTCAAGAAAAGTTGAGAAATGACTCGAGAAGACCAAGTTATTTTAATTTTCAAAAATAAATCCTTAAGGGTTTGATTTCCTTCTAGGTCACGACCTACGATCGATATGGCTCGATACCACTTTTATCGAACCGGGGGCGAAGGATCCCAAATTCTACGTGTTCTTACACTAGTCCGAGATTTCCGGTGTACAGTCACAAAAATGTTATCACAAACATATCCAGCGTGTTTATTAATAAGCATAGAGTTTATTACAATTTGGTAGGAGGCCAAATAAAACATAAGCGGAAGCAAAATATAATGGTAAGCCACACGATCGCCACGAGGCAATAAATGCGGAAATTATTGCCCTAATCGTCCTTGTGGATATCATGGGGATATGCTCGAGATCTTAGGATGATGTGACAATTGGCAATGGCGTTAACGGTTTGTCGTTTCACGAGTTTTCGACAAAGTTTGGCCTCTTGGACTTTCTAGATCGGGCGGTCCGACCGCCATAGCATGGCGGTCCGGCCGGTCCCGAATCGGTCGGACCGGCCATGTGCGCCGGTCGGACGGCCGTGACAAAGTGGTCAAAGCAGTGGGCCAAAAATAGAGGTGTAGGCAAGTGAGGATCCCAATGCACTTGGTCTCATAATTTTTGGAGTCTCGATAAAAGTTCTATTGGTTTAAAGTTTCCGATAGGTTTGGATTTTGAGAGCCAAAATTTGGCTAAGTCCCATTGGCGGTCGGCCGGCTTGTGGTTGCGGTCGGGCCGTGAGGTGAATGATCGAACCAAACCACGATGGCGATCGACCGATTATTACTTGAACGTCGCCCGTCGTGGCGGCGTTGTTCGATGGTTAGGTCAAAGTCATGAGTTTGATGCATATGTGTTGCATGATGCATGTTTTGACTAACGTGGGTCAAGTTGTGAAGAACTTGTTCCGGTTTGATTTGCTTGTCTATTGTTGTGCGGGTTGTTTGGTGGTCAGCGGCGGTCAGGCGAGGATGATCGGGACTAAGCTTGGAGTGAGGTCGAAACGATCGGGTATGCGGGTGAAGTCAATGGAGTCAAGCATAGCGCAGAATGGACAATGATGACCGAGCAGGCGATTCGGTGCGGTTAGTTGGATCAAAGGCTGCGGGAGTCGGTACAAGTGCTATGGTGGTTTCGGTGGGGCCGGATGGGAGAGACTTGCCGGCATGGAGAGGCGTTGATCAACCTACGTGGCGGAGCATGCGAAGTGCTTGCGAAGATGAACTCGGTCTTGGAGAAGGACCGAGAAGGGTATTTTGGTAATCTTACGAATCTGACCTTAGTGACCTTTTGCGACCAGCGGCGCAAGATGGCGTGGAGAAGCGGAGTAGGTCAAGAGGAGATCGGCAGTAACCGAGAAGCGTGCGTGTGTGACCCGTTTGTGTTGGGCCTTAGGGGCCCATTTAAGTTAGAACTTCTAGAAGGTCTAAGTCTCCACTATAAATAGAGGAGGGAGGTGGCTGCACCCCTTCAACCCTTTTCGTTGTTGAAACCCTAGTTTGGCTTAGGGAGAGGATTAGTGGAGGTTAGGGTTCTAGAGAGTTGTGTTTTGATTTTGTGCTCTTGGATTGAGCTTTGTCCTCCATTGATGGAGTGGCTGTAAACCCAAACCCTATCAAATCAATCCAAAGAAAGCTTTGATCAAAGATGTGTCTCTTTGCCTTTCTTCTCTCTATTTGGTGATTTTGAGTCTTTCTTTGATTCGCATGTTTTTGATTGATTTCTTTACATGATCTAGCTTGATGTGACATGTGGGAACACATCTAAGATCATCTTGATCATCAATCACCCACGAGCAAGTTTTTGGATCTAGTTTTCGTTTTGACTCGGTTTTGAACCATCCATCTCTCAAACTGAAAAAGGTCGTAACTTTTCCATGGATCTCCATGATCTTCAATTGGAATAGGTTCCTGACATCCTAGAGAAGGTGTGTTCCAAGTTTCATGAAGTTTGGAGTTGTAGATCAAAAGTTAGACCTATTTGCAACCGTTTTTGGGTGATTTCATTGTTCATCGGTGGAGGTCGGACCGCCCCTACAGGAGTCGGACCGCCCATGGACGGTCGGACCAGCCCTTGAGTAGAGAGTCGGACCGCCCTACACTTAGAAAATTAAATTTCGGTTGATTTTGGTTGTTTTGCTTCGGGGTTTTGATTGGATTCAATCCTAGTCTTCATTTATCTTGGTATATCGATCTTCATAGCTTCTATAGCTATTGGAGTGAAATTTGTGTTGAATCTAATCTTGGTTGAAAAAGTGGCGTGCTCCTATTCACCCACCCCCTCTAGTCGCCTTTTCGGTCCAAGAAGTGGTATCGAGCCGGTTAGTTCAATCTTGATCTTAACGGTCCTTTGAACTGGCGATGGATAAGTACTCCACCAAGCCGCATATCTTGATGGGCATGACTATGCCTATTGCGAGAATGGCATGCGAGTCTTCCTTGAGGCGAAGGACAAGCTATATGGGAGATTGTTCGAGCCCGCTCGTTCTTCACGAAGTTATTCTGTGGCTATGACCCTCTTGGCTAACAACAATAAGGCAAAAAGAACCTCTTGTATGGTGGGCTTGGTAGGCGGGAGTATGATCGAATTTGCAATCTTGAGGCTGCATACGAGATTTGGAACACCCTCGAAACCTACCATGAGGTTCGTCCCAAATCAAGAAAATGCATGAGACGATCTATAAGCGTGAATATAACAAATTCGAGATCGTCTGGAGAGAGCATCGATGACATTTTCGATCGCTTCAACAAAGTGATTAATCGGATGAAGGTGTTGGAATTGAATATTCTCGATCGAAAATACCACCCACCTCTTGGTGCAATCAACACCAAGGAGTGGGAGATAAAGGCTACCGCCATTGAGGAGAACGTCAACCTCTACGATCGACTTTGGAGCTGCTCTATAGCAAGCTCAAGACTCATGAGATCAAGAGGATTGATCATCCCAAGAAGGAAAACATGGCCTTGGTAGCGAGACCGCTCAAGAGAGCTTCGATGGGTCTTGAGTCTTCTTACGGATTTTCTCTTCTTTGGTTTATCGCAATCCATGAAGAGGAGTTTGCTAGTTTTCACGAGGCGAGTTAGCCCTCATAGTCGAGAAAAGCCACACGGGCCTATAACAATATGAGAAACAAAAGAGAGGAGGTCCGTGACTTGCTATGAGTGTGGTGAGCTTAATCACATCCGACAAGCGCCCCAAGTTGAAAGGGAAGAGCAACCACAAGGAAGGAAAGCCGACTTGGAAGAAGCCTCAATGGAACAAATCAAGATTTGATGATGCCAAGTGACAAAGCGACTCAGGGTTCTTGCAGCTTTTGGGAACAATCCTTAGCGATGTGGACTCGGGGCGAGGATGACAAGGAGGAGGAGATCCTCAAGACAAGAAGAAGGGAAGGCCAAGGACTTACAGGCGTTTGCTTCATGGCCGACTCCGGCGGCGTCGGCAGACGATGAGTACCTCTCTCCTATGATGTCCTTTACGATAGATGCGAAACTATCTTTGAGCAACTCATGAGCGAGGATAAGGCGTTAGAGTATATCATGGCTAGGAACAAGGACTTAGAGTCTCACGTAGATAATTTGACTTTAGAACTTGCAAATACTAAGACTCTTGAATCTGATGAATGTTCTTCCTGCTATGCTCTACACTCAGAATTTGCTAAACTGCAATCTGCTCATGATATTGCTTTGCAACAATTTGAAAATGCTAGGACTGAACTAGTTGAGGTTAAATCTGCCCCTTGTGAAAAATGATTAGGTTCTAGCAAGTTGGTTGCTTACAGTCTTTATTGATTCTAGCCTTTGCTCTTTTTGCATTGAGCGAACATGAAGTTAAAGATATCTTAGAAGCAGTTAGAGCTAAATATGTCAAGCTTAAGGACAGTATTGAGTCTTCTACATGTGCTTCATGTCCTGCTCTTAAACTTGAAATTGCTTTATATAAGGAAAAATATGCTAGAGCTATTAAAGACAAAACTTGTGAGTCATGTGTTAATCTTGAAAAAGAAAATGCTTATCTTAAAGATACCTTAGAAAATTTTTCTAAAGGTAAGAAACAATTAAACATGATTCTGGACAAATCTAAGACTCCTTATAAGAAGTAAGGATTAGGATACAATTCTGTCCAAGATAATTCTAAGCCCAAAGTAACTCAAGTCTTGGAAAATGGATTAGTTGAATTTAAAACCCAACCTGCAAAAACTATTTTTAAATCTGCGGGTTTTGCCCAAACCTCTGTTAAGTCAAAGGGTGCTTCTCGGTGGTATCAAGTACCATTGCACCTATTGCAAGAAGAATGGGCATTTGGTTGAGTTCTGTTGGCGTAGGTTGAAAAATGATAAGAAAATTTTTGCTAGAATTTCACTCAATCAACCTAGAGCTTTTACGAGACATGGTAATGTAGAAAAGAAGAAACCTGGTTTAGGATTTGTGTCACATGCTCATCATCATGTTCCTAGACAGGATAACTCTTATGTTAAAGTAACCATTGCTCATATGAACTTCAAACTTAATCAAGGATAGCATACGCTTTGCATACTACTCATGAGACATGTGTCTCGATCTTGGGTTCCCAAGTCTTGTTTAACTAACTTGATGTTGAGACACATTGTTCTCAATGCCTTGATTTTCGGGATTACTGCGGAAGAGGAAGGACACGTGGTTAAATCGACTCATTTGTTCACGCCACATGACCGGAGACTCAAGATGGTTCACCTCCTTCACGCGATCGACGGGTGATGAATTCATCACCTTTGGAGATGATAGGCAAGGGCGGATTGAAGGCAGGATCGATCGGGGTGAGCGACAAGTTCATCCTCAGGGCGTCGCCCTTGTGGACAAGCTAAGGTTTAATTTGCTTTACGTCTCTCAACTTCTTGATGATGGCTATGAGACTAGATTTAAGAAAAATGCTTGTCGGGTGCTTGATTAATTTGGTGAGCTTGTGTTTGGGATTACTAGAGTTGCTAGGATCTTTGGGTGATTTTACGAATCTCTTCTTTGGTTCTCTCAAATGCTTAATTTCATCTTCTTCTTACGAGTTACGGCTTTGGCACCGTCGTTTGGGGCACATTGGTTTTGATCATCGGCGAGTTAGCAACCTTGAGCTCATGAGAGGTTTGCCCAAACTCAAAGCCGTCAAGGATCTTTGTATGTGCGCCACAGTAGGCATGGCAAGCAAGTTGCCGCCTCACACCCATCGATGACTATGGTCATGGTAGCGACGAATGGGACGGTTGCTTCATATGGATCTTGTTGGTCCCGCTTAGGTTCGGTCGATTAGTGAAAAATGGTACATTCTTGTCATAGTCGATGATTTTCTAGATACACTTGGGTGTTCTTTCTTGCTTGAAGGATGAAGCTTTTGATCATTATCATGATCTTGTTCTTCGTTTGGCTTGAACTTAGGAGTGCCTTGAGAAGCGTCCGTAGTGACAATGGCACGGAGTTCAAGAATGCCTCTTTGCTTCCTTTTGTCTTTGGCGTGGAATTGAGCATCAGTTCTCCTCTCCACACGTCCCTCAACAAAATGGCGTTGTGGAAAGGAAGAACAGGACCCTAGTCGAGATAGCTGGGGCGATGCTAGATGAGTATAGCACTCAGGAGGTTTTGGGCGAAGCTATTTCTCTGCTTGCCATATTGCAAATCGTATCTTTTTGAGACCGTCTTTGGGCAAGACTCCTTATGAGCTTCGTTTGTAGAAAACCCTCTGTCTCACACTTTGAGTCTTTGGATCAAAGTGTTTTATTCTCAAGGCAGAAACCTAGATAAATTTGAGTCAAGAACTTTTGATGGTTTATTTACAGGTTATCCTGCACATTCAAGGGTTTCGGGTTTTAATCTTTGAAACTAACTTTGGTTCGGGAGACATGCATTGTCACTTTTGATGAGACTAGCCACAGGCTAGATCGGATATTTCGGTGATACGGTGATAGAGTATATTTGTAGAGGAAGATGATGATGGACTCGATGATACTCTTCCAGCTGCTGCTTTGTTGACATTCCTATCCTGCACAAGAACACATCGTGACTACTTAGCCTTGGTTGTAGCTTTCTTGCATCTTCATCATCGGCAGATACTGCGGAGGTCGAAGAGGTATTTTCCTCTCGGTGTGCCACTTCATATTCAAAGCGACATCCGCGGATCGGATGATAGGTAATAACCATGAGCGAGTCACTCGCTCCGGTATCATGATTCAAACCTCTATTCTCATTACGCTTTTGTAGCTTCTTTTGAACCCGCGATATATCACATGCTTTATCTGATTCTAGTTGGGTCAATGCCATCCATGAGGAGTTAGAGAATTTTGAGAGGAAAAAGGTCGGAACCTAGTAGAACCTCCTAGTGGTCATAATGTTATAGGAACCCATTTGGGTTTTCAAAACAAACAAAATGAGGATGGTTACGTGATTAGAAACAAGGCTAGGTTACTAGCTCGGGGTTTTAGCCGAGTTGAGGTTAGATTTTGATGAGACCTTTGCTCTGTTGCGGACTAGAAGCTATTAGCATTCTACTTGCATTTCTTTGCTTCTAAGGGCTTTAGATTATATCGGATGGATGTTAAGAGTGTCTTTTGAATGGTTTCATAGAGGAGGAGGTTTATGTTAGGCAACCCCCAGGCTTTGAAAATCCCAAAAACCCACATCATGTCTTCAAGCTGTCCAAAGCCTTGTATGGTCTTAAACAAGCCCCTAGAGCCTGGTATGATAGGCTTAAGACCTTTTTGCTTAAGAATGATTTTGAGATGGGTAAGGTAGACAAGACCTTGTTCATTCTTAGGCGTGGCAATGATTTCTTACTTGCTCAGATTTACGTTGATGATATTATCTTTGGTGGTTCTTCTCATGCTCTTGTTTCCAGCTTTTCTGAGACTATGTCCAGGGAATTTGAGATGAGCATGATGGGAGAGCTCAATTACTTTATGGGGCTTCAAATCAAGCAATGTAAGGAAGGGATCTTCATCCATCAGACGAAGTATACTAAGGATCTGCTCAAGCGCCGACATGGGTGTTCGCAAGCGATCGCCACTCCCATGGCGACTTCGACCTTTGGATCGGATGAGGAAGGAGAAGCCGTGGATCAGCGATCTGCGCTGACATGATCGGCTCCCTCACTGTACTGGCGGCCTCAAGACCAGACATCCACTTCACAGTCTGCCTCTGCGCGAGGTTTCAGCGTCTCCGAGAACTTCCCATCGCCAAGCAGTTAAGCGCATATTCAGTTATTTACACTCTACCCTCCAGTATGGCATTTGGTACTCCTGCTCTTCTTCTTTGTCCATTCGGGGGTTTTCTGATTCTGATTTTGCAGGCTGTCGGCTTGATAGGAAGAGTACCTCGGGCACTTGTCACTTTCTAGGCACTTCTCTTGTCTCTTGGTCTTCTAGGAAGCAGTCCTCTGTTGCACAATCTATTGCTGAGGCTGAATATGTAGCTGCTGCTAGTTGCTGTAGTCAGATTTTGTGGATGGTATCCACTCTTAAGGACTATGGATTAAATTTTGCTAGTGTTCCTCTTTTTCGTGATAACACTTCTGCTATTAACATTGCTAAAAACCATGTGCAACACTCTAGGACCAAGCACATAGACATTCGCTATCACTTCCTTAGAGACCATGTCGAGAAGGAGATATTATCTTGCCTTAGTGAGTCAGAGGCTCAAGCTGGTGATATCCTCACCAAACCTTTAGACCCAACTAGGTTTGCCACTTTGAGAAGCGAGTTAGGGGTAATTTATCCCTATGGGTTGGTTTGAGGGGGAGTTCGATCGTTTCTGATCTTACCTTGTTCTTTTGATCTTTTATTGTTCTTTTGAACTTATTGATCTTTTGAACTTTTTAGGTTTTTAGGCTTTTTATTGCATCTCATTGTATCATATTGCATTCATATGAAAAATACATCAAGCGGTATGAAAAATCCAAAAAGATGCATTGTAATATAAGATTTACTGCTGATCTTTTAAAATTGATGAAGCTTTGCCAATTACCCTTTGGAGCTTTAGTATTTCAATTTTTGCTCAATGCCATGTCTAGTTCTTTGACTTGCCAGAATTATCATGCTTTTACATGTGTAGCTAAGTCTTTGCTATATGAGCTAGAACTTTAAAACAACTCAAACTAAAAATTGCAATGTGTGGATGTTTTAGCGAGTTGCGCAATTAGTGCTCCTTTTGTGACATTGGCCCTGTCAGAATTGCTTTGTTAGCTCTTGAATCTAAAATTGACCATTACTTGAGCTTTTGTGTTCTTGAGATTCTAAAACTGCTCATTTGAAAAATAAAAAATCAAGATTGTCTTATGCTTAAATTGTGCCAAACTATTCTTACGAGGCCTTGTCAAAGATATGAACTTGGAGATAGTTTGATGAACGAACGATCTCATGGGGATTGCTTGTCGAAATGACATGAACCTCAAGATTTGTGCATACTGGTAGAAGCTTAGAAAGAGTTTGTGGATGGCTCCTAGTCTAGGATCTTCTTTACTAAGATATACCTTTAATCAACTTCTGGTCAAAGCTTAGGATGAGTTTGTGGATGGCTCCTAGTCCAGGATCTTGTAAATAAGTTAGATCATTAGTCAACTTCAATATTCAATGCATATGTGAAAACTATTGACAAATGGGCTTTTGAGAAATACTGAGCAAAATGATTCAATACAGGACCTGATTGACTCTTAATGTGGTCTTTGTTAGATTTTTGATCTCACTTTGGCATTTTGACATGGCCAATTTCATTTTAGGATCCCTCTTGATGAACTTGCTGAATTTGAAGCTTTGCTTAAATTGATCAAATCTATTGCTTTACTTTTGAGCCTTTGTGCTTAGCTTTGATATATATGTCTTACCATGATCTTGCTAGCATGTCGGGCTTGATATGTTGTTTGTGCAATATTAGAAATCTTTGGCTAGTTCTTTTGGGTAATCTCCAAAGCTTCTTGTAATCAAAATTAAAAATACAAAATTAAGCCACTCCATTGCACTTCATGCATACTTCTTCTTTTGCTTCTTTCTTCATTCGCAATTGTTATCTTTGGATGAGAGGAAGGCGTGATTCCTTGATGACTCCATTGTCAAAGGGGAGAAGATATTTCAATGTTGGGAGAAGATTTTACAAAGGGAGAAAGTTGGAGAATTTGAAATTTTAAAATCAGGATCATAGTGAGGGGAGTTCTTGAATTGCATTCTTATCGTCTTATTGACTCTTACGAACTTGAATTGCATTTATTACTCCTCACAATGATCAAAGGTCAATTGAACAATTGTTCTTTCATTTGGACCTTAAGTGAGATTTATAACTTTTACGGAAATCGAAGTTTTATGCTTTCTTTTGCCTTAACTCACTTGCCTATGCTATTACGATGCGACTTGGTCATTTCCATTGCTTTCTCTTGCTTATGGACCAAGTTGTGCCTTTGTCGCAACGAAAGTTTTTACTTTTCAAACCTTCAAATTACATTTTACGGATTATTGCCAATGTGTTCATCAAGGGGAGATTGTGGATATCATGGGGATATGCTCGGATCTTAGGATGATGTGACAATTGGCAATGGCGTTAGCGGTTTGTCGTTTCACGAGTTTTCGACAAAGTTTGACCTTTGTTCGGACTTTACGGGCGGGCGGTCCGACCAAGCCATAACGGCGGTCCGGCCGGTCAGACCGCCGTGACCAAATTGGTCAAAAGCAGTTTGGGCCAAAAATAGAGGTGTAGGCAAGTGAGGGCTCCCAATGCACTTGGTCTCATAGTTTTGGAATCTCGGTAAAAGTTCTATTGGTTTAAAGTTTCCGGTGGGTTTGGATTTTGAGGCCAAAATTTGGCTAAGTCCCATTGGCGGTCGCAGCCGGCTTGTGGTCGTGGTCGAGGCCCCGACGAGGCGATCGGCCGATTGATTACTTGAGCGTCGCCCGTCGTGGCGGCGTTGTTCGTTAGTTAGGTCAAAGTCATGAGTTTGATGCATATGTGTTGCATGATGCATGTTTTGACTAACGTGGGTCAAGTTGTGAAGAACTTGTTCCGGTTTGATTTGCTTGTCTATTGTTGTGCGAGGTTGCTTGGTGGTCAACGACGGTCAGCGAGGATGATCGGGACTAAGCTTGGAGAGCGAGGTCGAGCGATCGGGTATGCGAGTGAAGTCAATGGAGTCAAGCATGGCACAGAATGGACAATGATGACCGAACGGGCAGTTCGGTGCGACTGGTTGGATCAAGCGGCACGGGAGTCGGTGCAAGTGCCATGGTGGTTTCGGTGGGAGCCGATTGGGAGAACTTCCGAGCATGGAAGAGCGTTGATCAACCTACGTGGCGGAGCATGCGAAGTGCTTGCGAAGATGGACTCGGTCTTGGAGAAGGACCGAGAAGGGTATTTTGGTAATCTTACGGATATCGCCTTGGTGACCTTTGGCGACCAGCGGCGCAAGATGGCGTGGAGAAGCGAGTAGGTCAAGAGGAGATCAGACGGTGCTTCGAGAAGCGTGCGTGTGTGACCCGTTTGTGTTGGGCCTTAACGGGAGCCCATTTAAGTTAGAACTTCTAGAAGGTCTAAGTCTCCACTATAAATAGAGGAGGGAGGTGGCTGCACCCCTTCAACCCTTTTCGTTGTTGAAACCCTAGTTTGGCTTAGGGAGAGGATTAGTGGAGGTTAGGGTTCTAGAGAGTTGTGTTTTGATTTTGTGCTCTTGGATTGAGTTTTGTCCTCCATTGATGGAGTGGCTGTAAACCCAAACCCAATCAAATCAATCCAAAGAAAGCTTTGATCAAAGATGTGTCTCTTTGCCTTTCTTCTCTCTAATTGGTGATTTTGAGTCTTTCTTTGATTCGCATGTTTTTGATTGATTTCTTTACATGATCTAGCTTGCTGTGACATGTGGGAACACATCTAAGATTATCTTGATCATCAATCACCCACGAGCAAGTTTTTGGATCTAGTTTTCGTTTTGACTCGGTTTTGAACCATCCATCTCTCAAACTGAAAAAGGTCTTAACTTTTCCATGGATCTCCATGATCTTCAATTGGAATAGGTTTATGACATCCTAGAGAAGGTGTGTTCCAAGTTTTATGAAGTTTGGAGTTGTAGATCAAAAGTTAGACCTATTTGCAACCGTTTTTGGTGATTTCCTTTGTTCATCAGGCTGGAGGTCAGACCGCCCCTACACAGAGGTCAGACCGCCCATGGACCGGTCAGACTACCCTTGAGTAGAGGTCAGACCGCCCTACACTTAGGAAATTAAGTTTCGGTTGATTTTGGTTGTTTTGCTTCGGGGTTTTGATTGGATTCAATCCTAGTCTTCCGCTGTACTGGTATATCGATCTTCATAGCTTCTATAGCTATTGGAGTGAAATTTGTGTTGAATCTAATCTTGGTTGAAAAAGTGAGCGTGCTCCTATTCACCCCCCCTCTAGTCGCCTTTTCGGTCCAACAGTCATGCTCCTCACCTTCCGGATAGTAGTATTCTCCTGAATAATAATATTCAGCAAGAGTGAGCACTACAAATGTGCTCATAAATTACACCCAATATAAATTTATAATGCATGCATAAGTTATTCAAAGGAAGATTGTAGGGTTTATTTGCGTAATTCAGCATTTTTGGGTTTTAAATAGTTATACTAAGTTTCAAGGCACATTTTTATTTCATAGCTAAAATCAGATTTTAAAATTTGATCATTTTATAGTGGATAACCTCCATATGAAACATGGCGAAGGATACCCTCCTATCACAAGGCTACTGCCAATTTTATCACAAGGATTAACCATCCTCAAATCATGTCGAGTTATTTTAAAACCAAAAACAAATCTAACTTAGAGTGGCTTTGCTCGGCATGTCCATAGCAGTGGACACGGCTATTGAATAGATTTACACTCTGCGAGAGGGTACAACTTTACCCACACGAGGTAATTTGCCGTTATGTTGGCCAATGCGCTTCCTTAGGCGTGTGACTAGGCAATTATCACAAGGCGTTTCAATGCACTACCTCACTATCAATATGCAGCTAAGGTTTCACTTCTATTAGGCTAACCACCTCTAGGAAGCCCCTCTTGCGCCAAGTGGGAATAAAGTCTAGCCGACACCCACACAACAAAATTGGCATAAACAACAATGAGGTAAGACAAATTATTAAGCCTAGTTACGCCCATCTGAGAACATGTGGTAATGCGGTGGAGCTTTGCAAGATGCGGCTCAAAGGCAGGTCCTTAACCTACTTGGGCAACTTTCAATAAAAACCGTGAGTCTCAATCCTAACAGACGAGCAGGTGCATAAACTGCACCCCAGCGATCCATTTTTGCCCAAGTACAAACCATTTTATTTTATTTTTATAATTTTCAAAGACATTTACAAAGTCCACCGTGACATAACAATGTCATAGGATTTTATCAAATTTTGAAGTTTTGGCTAAATTCTCCCAAAATCAAATATTTCTGGTCTAAGCATTTGCTAGGCATATATTTATTTTAAATTCATTTGACTAAGGTGACAAGGAATTGGTAATACAACATTCAAATGTGGTTGTACAAAGGAATTGGAATAATTAAGTATTTAAAGCAGGAATTTAAAAATAATTAAATACAATTATGCATGCAATAATAATTTAAAAGCGAAATTAAATAATTTTAAATATTGGGGGCAAAATGGTCAATGGTGTAACTTGCCTTGCTCAAAATCTTGGTATTCTACTTCTTCAATAGGGTCAAGCTCTTGAATCGTCAAAATCTATCTGTGAGAATAATCCAAATTCAAATAAATTGAGATGAACTCAAATAAATTCAAATGAAAATACAAATTAACTCCAAATTAAATAATTTTGGTTTAGTCAGCTAGATCTTGATTTTATACAAATTTAGAAATTTGAATCACCTAAATCGGAGTTCATATGAAGAAATACGAGCTCTGGAAGTTTGAAACCTAAATTAAATCCTAAAAATCAAATTTCGAATTTCCCGAATTAAATTTCTAAAGGAAATTCCATTTATTATAAGCATACATCAATGACATTGTTCACAGAGGTGACAAGTGGGCCCGCACGGTATGGGTGAGTCCACGTCACTTTCCGAGTCCACAGTGGACTCGGCTCGCTTGTTCTGATCGCGAGGAAAGCGTCTTGTTGGCGCGGCATCTTTATCTTTGGCGTCCACGGTACACTCGTCGGCTAAAGTGCCGATGTGGTGCCCAGTGGTATTGACTCGGGCCAACCACATCGGTAGCCGGGAGAAGCGGCTTCGGGTACCAAAATACCGCGATCAGTGGCCTTGGCGAGCTCTCGGTGAGGTCGCAAAATGCTCGGAGGCGATGCCGATCTGGCGCTACAGTGGCGAGAGTGGTCGGAAGGTCGTCGGCGACGGAGAAAGCGGTGTGGTTCGGTTGTTGGCGCGAAGGAGCTCGGGGTCTTGGTGTGGATTTCATGGGGATATGCTCTAGATCTTAGGATGATGTGACAATTGGCAATGGCGTTTACGGTTTGTAATTTCACATGTTTTAAACAAAGCTCTGGGTATTACGGGCGAGGCGGTCCGGCCGGTCCTTGCTGCGTGATCGACCGGTCCCAAATCGGTCGGACCGCCATGTGGAAATGATCGGACGGCGATGACCAAAGTGGTCAAAATAAAATTTGGGCCAAAAATAGGTGTTGTAGGCAAGTGAGGGATCCCAATGCACTTGGTCTCATAATTTTGGAGTCTCGATGAAGTTCTATTCGTTTGTATTTTCGGAAGGTTTGAATTTGGGGCTTGAATTTGGCTAAGTCCCAAAGGGCGGTCCGGTAGCTCACTGGGGCCAGTCGGACGGTTTCTACTTGAGCGTCGGCCAACCGTGGCGATGTTGTTTTGTTAGGTCAAAGTCATTGGTATTGTGGCATATGATTTGCATGATGCATGTTTTGACTAACATGGGTCAAGTTGTGAAGAACTTGTTCCCGAATTCGTGTTTTCTTGTTTGTGGGTGTGCAGGTAGCTTGGTGGTCAGCGACGGTCAGCGGCGAGGAGAATCGGGACTAGACTTGAAGAGTTGAGGTCGAGCGATTGGCGATGCGGGTGAGGTCAACGACTCAAGCGTGACACAAGATGGACAAGGGTGACCTATTGGCGAATCCATGGCACATGGTGAAGCGGTTTAGGTCAAAAGTTAAAGACGTAACGCGAAGCGTGCGTGTGTGACCCGTTTGTTAGTGGGCCTTAACGGGAGCCCAATTAAGTCAAACCCTAAGAGTTTTAGGCCTCCACTATAAATAGGAGGAGATGGTGGCTGCACCTCTTTCTCTCTCGCCTTTTTATGTTTCAAAACCCTAATTGTCTTTAGGGGAGTTGAGGTGGAGGCTAGGGCTCTTGATGGTTTGTGGAGAATTTCGTGATCTTTGATTGTCTACTGATCCATGATGGTGTGGATGTAATCCAGCATCAATCACGAAATCAATCTATGCAAGGTTTGCTTGAGATAAGTCCCTCTTCGTTCTTGCTTTCAATTTCGTGTTTTTAGGGCTTTCTTTGATCCGCGAGTTTGTGATTGATTCTTTCACGTGAATTAGCTTGCTGTGATATGTGTGAATCTATCTAGCATCATCTTGATCATCAATCCCTCACGAACAAGCTTTAGGATCAAGTTTTCGTTCTTGCGGTTTTAGACCTTACATTAATCAATTGGCAATTGCTCAAGATCGTTCCAAGAATTATCATAATATTCGATTGGAATAGGTTCTCAATAGCATATAGAAGGTGTGTGCAAAGTTTCATAAAGATTGGAGTTGAGAATCAAAAGTTTCACCTAATTGCAACCGTCATCGGGTGATTTCTTTATTGCAGATCGGTTACGAGTCGGCCGGTCAGACCGCCCGTCATCACCGGTCGGACCGATTTTGGAAGCGGTCCGACCGCCTTGACTAACGCCAGTCGAACCGCCCGACAATCGGTCCGACCGGTTGGAGTGCAGGTCGACCGCGCGTCTTTGTGAGTCTTTGCAATCTTAGTTGATTTTGTTATTTTGCTTAGGGATTTAATTGGATTCAATACTAGTCTTCCATTGTCTTGGTATATTGATCTTCATAGCTTTCTAATAGCTCTTGGAGTAAAATTGTATTGAGTTCATAATTTGTGAAAAAGTGGCGTGCTCTATTCACCCCCTCTAGTCGCCTTTACGGTCCAACATCAGTAGCCGAGTCGCGATGAGGATCGCCGGACGGCGATGATGCGAAGGTGCGGTCGAGGTGGCAGGGAAGCTGGTGGCGGCGGAATCGGAGAAGAAACGAGCTTGGCGCCGTGAATTCTGAAATCTGGGCGGCGAGGGTGATCGAGGGGACAGGAGGTGGGGAATGATATCGGGAGAAGAAGCGCGGTGGGTGCTTTATAGGGCGAGGGGCCGGAGTGGGAGATTAGGTGCTGGCGGTAATGGCGGAGGCGAGGCGCGGGGCGTTCACGGCGTTAAGAAGGGGTGGTAATGCAGGGGGTGAATGCGGAGGAGGCTGGCGATGCTAATCTGCGTAAATCACGGGGTTAAGGCGGAGGAATCGCGGAGGAGGCGGACTCGAGTCGCGGCAATGGCGGCGTTGTCTCGGGCACGAGAGGGAGAAGAAGAGGCGAGGAAGAAGACACGGTGGGGCCCACATGGCGGTCGGATGAACTGGTCGGGAGGAGTGGCGATCGTTGGATTTTGATAGAACGGCTGAGGTGGTAACTGCAGCCTTGGCCCAGTCGAGGCGAAGCGGTGATCGTTGGATTATGATCGAGCGGTAGAGGCGATAGGCGTGAGAAGGTTTGATGTCGGTCGTCCGATTTGATCGGACGACCCGCGTCGCTTGATGTGGGGAAGAATTGGGCGAGGCTCACGGTCTTTGAGCTTGACCCGATCGCTTTCGAGGATTTAAATTCTTTTTCAATTTATTTAATCCTAGAAATTCAAATAAGCTTTAGAAAATATCAAATAAAGTCCAAAAATTTTGAGAAAATTCACGAAATTCTCAAGAGCATTACGGACTTAAATAAAATAATTCAATTTTTAGTTGGTAATTGATTTTGCACATAAATTATTTTAGCTTTAAAATAATTAGGGAAAAGCTTTAAAATTTCAAAAAATCCACAAAAATAATTAAAGTCTTATTTTCAATGAAATTGAAATTTTGGTACATTACAAACCTACCCCCTTAAAGGAATCTCGACCCGAGATTGATGCAGGTTAACAAAGAGGTAGGGGTACTCGGTTCTTAAAATTTCTTCTCGCTCCCGGTAGCTTCTTCTTACGAATGATTGCTCCACTTGAACCTTACAAGAAAGAATGACTTTATACGGTGGCGCGTTACGCCACATCGAGAATCTTGATTGGTTTGCTCCACATAGGTGAGATCTTCAAGATCGATGCTCTCAATGATGTTTCTTACATTGGTACTCTGAGACATTTCTTTAAGCATGATACATGGAAGACATTGTGAGCGGTGACGGAGATCTTTGGTAGTTCCAACTAATAAGCAACTTCACCTCTCTTTGCCAAAATCTTATAAGGTCAGAGCAAATCAGGTGCGAGTTTTCCTTTAGTGCGAAATCTCCTCACTCCTCGGAGTGGAGTTACCTGAGATAGACAAAATCTCCCATCTCGAAGGATAGTTCTCTCCGACGATTGTCGGCATAACTCTTTGTCGGGATTGAGCCACCTTCAGACGTTCTCTTATTGCTTTTACCTTACTTTCAGCTTCTTTTATCAATTCTGGTCCGAAGAATTGGTGTTCTCCTACTTGATCCCAAAGGAGAGGGGTTCTACACTTTCTTCCATACAATGCTTCAAATGGCGACATCTGTAGGCTAGCTTGAAAATTTGTTGTTGTAGAAAAATTACGCATAGGGCAAATTCTTATCCCAACTTCTTAGTAATCTATAGCACAAGCTCGAAGCATATCTTCTAAGACACGATTTACGTTAGATGCGGCCATCATTTGGGGATGATATTGTAGGACCGGAAAGGCGACTAGTGGGGGGGGGTGAATAGGCGCTTTCACAATTTTCTCGCCTAAGTCGAATTCAACACGAACTTTACTCCTATAGCTATGAGAGCTAAGAAGATCGATAAGCACCAATGAAGCCTTGTCTTTGAACTCGACAAACCCGACAACCTTACGACACAAATGTGGAGACTTAAGCTCAAAGGGTTGATCCGGACCTTTGGCGGTCGGACCGGTTACCAAGGCGGTCGACCGGCGTTCAACAAGCGATCGGCCAAGCAACTAGTGGCGGATCGGACGGTGGGCAATGATTCGACCAGAAGATCGGTGGTCGAATACGGGCGGTCGGACCGCGTTACAAGACCAGTCGAGACCGGTTCGATCGATCTTGAAAAATCCACCCCAAATCCAAAACGAAATTTGATCAACTTTTGATTCAACCAATGAAACTTGACCAAATTTGAGCACACCTCCCTAATGATATTGGAGACCTATTTCTAGCGCGATCCTTGGATCCACTTGCGAAACAATCTCTCAAGGATTAAACAAAGAAGTGCACAAACCCTAGAAATATGAAAATCTTTGATTCAAGACTTGCTTGTGGGGATTGATGGTCTAGATGATTCTAGGAGTATTCCCACACACCAAAGCAAGACAAAATGGGTCAAGAAACCAAGTATAAGCCCTTGAATCAAGGAAGCACCAAATTCATCCAAATGAGAGAAGAACACAAAGAGAAGACAAATGATCTCTCAAGCAAGCATCACAAGATTGATTGATCTCACAAGATGCTTACAAAGCCACTCCAACTAGGAGGACAAGAGCTCACCCAAGGAGCATACAATCTCTCCCTCTCTTCCTCTCCAAACCCTAACCCTAGAAAAGCAAGGGAAGAAACCAAATGAATGCCTCTGCAAGTTTTCCTTCTCCCCCTTTCCTATTTATACTAGAGAGGACTAGAGTTTCACATTTGGGGCCCACTCACACATGGGACCCACATACTAATCTGTTGAAGCAATCGCCTGCTTCACCACGTGTAGGTTGATCGTGGTTCTCATCGGCGCCAAGCCTCTCTTGTCCGAATCCCATGGGACCTCCCGAGACTTGCACCGATATCACTTTGCTGATCCAACCGGTATGTCGAACCACCCGTTCGATCCATCTTGTCCATACGCACCATGCTTGAGTCACACAACCTCACCGGTATCACGATCGTTACGGACCTCGGCTCTCCAAGCGTAGTCGATCCACTCACCGTTAGCGTCGTTGACACGCAAGCCACTGCCGCGACAATAGACAAACAAACCGTTTCCGGGAACAAGTTCTTCACAACTTGACCCACGTTAGTTCCACAATGCAATAAGCAATAATAAAGCATTAATAACTAAACATTAAACACAATACACATGCATCAATGCGAACTTGGCAAACCTCCAAGTCACTGCGGTCGACCGCCCCACAGGGCGGTCAGACCGATATCGAGCGATCGGACCGCTCCCAGCGGCGGTCGGACGGTCAAACAACCAAAAATCTAGCTTGAAAATCCGAAACCTTCTGGAATTTTCAACTCAATAGAACTTTTGATTGGGAGCTCCAAAAATGATGGGACCACATCAAGGAGACTCCCCTCACTTGCCTACACAACCTATTTTTGGCTTAGCCCCAAAATCCAACTTTAGGTCGAGGCCGGTCCGAGGCCACCTTGCTTGGTCCGGCCGTCCCAGCGATCGACCGCCCCTCCACCGGTCGAGACCTTTGTGGTGCGGCGGCAAAAACAAACCCAGCGAGATTTTGCAAACCAACAAAGCCATTGCCAATTGACTCATCATCACGGGATCGTGCACATATCCTCACGATATCCACAATCTCCCCTTGATGAACACATTGGCAATTTCAAAAAATGTGGTTTTGAAATGAAAAGTAAAAATCGCCGTTTTCACATAAAGGCACAACTTGGTCCATAAGCAAGAAAAAGCTTAGGAACCGACCAAAGGCGGCCGAATAGTGAAGGCAAGCGAGATAAGGCATTGAGCGCACAAAAGATTCAAAATCCGGAAGATGGCCAAAAATCTCACTAAGGTCCATATGAAAGGCGATAAGTTCTATTTGACCTTTCATCATTGTGAGTCTTCTTGAATTGCAATTCAAATCGAGAAAAAGGCAATAAAACCGGAGACTCAACTCACTATGATCACAAATTTTAAAAGGGTTCACAAAAATTTTTTGTGTTGTGTGTGTGTATGTGTTCTTTTATGCATGAAACCTTATGTGAACCAAAAACTCCAAGCGACATTTTCTTCAATCCTTCTCCCCTTTGACAATGAATTCATCAAGATGCATGAGAAGAAACGAGCATGAAGAAATGACTTTATTTGAAATTTAGCAAAAGGAGCCATGACCATTATCTATGTAGACGATTACAAGACATATACCAAGCCATATAAAGAGTAGAAGCTATATTCAATCATGGCAAAACATGTCTTTGCAAAGCTAACACCAAGATAGCGAAATTTGAGATTAAGAAATTAAAACCATGAAAGGTTGCTCAATGTCATAGATTCACTAAAAGCAACCAATAATGAGTCAAGCCATGTCTATAAGCAAAAGAGACTCAAAGCAGAATTTAGGCATTTTGAGCATTAAGAGAATTCTTTTGAAGCAAAGCTCAAGCACTTAGCCCTTTTGGGCAATTTTCTTTCTTTTTCTTTCTCTTCTCCTTTTCTCTGTGCTAGATCTCAAGCCTTGCCGACCATCTCAAGCGATAAGCTTAAAAGAGTGATCTAGGTCATCAAAACTCCCCCGAGTTCATGCCTAGTGCAATGGCAAGCCGTCTCATGAGAAAGGATTGGTGAGATCGTTTTTCGCATGGAAAATCTTCTTTCCCTTTTTTCATTTGCTTGACTTAAGAAGATAAAAGCTCAATTTTCATCTCAAAATAAGTTCAAGACTCAATTCACTTGTAAGACATGGCAAGAATCATAAGAGGATCACTAGAGCAAAACTAGTCACAAGATCCAACAAGACATGATTTGATTGATTTCTCAAGGATATAAAGCTAGCAAGGCAAAAGTTGAGCCAAACACGAAGAGCCATAAAAGAGGTCTAGCGAGGCTATCACTCGATATGACAAGGTATAAAATATGAAAACAAGTCATACGAGGATAATAATCAAAGCTCCACAATTTTATTATGCAATGCACAACATTTGAAATAAAAATGCATTATGATACAATGAAAACACAAAGAGCAAAATTCCCTCAAAACATCCATGCCTCGATCTTTGGGATTTGAGATAGAAAATCTAGGTGTCGATCTTGAGATGAGCGATGCACAGGAATAGCAAAAGAAGCGAGAGAAAAATGATTAGGCACAAAATCATAAGAATGCCCATGAGCACCACGGACCTCTCCAAAGCGATCTACCAAAAGACCGATACTCCCCTGTCTAGGTGCTACCCGTGGTCTATCCTCACGATATCCTAAACCACCTGCTTTGCTGGACCCATCAAAAGAGTCAACAAGATTCTCTGCGCCTAGACCTATATGTGTGTGCATTGAATAGGCTCCCGGCTCTAGAGACTATCATTTGAAGAAAAGACTCCTCTAATGGATCTCAAAGAGCTCATCCTCTCTTTCCTCTCAATCTTTGCTCTCAGGAAGCAAAACTCAGCAGTGTGGCCCTCTTTCTTGCGAGAAGGTGCAATTGTACTTGACCTTTTGAGGGTCCGTCTTGGTGAGGCAGAAGCACCTTTCTTGCTAGAAAGAGATTGGCAGAACCTCTGACTTTAGGAGCAACCTTTGGAGTCAAAGAAGGTTCTTGCTCAACAAACCACTTTTCACAACTCTAGCAATCTTTGGTGAGACATTCTTGGAAGCTCTAGGGACTTAGAACCTAGGCCCTTTGTTTTCACACTCACTTTGGATTGGTCTAGAATCAAGTTGAGTTTCTTTTCCCCTTGGAAAACTTCTCAAGAGTCATTTGAGGTAATCGTTCTCTTTTGCCAAAACTCCACAATTGGAGCACCTTTTAGAATCGATTGCCTCAACATGTTTGCTCTTAAGAAGATCCACTTCCACTTTAAGAGCCTCACAAGACACACAATAGGACTCTCCAATCCTATTCAATTGCTCCTTAAATTTGACTCTAAAAGCCTCTTGTATCTTACCAATAGCAATATCAATTTCAGCATGCAACATACAAGAGGAAGAATCTATGACTTTCTTGGAAGCAGTAAGAGACAAGGATCTTTCAATTTTAGCTTTCTCTTCAAGAGTCTTGTTTAAAGCTTCAATCTCAATTGTAAGCTTAGGGCAATTTCACAAGAGGCAATTCTAGAATAAGCAACCATTTGGTCATCTCTTGCATTTTAATTGATTATTCTTACAATGAGAACAAGTGTGACTAGCATCAAATTTTTGCAATTCTTTTAAAGAGCTATCCAGTTTCAATTCTAGCAAAGCACAATTTGAGCAATTTAATGGAATAGCTTCTAAAGCAGTCACATCAAGCGGAATGGCATTCATGCAAACAGAACTAGACTTGAGAGATTCTAGTTCGGAAGAGCATTTTCAATTGTTCTTCAACAGGAGGAATGAGCATTATTCAAGCTTGACAATTCATTAAGCAAGCTAGAGCATGAATCACGAAATCATCAGGATTAATGGATTTGAGCCTAACCACTTCTAGGTTCAAATTATCAATCATTGTATCCTGTTTCTTGATCACTTTAGCTTGCTTATGCAATTTTTGTTCAGCAAGCACTAAAGCCCTTTTCATGTCAGGAAGTGAAGGGCATACCTCATCGGGATCACTAAAAGGATCCTCATTTGTTGGAGAAATCATTTGTCGTGGTGTTCTTAGCCATAAAGCACATGCCGTGAAATCACGTGCCTTCTTCTTGCCACGGGAGTCACTCTTGTCGTCCTCCGACTCCGAGTCCATATCTTCCATGCTCACATCCTCTAGAGCTTCAAGGACTCGGCTGACAAACTTGCGATAGTTTGTCTTCTTGGACTTAGCATCCCTCGCTTGAGGATGCCTTTGTGACTCCTTCTCCTCCTTGCCCTTGACTTGGGGCATCTAGGCGAATGTGGTTGAGCTCACCACACTCGAAGCATGTGATAGGTCCTCCTCTCCTCCTACTCCTCACATTATTGTAGGCTCGTGAATTTTGTGGATAGGAGGGCTAAGTCATCCTCGGGTAGTCTCTCAAGTTCCTCATCGCTCAAAGAATGCCAAAGCGGACAAAGAAAATCGAGATGAGCTAACATTAAAAGAATCGACATATCTACCCTTAGATTGATCGACCACTAAAGCCATCGAATCAGCCGAAGAGAGGCGTGAGATAAAATCAATCTCATCGTCTTCAACCTCGAGTAAAGCTTATCCATGGTAAGCTCGCTCATGTGATGTTGTCAATGATGGCGTGATCTTCATCCCCAGACCTTCATCCAAAGCACCCAAAAGTTGGCGTGCATTTTGGACTCGAAAAAACAAGATCAACGTAGCGGAGATCATGAAGAATTTTAGAAAATCTCCCCACGGCTCATCTAAAGATTCACGAGTCTTTGCTCGATTTTGGAGTATGCTTTCTTAAGTCGGTTACATCTCACTTCCTTGATCGCGATGGACCCTCGTGATAATCACAAAAGTCCGCGGATCTCATGAGCAGAACGACAAATGAGCAACACGCTCAAACTCCGATCGACTAAGGCCTTGAATCAAGAAATTCCGAGCCCTTTGTTGTTCTCCACATCGGGTGATCAAATTGTCATCGGTGGCACGACATAAGGATTTTCACCTTAAGCCAAATCGCGTGCCCTTGAGCCTCGATGTAGGCCTCCATTCGGACCTTCAATATGCAAAATCAACTCCATCAAAAACATGTGGCTCGATTGAATATCGCTCGATCGCCATGGCTCCAAAGACCGGTTAAGATCTATAGAAGAGAGCTAAGCCGCTCGATACCACTTGTAGGACCGGAAGGCGACTAGTGGGGGTGAATAGGCGCTTTCACAATTTTCTCGCCTAAGTCGAATTCAACACGAACTTTACTCCTATAGCTATGAGAGCTAAGAA
The DNA here is from genome assembly GCA_036346395.1 of Hsuehochloa calcarea. Taxonomy (NCBI): domain Eukaryota; kingdom Viridiplantae; phylum Streptophyta; class Magnoliopsida; order Poales; family Poaceae; genus Hsuehochloa; species Hsuehochloa calcarea. Next base: position 8,827,881 of record CM070608.1, read on the forward strand.
GATCGGTAAGCACCAGTGAAGCCTTGTCTTTGAACTCGACAAACCCGACAACCGCACGACACAAATGGGGACTTAAGCTCAAAGGGTTGATCTGGACCTTTGGCGGTCGGACCGGTTACCAAAGGCGGTCGACCGACGTTCAACAAGCGATGCGACCGGCAACTAGGTAGCGATCGGACGGTGGGCGACGATTCGACCCGCGATCTGTGTCGAACGACTACAGGCGGTCGGACCGCCGTTACAAGACCGGTCGGACCGGTTGATCCGATCTTGAAAAATCCACCCCAAATCCAAAGCGAAATTTGATCAACTTTTGATTCAACCAATGAAACTTGACCAAATTTCGAGCACACCTCCCTAATGATATTGGAGACCTATTTCTAGCGGCGATCCTTGGATCCACTTGAAACAATCTCTCAAGGATTAAACAAAGAAGTGCACAAACCCTAGAAATATGAAAATCTTTGATTCAAGACTTGCTTGTGAGGATTGATGGTCTAGATGATTCTAGGAGTATTCCCACACACCAAAGCAAGACAAAATGGGTCAAGAAACCAAGTATAAGCCCTTGAATCAAGGAAGCACCAAATTCATCCAAATGAGAGAAGAACACAAAGAGAAGACAAATGATCTCTCAAGCAAGCATCACAAGATTGATTGATCTCACAAGATGCTTACAAAGCCACTCCAACTAGGAGGACAAGAGCTCACCCAAGGAGCATACAATCTCTCCCTCTCTTCCTCTCCAAACCCTAACCCTAGAAAAGCAAGGAAGAAACCAAATGAATGCCTCTGCAAGTTTTCCTTCTCCCCTTTCCTATTTATACTAGAGGACTAGAGTTTCACATTTGGGGCCCACTCACATGGGACCCACATACTATCTGTTGAAGCAATCGCTTTGCTTCACCACGTGTAGGTTGATCGGCGGTTCTCATCGGCGTAAGCCTCTCTTGTCCGAATCCCATCGGACCTCCCGAGACTTGCCGATATCCGCACCTTTGATCCAACCAGGTATGTCGAACCACCGTTCGATCCATCTTGTCCATTCGCACCATGCTTGAGTCACACAACCTCACCGGTATCACGATCGTTACGGACCTCGGCTCTCCAAGCGTAGTCGATCCACTCACCGTTAGCGTCGTTGACACGCAAGCCACCGCACTGACAATAGACAAACAAACCGTTTAGGAACAAGTTCTTCACAACTTGACCACGTTAGTTCCACAATGCAATAAGCAATAATAAAGCATTGATAACTAAACATTAAACACAATACACATGCATCAATGCGAACTTGGCAAACCTCCAAGTCCTTTCGGCCTGAGACGCCCCACCAGGGCCGGTCAGAGCCAGATATCGACTTGATCGGACCGCTCCCAGCGGCGGTCGGACGGTCAAACAACTTAAAAATCTAGCTTGAAAATCCGAAACCTTGGAATTTTCAACTCAATAGAACTTTGTTGGGAGCTCCAAAAATGATGGGACCACATCAAGGAGACTCCCTCACTTGCCTACACAACCTATTTTTGGCTTAGCCCCAAAATCCAACTTTAGGTCGGGCCA